>CM067171.1:121804350-121909430 GCA_034093135.1 Erigeron breviscapus | reverse complement strand
TCTGTTGTCGATTGTTTGATTAGATTGGGTTATTTGCTTAGATCTATTGATTGTGAGTTATTTGTTGGTTATAAATGGCGTTTAGAAGAAATATGACTTTAGACGAAGCTAATAATGCTAGGAGAGATAGACAGATTGAAGATCTACAAGAAGCACTTGGTAGAGTTGTTCATATGTTAGAAGATGGTGGTTTAAGATTTAATCGAGAAAATGTTGTTCCAAGTGAAAGAGATTGAATCTCAAGGTGGTAGTGAAAGATCTGAAAGTGTAGCCAGAGGTTCTAGTGATTCTGATGAGTCACGTCATAGAGAAAGGCGTAGGAGGCATAAGGGTGATGATACTAGGGATATTAAGATAGATCCACCAGATTTTAATGGGTCTTCTAACCCAGAAGAGTATTTCGAATGGGTCCAGGTGATGGACAAGATTATGGAAATAAAAGGGTATGATGATAGGAAAAGCTTCAAAGTTGCCATTATTAAACTGAAGAAATATGCTTCATCTTGGTATGATAATATGAAATCTGAAAGAGAATACAAGGGCAAAAGTAAAATCAAGACCTGGTCCAAACTGAAGGAGGTTATGCTGAAGAGGTTTGTTCCCCAGTCGTACAAGTAAGATCAGTATCTACTGATGAACAATCTGAAGCAAGGATCCAAGGAAGTTGTGGAGTACATTAGAGAGTTTGAGCATCTGAAGACCAGAACTGGTGTGAATGAGACTGAAGAGCACACCATTGCCAGATTTCTTGGTGGTCTGAACGCTGCCATTACTGAGAAGATTGAATTGCAGCCTATCTGGACATACGAAGGTGCATGTAAACTGGCTATCCAGATTGAAAGACAACTGAAGAAGAAGGTTCCGTACAAGTCATTCAGTAAGGTTCCTGCCAGTGCAAGTCAACCAGTTGCCAGATTTACTGAAACTATCCAGAAAGCCTTCAGAGGCAAAGAAAAGGAAACTGGAGGATCAAAAGAACCAGTTGGAAGAAAATGTTTCAAGTGCCATGGCTTTGGTCACTTCCAGGCCCAGTGTCCTAATCAAAGAGCATTGACTGCTAAAGAAATTGAATGTTTACCAGATGTCGACACTGAAGAAGGTGAGCCAGTGTACGATGAAGAAGAAGATGAAGAATCTTATGTTGGTGCAGATGTGGGAGAGATGTTGGTTGTCAGGAGAGTGATGCATACTGATGAAGTTACAGCTGATACTGCTCAGAGAGAGAATATTTTCCACTCCAGATGCACAGTGAAAGGCAAGGTATGTGATCTGATCATCGATGGTGGCAGTTGTGCAAATGCTGCTTCAACTTACATGGTAGAGAAATTGGAACTACCAACAGTGAAGCATCCCAGACCTTACAAGTTGCAATGGTTAAGCGAAGGTTCTGAAGTAAAGGTAAATCGACAAGTCACTATTCCCTTTTCAATTGGGTCAGTTTACAAAGATAAAATTATATGTGATGTTGTTCCCATGGATGCCTGTCACATTTTGTTGGGTCGACCATGGTTATTTGATAATTATGTTCATCATGATGGTCGTATGAACTCATATTCTCTGAATGTAAGTGGAAAGAAGGTCACACTGACTTCTTTGAACCCACCGAACTGATGAAAGTCAAGAAGGATCAGCCCAGTAAGCCTTTGTTTTTATCTCAATCTGAAGTTGAAGAAGAGTTATCTGAAGGCTCTCCAGTTCTAATGCTACTGGTGCTTGAGCGTACTGAAGACAAGGAGTTCACTGGAGTCCCCAGTCTCCTGAAGTCCTTACTGAAGGAGTTCACTGATGTTTTTCCTGAAGACCTACCTGAAGGTTTGCCACCAGTAAGAGGTATTGAGCACCAGATTGACTTAATCCCAGGGTCAGTCCTTCCAAACAAATCTGCTTATCGTTGTTCTCCTAATGAAGCTAAAGAATTACAAAGACAAGTAGATGAACTGGTCGAAAAGGGTTATGTCAGAGCAAGCATGAGTCCTTGTTCAGTTCCTGCTCTACTGGTCCCAAAGAAAGATGGAACGATGAGAATGTGTGTTGATAGCAGAGCCATCAACAATATAACTATTAAGTATAGATATCCTATTCCCAGATTGGATGATATGCTTGATGAGTTACATGGCTCCAGTGTGTTTTCTAAAATTGATCTCAGAAGTGGTTATCACCAGATCAGAATGAAGGATGGAGATGAGTGGAAACTGCATTCAAAATCAAAGGAGGCTTATATGAATGGTTAGTGATGCCTTTCGGCTTGTCAAATGCCCCCAGTACGTTCATGAGACTGATGAATGAAGTTCTCAGACCACTCATTGGTCAGTTTGTTGTTGTATATTTTGATGATATTCTGGTATACTCAAAATCTGAAGCTGAACATGTTAGCCATCTGAAGAAGGTATTTGAACTGTTGAGAAGACACCAGTTGTATGGCAAACTGGAGAAATGTGATTTTATGGTGGAAAGTGTAATATTTAGGATACGTTGTGTCTAAAAATGGTATTTCAATGGATCCATCGAAGGTAGAAGCCATCAGATCGTGGCCAGTTCCTACAACCATCACTGAAGTTAGAAGTTTTCATGGACTGGCATCATTCTATCGAAGGTTCATAAAGAACTTTTCTACAGTTGTGGCTCCTATCACTGATTGTCTGAAGAAAGGTGTGTTCAACTGGCCAAGTTCAGCTCAACTGGCGTTCGAAGCACTGAAGGGGAAGCTCAGTTCAGCTCCAGTTCTATCCTTACCAGATTTTGATATGCTATTTGAACTTGAATGTGATGCTAGTGGAGTTGGTATTGGTGCAGTACTGGTGCAGAGTGGGCGTCCAGTTGCTTATTTCAGTGAGAAACTGAACGGATCAAAATTAAAGTATAGCACTTATGATAAAGAATTTTATGCAATAATTCGTGCTATCACTCACTGGTCACATTATCTGAAGCCAAAACAGTTTGTCTTATTCTCTGATCACGAAGCACTAAAGTTTATAAATGGTCAGCACAAGCTTAATGCCAGACATGCCAAATGGGTAAAATTCTTACAGTCTTATTCATTTGTTTCAAAGAACTGGATGATGCGAATATGATCCCACTCGCTGAACTGACTAATTCCAGTCAGCTAGAAGTGGTCGCTGAAGGGAGTCAGCTAGAAGGGGTCGCTGAAGAGAGTCAGCTAGGAGGGATCGCTGGCAACAATCTACTGGTAGCGAGCATTGGACTGAAGATGCCTCCAGAACAAGCCATGCTCATCTTACCAGCGATAGCCCATTATGGACAAGCCTTCGCTGACAAACAACCTCCAATTGTTACTTTATTCCAGTGGCAAGTCCCTCCATGATCAATGAAAGTCATCAGCGAGCAATTCCAGTCAGCATACTTTAGCTGCCACGTCACCAGTTCTAGAAGGTCTTGGATAAGGATGTGTGCGCGTGTGACAGTAACATCTCTAACGGTATTATGGGACCACTTGCAGGGGAATGTTTCTAAAAAGCCACGTTGTCCATTTCCTATTGGCCAAACCCAATTAGTGGCTAGCATTTGACAGCTTTTTTTTATTGTATTTTCGTTAATTCCTAGGTAGAGCATGTGGCTATAAATAGAGGTTTATTTCCTTGTAAAAGTCAGTTTTTTGGTTATCAAGTTGAATGAAAAGAACACTTTCTTTTCCTTATTAAATCTTCTTATTACCTTCATAAATCGTTGTTTATTTGGGTGTTTGGAGTGATCCCTTTATCTTTAATTCTGGTGGTTCGTCCTTTATCAATTAAAGTGGTGAGATCTTAAATCTTCGATTCCTTTATCTTTAATCGTGGTGGTTCGTCCTTTATCGATTATAGTGGTGGGTTGGAGTGTTTCTATTATTTGATTCCGGTGGCTCGTTTCCTTTATGAATCAAGTATTAGATTCTTTATCTATCTTCATTCCTTTTGTTGTGTTGTTTCATTAAAACCCAGAAAATACTAAAAATATTTATTTCCGCTGTGCTAGTTTCGTTGTCTATTTCCGTTGTGCTTGGAATCGCGTGATTATCACATCAATTTGGTATCAGAGCCAGGTTTACAAAAGGTTTCTTAATCTTTTGGGTCTTGTTGTTTGTTTAGATCTCGTTTCGATTTAGTCAGATCTGAGTTTGTTTTGTTTAGATCTATTGATTGATTGAGTTGTTGTTGATATTAAATGGCATATAGACGAGATATGACTTTAGAAGAATCTCATAATGTTAGGAGAGATAGGCAGATTGAAGATCTACAAGAAACACTTGGTAGGTTCTTAATCTATTAGAAGATAGTGGTTTAAGGATGAATAGGGAACGTGTTGTAAGAGATGATGCGTCTCAAGGTCCTAGTGAGAGATCTGATAATACACCCAGATCTTCTAGTGATTCTGAGGAATCTAATCAATCTAGAAGAAGGCATAGGAGACATAAGGTTGACGATACTAGAGATATTAAGATAGATCCACCAGATTTTGTTGGTTCATCAAACCCAGAGGAATATTTTGAATGGGTTCAGGTGATGGATAGGATTATGGAAATAAAAGGTTATGATGATAGAAAGAGTTTTAAGGTTGCCATTATTAAGCTTAAAAAGTATGCTTCATCTTGGTATGATAATATGAAATCTGAAAGGGAATATAAGGGTAAGAGTAAAATCAAGACCTGGTCCAAACTGAAGGAAGTTATGCAGAAGAGATTTGTTCCTCAAAGTTACAAGCAAGATCAGTATCTACTGATGAATAATCTGAAGCAAGGTGCTAAAGAAGTGGTAGAGTCTATCAGAGAGTTTGAGCAGCTGAAGACAAGAACTGGTGTCAAAGAAACTGAAGAGCATACTATCGCCAGATTCCTTGGTGGGTTGAATGCTATCATTGTTGAGAAGATGGAATTACAGCCCATCTGGACTTATGAAGGTGCATGCAAACTGGCCCTCCAGATTGAAAAGCAACTGAAGAAGAAGGTTCAGTACAAACCTTTCACTAAGGTTACTTCCAGCTCCAGTCAACCAGTTACCAGGCCCAGTGAAACTGTCCAGAAATCCTTCAGAGGAAAGGAGAAAAAAACTGGAGGATCAAAAGAACCAGTAGGAAGAAAATGTTTTAAGTGTCATGGCTTTGGTCATTTCCAGGCCCAGTGTCCCAATCAGCGAGCACTGACTATCAGGGAGATAGAAAGTTTACCAGAGGCTGGCACTGAGGAAGAAGAAACAGTATACGATGATGATGGCGCTGAAGAAACATATGTAGGTGCTGATATTGGTGAGATGCTGGTGGTCAGAAGAATGATGCACGCTGGTGAAGTTACTGCTGACAAGGCTCAGCGAGAGAATATCTTCCACTCCAGATGTACCTTCAAAGGAAAGGTATGCAATCTTATCATTGATGGCGGCAGCTGTGCTAATGTTGCTTCAACTTACATGGTTGAAAATCTGGGGTTACCTACACTAAAACATCCTCGTCCTTACAAACTTCAATGGCTCAACGAGGGAACAGAGGTAAAGGTTACTCGACAAGTTACTATTCCATTTTCCATTGGTCATATTTATCAGGATGAGATTGTTTGTAATGTTGTCCCTATGGATGCGTGTCATTTGTTGTTGGGAAGGCCATGGTTGTTTGATAAGCATGTATTCCATAATGGTCGTTTAAACTCTTATTCATTATTTATAAATGGGAAAAAGATCACCCTAACTTCTTTGAAACCCGACGAGCACTCAAAAACCAAGGTGATGGATCAGCGAGACAAGGCCTTGTTCATGACCCAAACCGAAGTTGAAAAAGAACTCGCTGATGGCACCTCAATAATGATGTTGCTGATGGTTGAGCTTGCTGATAAGAAGGGACTCGCTGACATTTCCAGTTTAGTCAAACCCTTGCTGAAAGAATGCTGACGTATTTCCTGAAGAATTGCCCTCTAGTTTGCCTCCTATTAGGGGTATTGAACACCAGATTGATCTAATTCCAGGATCAATCCTTCCAAACAAAGCTGCTTACAGATGTTCACCTAATGAAGCTAAAGAGTTGCAGAGGCAAGTCGATGAATTGGTTGAGAAGGGTTATGTGAGAGCAAGTATGAGTCCTTGTTCAGTCCCAGCTCTCCTGGTTCCAAAGAAAGATGGTTCGATGAGAATGTGTGTTGATAGCAGGGCCATCAACAATATAACTATTAAGTATAGATATCCCATTCCCAGATTGGATGATATGCTTGATGAGTTACATGGCTCCAGTGTATTTTCCAAGATTGATCTCAGAAGTGGCTATCACCAGATAAGGATGAAGGATGGAGATGAGTGGAAAACTGCTTTCAAGGTCAAGGGAGGATTGTATGAATGGTTAGTTATGCCTTTTGGCTTATCTAATGCTCCCAGTACTTTCATGAGACTAATGAACGAAGTTCTCAGGCCACTCATTGGTCAGTTTGTTGTTGTATATTTTGATGATATTCTGATATATTCAAAATCTGAAGCTGAACATGTTAATCATCTGAAGAGTGTATTTGAACTGTTGAGAAAACACCAGTTGTATGGGAAGCTGGAGAAATGTGATTTCTTGGTGGAAAGTGTGATATTTCTTGGATACGTTGTATCTAAGAATGGAATTTCAATGGATCCTTCAAAGGTTGAAGCGATTAAGTCCTGGCCAGCTCCTACAACGATCACTGAGGCAAGAAGTATTCATGGTCTGGCATCATTTTATAGAAGGTTCATCCGAAATTTCTCAACTGTTGTAGCTCCCATTACTGATTGCCTCAAGAAAGGTGTGTTTGAATGACCTAAGTCAGCTCAGAGTGCCTTTGAATTGCTGAAAGAAAAGCTCAGTTCAGCACCAGTCCTGTCCTTACCAAATTTTGAATTATTATTCGAATTGGAGTGTGACGCTAGTGGAGTTGGTATTGGTGCAGTCCTTGTTCAAGAAAAGAGACTAGTCGCATACTTCAGTGAAAAGTTGAATGGTTCGAAGCTGAAGTACAGTACGTATGACAAAGAATTCTATGCTATCATCAGGGCTATCAATCACTGGTCACACTATCTGAAGCCCAAGCAGTTTGTTTTATATTCTGATCATGAAGCGCTGAAGTACATCAATGGTCAGCATAAGTTAAATTCAAGGCATGCAAAGTGGGTGGAATTTTTGCAGTCTTATTCGTTTGTGTCTAAACATAAAGCTGGGGTAGAGAATGTTGTTGCTGATGCACTATCAAAAAGATATTCAATGCTTTCCATTTTGGAAGCAAGGGTTCTTGGATTCTCTTTTATCAAAGAGTTGTATGCTGCTGATACAGATTTTGCTGGTCACTTTACTGATGGTCCCTCCAGAGGATCATATTCGTGCAAGAAGGTTTTTTATTTAAAAATGGAAGGTTGTGTATTCCTAAGGGCTCAATTCGAGACTTGCTAGATAAGAGAAGCTCATGGCGGAGGACTCGCTGGTCATTTTGGTATTACTAAGACTGCTGACATCCTCAGCGAACATTTCTATTGGCCATGTCTGCTGAAAGACGTCCAGACTATCATCAGCAGATGCTCAACTTGTCATCAGGCCAAGGCAATTTTTCACAAAGGTTTGTACACTCCTCTTCCAGTTCCAAGTCAACCGTGGGAAGATCTGAGCATGGATTTCATTGTTGCTTTACCCAAAACCCAGAGAGGAAAAGATTCTATCATGGTGGTGGTTGACAGATTCTCAAAAATGGCCCATTTCATTCCTTGTAACACCACTAATGATGCCTCAGCAGTAGCCAATTTATTCTTCAAAGAAATTATCCGTCTTCATGGAATCCCCAAAACCATTGTTTCTGATAGGGATACAAAATTTCTGAGTTATTTTTGGAAAACTTTGTGGAGATTGATGGGAACTAAGCTCCTGTTCAGCACTTCTCATCACCCCCAAACTGATGGACAGACTGAAGTTACTAACAGGACCATTGGGATGTTATTAAGGACGCTGGTGAACAAGACGCTGAAAGATTGGGATCTAAAGCTCGCTCATGCTGAGTTCGCTTTTAATAGAGCCCCCAACCACTCAACCAGCAAGACTCCATTTGAAGTTTGTTATGGTACCAATCCTTTAACTCCCATTGATTTATTTCCTTTTTCAATTGAACCAAGAGTAAGTGTTGATGCTGAAGAGAAAGCTAAGGAAATCAAAAAATACATCAGCAAGTAAAGACAAAAATTGAGAAAGCAAATGAAGAATACAAGGCCAGAGCTAATAAGCATCGTCAGCAGCCTAGTTTTGCACCTGGCGATCTTGTTTGGGTGCATCTCAGAAAAGAAAGATTTCCTTCCAAAAGAAAGAACAAACTGATGCCAAGAGCTGAAGGACCATTCAGAATACTGGAAAAGTTTGGTGACAGCGCGTACAAGGTTGAATTACCAGGAAACATGTCAGTTTCAAGCACTTTTAATGTTAGAGATTTGATGCCTTACCTTGAAGATGAATATCTCGAGGACTTGAGGACAAGTCCTATTTTAGAGGGGGAGAATGATGCGAATATGATCCCACTCGCTGAACTGACTAATTCCAGTCAGCTAGAAGTGGTCGCTGAAGGGAGTCAGCTAGAAGGGGTCGCTGAAGAGAGTCAGCTAGGAGGGATCGCTGGCAACAATCTACTGGTAGCGAGCATTGGACTGAAGATGCCTCCAGAACAAGCCATGCTCATCTTACCAGCGATAGCCCATTATGGACAAGCCTTCGCTGACGAACAACCTCCAATTGTTACTTTACTCTAGTGGCAAGTCCCTCCATGATCAATGAAAGTCATCAGCGAGCAATTCCATTCAGCATACTTCAGCTGCCACGTCACCAGTTCTAGAAGGTCTTGGATAAGGATGTGTGCGCGTGTGACAGTAACATCTCTAACGGTATTATGGGACCACTTGCAGGGGAATGTTTCTAAAAAGCCATGTTGTCCATTGCCTATTGGCCAAACCCAATTAGTGGCTAGCATTTGACAGCTTTTTTTATTGTATTTTCGTTAATTCCTAGGTAGAGCATGTGGCTATAAATAGGGGTTTATTTCCTTGTAAAAGTCAGTTTTTTTGGTTATCAAGTTGAATGAAAAGAACACTTTCTTTTCCTTATTAAATCTTCTTATTACCTTCATAAATCGTTGTTTATTTGGGTGTTTGGAGTGATCCCTTTATCTTTAATTGTGGTGGTTCGTCCTTTATCAATTAAAGTGGTGAGATCTTAAATCTTCGATTCCTTTATCTTTAATCGTGGTGGTTCGTCCTTTATCGATTATAGTGGTGGGTTGGAGTGTTTCTGTTATTTGATTCCGTGGCTCGTTTCCTTTACGAATCAAGTATTAGATTCTTTATCTATCTTCATTCCTTTTGTTGTGTTGTTTCATTAAAACCCAGAAAATACTAAAAATATTTATTTCCGCTGTGCTAGTTTCGTTGTCTATTTCCGTTGTGCTTGGAATCGCGTGATTATCACATCAATAAGGCTGGAGTTTGTAATGTTGTTGCTGATGCTTTGTCACGAAGATATTCCTTGTTATCAATTCTGGAAGCAAGAGTCCTTGGATTTTCTTTCATTAAAGATTTGTATGCTACTGATCCAGACTTTGCTAATCACCTCACTGAAGTTCACCAGAAAGGGCCATTTGTTGTTCAAGATGGTTTCTTGTTTAAAAATGGAAAGTTGTGCATTCCAGAGGTTCGATAAGAGATTTACTGATAAGAGAAGCACATGGAGGAGGTTTAGCTGGCCATTTTGGCATTAATAAAACTGGAGAGATCCTCACTGAACACATCTACTGGCCAAGTCTACTGAAGGATGTCCAGAGTATCATCAGTCGCTGTCCAACTTGTCACCAGGCGAAGACTACTTTTCACAAAGGATTGTATACTCCTCTTCCAGTTCCGAGCCAACCTTGGGAAGATCTTAGCATGGATTTTATCGTTGCATGCCCAGAACCAAAGAGGGGAAAAGACTCAATTATGGTGGTTGTTGATAGATTCTAAAAAATGGCTCATTTTGTTGCTTGCAATACAACCAATGATGCTTCAGCTGTGGCGAGTTTGTTCTTCAAGGAGATTGTTAGATTGCATGGGATTCCCAAATCAATTGTGTCAGATAGAGATGTAAAGTTTCTGAGTTATTTCTGGAAGACTCTATGGAGATTGATGGGTACCAGATTGTTGTTCAGTACGTCTCACCATCCTCAGACTGATGGACAGACTGAAGTTACGAACAGAACAATTGGTATGTTGTTAAGAACACTGGTGAAGAAGACTGAAGGATTGGGATCTGAAGCTTGCTCATGCTGAGTTTGCTTTCAACAGAGCTCCTAACTATTCCACCAGTAAATCCCCATTTGAAGTTTGTTATGGTGTCAATCCACTGACTCCCATTGACTTAATTCCATTTTCGATTGAACCAAAAGCAAGCATTGAAGCTGAAACCAGAGCAAAAGAAATAAAGAGAATTCATGGAGAAGTGAAGGCCAGAATTGAGAAAGCAAATGCCAGTTACAAGGCCAAGGCAAACAAGAATAGGAAGCAGCCCAGTTTTTCACCAGGTGATCTTGTTTGGGTGCATCTCAGAAAGGAAAGATTTCCAGCCAAAGGAAAGCAAACTGATGCCCAGAGCTGAAGGTCCGTTTAAGATTCTGGAGAGATATGGTGATAATTGATGCGTAAATCACGCGACAAACGACAACGGAAGACTATTTTTGGTATTTTCTGATTTTATATGAAATAAACAACTAAACGAGACAATAAAGTAAAATGATAGATAAAGAATCCACCACCAAGACTCGTAAAGGCTAAGCCACCGGAATCAAGGATAAAGGAAACACTCCAACCCACCACTATGTTTGATAAAGGTCTAGCCACCACAAACACAGATAAAGGAATCGAAGATTTAAGATCTCACCACTATAATTGATAAAGGACGAACCACCACAAATATAGATAAAGGGGTCACTCCTAACCACCAAGATCAAAGATCTATAAAGGTAAAAGAAGATTTGTAAGAAATAGAGGTTGCTCTATTAATTTTCATTCAACATCAACTTTACAATGAGAAATAGAACCTCTATTTATAGCCACATGCTCTACCTAGGAATTAACGACATAATAATAAAATAATACATAAAAGCTGTCATGTGCAAGCCACTAAGTAATTTGGACCAATAAAATATGGACACGTAAGCTTCTAGAAACATTCTCCTGCAAGTGGTCCCATAATATTGTTAGAAACGTTCTGTCACACGCGCCTTCTTTAACGGCTGTCATTCTTCTTTATTATTGGGCCCACAAACAACTTCAGTGGAGACTTTATTAATTGGCAACTGGAACATAAATTTGGACCGCAACTGGAGACAAAACTGGAGCACGTCAACTGGAGACAAAACATAAGATGGCGTGCTCCAGTGACCACTACTGAAGGTCCTCCAGATGACGTGCTCCAGTTTTTGTCTCCAGTTGCGGTCCAATTTATGTTCCAGTTACCAATTAATAAATTCTCCACTGAAGTTGTTTGTGGGCCCAAGAATAAAGAAGAATGACAGTTGTTAAGGAAGGCGCGTATGACGTTTCTAACAATATTATGGGACCACTTGCAGGGGAATGTTTCTAGAAGCTTACGTGTCCATGTCTTATTGGTCCAAACTAGTTAGTGGCTTGCACATGACAGCTTTTATGTATTATTTTATTATTTCATCGTTAATTCCTAGGTAGAGCACATGGCTATAAATAGAGGTTTATCTCTCATTTGTAAGGCAGTTGATGTTGAATGAAAATTAATAGAGTAGCCTCTATTTCTTACAAATCTTCTTTTACCTTTATAGATCTTTGATCTTGGTGGTTAGGAGTGACCCCTTTATCAATATTTGTGGTGACTTGTTCTTTATCAATATTGTGGTGAGGTCTTTTAAATCTTCGGTTTTCTTTATCTATAATCGTGGTGGCTAGACCTTTATCGGTTGTAGTGGTGGGGCGGAGTGTTTCCTTTATCCTTGATTCCGGTGGCTTAGCCTTTACGTGGTGGTGGATTCTTTTATCTATCATTTTACTTTATTGTCCCATTTAGTTGTTTATTTCATATAAAATCCAGAAAATACCAAAAAATAGTCTTCCGCTGTCGTTTGTCGCGTGATTTACGCATCACATGAGAGTTAGGTATAGAAGAGGTTTAAGTGAGTTACATAGGGAAACTAGTTTTGAAAAACTAGAGAAAATCTTAGAAGAGTCCAAAAAGGAATAGAAAAGGGTAACAAGATACTAGTTAAGGTAAATAAGTTCCTCGACAACCTAGGATTGAATGACATAAAAGACCAAGCTTTGACTAAGTATAACCCTTATTTGTCCACCTATGCCCTAGGAGACCCGACAATCTTTAAGGTTCGCGGTGCGATATAAGCATATCTAGGATGTGAAGCTTTTATAGATGCTAGAGCAACATTGAACATACTTCCATTAGATCATCAGATGAGATACGTTAGTAAGGAATTCGGGAAAGTAGATTGGGAGGACAAAATGATCAACCTTTTTAGGAATGTTAAGATTAGAGTACGAGGATTTGTTAAGGATGTAGTAGTTTACATAGATGGACTGAAATTCTTGGCAGAGTTCTTTATTGCAAAAGAAAATGTGGACTAGGAATAATGTGATTTTTTTTTGGTTAATGGGTATACCCCTGTAAATTGTATTCCATCCACCAAAAACATTACAAAGCAAGTAGTATGATCGAGTACCATACTAGTTCGTATTTAGGACATGCCCCAAATACGTAGACAAACTAGCCTACCAACACTATAAATCCATCAAAAAAGAAAACAAAGCCACCCTATTTTACATGAAAAAACAAAGTGAATAAAAGAAATACATCACTAATCAATTCATCCTTGGTCGTAGATCACCAAATGCCTAGGCAGATTCCAATCTTCTACCATACGATTAGCAAGCTTTGTATTCTTGAACCGCATTGTTACAAGCTTTAACCGGACTGTAGTGGCTATGATATCCAAAATCTTCTCCACAGGTCTTGATTTATTGGATTGGAGTCTCATGTTTCGCTCTTGCCATATGAAGTAAGCCATAGCAGCAACTAATAATTTACCAATTACCGTTCTTGCTGAATTCGACTTCCCCTTTTGAATCATCCATTTAGCTACATCATCCCATTTTTCTTGAATGTTTTGCATGTAAGCTAAATGCCGAACTGTATGCCAAACCTGAGAATAAGAACAATCAAAAAACAAATGGTTATGGCAATCCGGCCCTTGTTTGCATAACGGACAGCAAACCAGGTTGAGATTCATGTTTCCTCCAGCACTCCACTTCATCATTCTGTCTTGAGTATTTAGCCTTCGAAGAAAAATTAACCACAGAATAAAAGAGTGTCTCGGCACCATTTGCTTGAACCAGACCCCATTCCCCCATGGAACCTGCTGATGATGCTGCCTTAATGTGTTCCATACTGCATACGACGAGAACTCCACCTCATTGCCATCTTTATCTTTCCAATATAGAGAATCAGGAATATGCGGCCTTATGATAATAGGAGGTAAACCGTTTAATGCAGGGTATAAATCCAGCCATTCATCAGGCCATTTCCAATTTCCATCCATCACAAGGTCACTCACTTTAATATGTAATGAAAATCCCGCATTCCTAATATCCCGGTTAGATACTAAATTTCGAATAGGGCAGTTTTCATCCCATTTATCAAACCAGACCATAGTGTTCTTCCCATTACCTATTTTCGACCAAATATAGGGACGTACCTGATCTCGAAGCTGTAATAATTTACGCCATCCCCAGCTGCAGTTGGAGGGAATGGGGACGTCCCAAAAGCTACGATTAGAGAGTCTATACGAGTGTATCCACTTCACCCATAAGGATTCTCTATGATCGAGAATGCTCCAGATGTGAGTGGTCATCAACGCTTTATTAACATCTGAAATTCTTCTTATCCCTAAACCACCCTCATTTTTTGGCCTACAAATAAAATCCCACGAGACTTTGGCTTTCCCTCTAACATATTCTCCTTGACACCAAAGAAAATCTCGCATTTTACTTTCAAGTTCATCTATAATTCGCTGCGGGAGAATAAAAACAGATGCCCAATAAATGTGTAGGGATGCAAGGACAGATCGAATCAATTGAAGCCTACCTGCAAAAGACAGTGACTTATTCCTCCAGTCTGTCACCCTTTTTTCCATACGTTCAACCAGTACCTTACAGTCTTTATATGCCAATCTGGACGATACAAGTGGAACTCCAAGGTATTTAACAGGCAGACTTCCTTCCTCAAAAGGCATAATATTCAAAATAGATTGCTTCAAACGATTAGGAACATTGCAAAAGTAAACAGTACTCTTAGGCAAACTAGGCTTTAACCCAGACATGTTACTGGACTCATTTAAAGAATCCATTATTACCTTAGCAGATCTTGCCTCACCTCTTGAAAAGATAAATAAGTCATCTGCAAAGCATAAATTGGTGATACGCTGTCTATCACACTTATTATGAAACCTAAACTGAGATGCAAGCAACACATTCTTGGTGATACGCTGTCTATAACACTTCCATTACCAATGTGAACAAGTACGGAGACATGGGGTCACCTTGTCGGAGCCCTTTCTTACCTTTGAAGTATCCATGCAAGTTACCATTAATTGATAATGAGAATGAGGTTGTAGTAACACATGTCACAATCCATCTGATCATCCTTTGGTGAAATCCGAACCCAATCAGCAAAAATTGTAAGAAATTCCAATCCACTGTATCATACGCCTTTTGAATATCTATCTTAAAAGCACACCGAGGGGGACCCAAATCTCTATGATAATTGTGCATAAGTTCCTGTGTCAACAATATGTTATCTGAAATTCGACGCCCAGGAACGAATGCCGATTGATTAACACTCACCAGTTCGTGTAACCCTTCCTTTATCCTGTTTGTAATAATTTTGCTAATACATTTATAAAGAGTATTACAGCACGAGATAGGGCGATAATCATTAATATTAGAAGGGGTTGTCACTTTAGGAATCAGAGCGACAATGGTATGGTTAATTTGCTGAAGCAGCTTACCATTTCTAAAGAACTCATGAATCGCCAAGCATATCTCTGATCCAATCACGTCCTAGGCACCTTTGAAAAACGCTGATGTGTAACCATCCGGTCCCGGTACTTTGTCTTCTCCAATATCAAACATGGCTATGCGAATTTCATCATCCGAAATAGATCTCACCATAGAATTCGCACGACTTTGACTCAAAGTTTTTTGGAAGATATCATAAGGGATAGCAAGCGAATTTGTATCCTCCATGCCAAGGAAATTTTTGTAATGATTAACTAATGCTAGCGGAGCATCTCCTCCCTCATGAAGCACTCCATTCATATCCTTTATGACTTCAATTCTGCTTCTATGATTTTTACACTTCAGGGATCTATGAAAGAATGCCGAATTTGCATCCCCAGCCTCTAACCATTCAATCTTCGCCTTCTGTTTAAGGAACCTTTCTTCATCTAACCAAGCTTGATGAAAGTCATTGAGGCAAACAGCTTCATGTTCACGTAAGAGCGGATCAGAAGGATCATGATCAATGGATATTTGGGCAGCATCTAATTTTGCGCGTAGCATATCAACACGAGCATGCAGATTTCCCATGTTTTGAAGCATTTTACGCATGGGTCTCTTGATTGCTTTTAATTTTTGCGTGACCCGAAACATAAAATGTCCAGCCATTTCAGTCTCCCATTCCTTTTTCACAGCCTCAAGAAAACCATCCTTATGAATGAGAAAGTTTGGAAATTTAAACGGTTTTGGCTTAGCTCTTGAAATAGATGGTAATTTTAACACACACGGAGAGTGATCCGATATTCTATAAGGCTGAAATAATGCACACGCAGCGGAGAAATCATCAATAAATTTCATGTTTCCCATAACACGATCAATCTTCTTAAGAAGACCTGTCCCGCGTTTAGGTTTCTGACTCCATGTGTAATGGATACCAGAACTGTTAATGTCCATAACTTCAATCTCTTCAACACATTCTTTGAAATCCTGCATACCAGTAGTGATGTTTGATGAACCTGCCGAGCTGTCTTCCAAGTTCAAAGAAGAGTTAAAGTCACCCATAATAACCCATGGTTGGTCCCGGACAAAAGTCTTATGCTTACACAAATTAGCCCATAACGCTCTTCTCTCTTTGTAGTAATTATGTGCATAAACAAATGAGCAAAATAAAACTTTTTGTTCCTGCTTGAAAATTACTTGTGTATGCATTACCTGATCAGATTGAGAAAGCACCATAAGGTCTACCACATCCGTATTCCATCCTAAAATGATACGTGTTCCCTTCGTACAGACACCACCATTTGACGCCCAATTCCATGTTCTACAAATCTTCTTACTTTTAGGGCAACCATTTTTAAAGACCGCATGTGCTGACATAAATGTCGAGTTTGGAGAGTAGTCTGGGATTAATATATTAAAGGTTAGTAAAAAGGACATAAGTGAGGATAATCCCTATGGTTTTGAATGTAAGACTAAGGTTTGCCAAGGACAAGGAGAAAGGATAAACATCGAGTCATATTTGGAGGACACATCCGACATTTATATTCGATACAACCCAACGGGAACCGGCCCCCGGCCGACCCCGTCTTCTTCCTCAACCTAGTTCCTAGGCCGAGTCTGGCTGAAGACTCGTTAAACTTAGCGCTTCTTGGGAGGCAACCCAAGCCGTATTTTTATTTTATTTTTTATTTTTATCTTTTTTAGGAATATGTGACTAATTGCAATTAAGTGTATTGTTTTGAATTTTATCAATTGTGATCTGGTTTATATGAGATTATCTTTAGATTCACAGATGCGAGCTTTCAATGGATTGAAGAAACAAGTAACTTATTGCAATCGTATTTTGTTTTATTTTATTTTATTTTATGTTTTAGCTTGTTATTCCTTTTTTTGATATTTTGATTGAAGTGTGCAGGCTTAGACACTCCCCCATGCTTAGCAAGTGATAGCTTACCTTCAGACGATGAAATACTATGATCTGAGGAGTGTTGGCACCGAGCCGTGAGGAAAGTCAGACTTCGAAACAAGTGCAGGAGGCACCAGCGCCACTCACTGAACTATCAGCGCCGTTGGGACTGCTACTGGGCATCCCAACGCCGCTCCTCTGAAGCCCAGCGCCGCTGGTCTGTTCCTGAACAGATACAGCGCCGCTACCACACCACCAGCGCCGCTCCTACCTTCATCCCGCACACCAGATCGCGAAAAATCCAAAAATATCAGAAAACCCAAAAATCCAAAAAAATATAAAAAATCAGAAAATACCAAAAAGAAAAGAAGATGGAGAAGCAACAATGGATCGCCATCAAACGGAGTCGACTCAACCTTTGAAGAATATTATCATTCACGGTCACTCTACTTATGCCATCTTCAACATTTCATGCTATCTAAGCCCGGGAAGTTTCGTTAATCCTTTATCTTTTTATGTTTTTCCTATTTCCCTTTTTGTTTAGTAATGTTTAGTACAACGAGGACGTTGTACAATTTAAGTGTGGGGGGATGGAATAGGAAAAACCCGTGGTTTAATTGTTTGAAAATTCAAAGTTTTCTACTACTTAATTCATGCAAAATTTAAATTTTTCTTGTGTCAAAAACATTTTGAGAATAAGCTTTGCAAGTTGACAAAAGATGACGATAATTAAGCAATATTAGCTTTGGTAGATGAACGGTTAGTTAAGACTTTAGTTTATTTTTCCAAATAGATTAGAGCTTAGACTGAAACTGTATGCGATTATGTTTGCCATAGCACACTTAACCGGACTTTAATATGCCTAGCAATTGGAACTGTCTAGTTATTAGTATAGGTGTATTAAATGGACTTAAATGATATAAGTGCTTGTGTAGGAACTATTTTAGATGTATGGTTCGCCTTAATTCTTACACTATTAATTGTAAACTAGTTGCATACTGAGTAAGTATATGAGTCATCTGGGATCTCTGATAATGTCTATTGCATGAATAAATGTAGAAAATCTTAAGAAAGACAATTAACGAGTAAAATTATACACATCAAGTTATGTCGCTTTGCACGTGGGGAACCACCTACCGTCACCGCTGTCTTGATGTAAGGTATAAACTCTAACCATTAGTTGAGTTATGTCGCTTTGCACGTGGGGAACCACCGACCTGTCACCGCTGTCTCAACTATTAAAGATGATAATATTTTATAATTGCTTTAGTGTTTAGCTAGCGAGCATGACAGTAGTGTGAGAGTATATCTAAGTAGTGAATCACAAGTACGACTAATAATAAGTTATAAATGCCTTGCTAGTAGCAGATCTAATTGCTAGACAAACCTTAATTAAGTGCTTAACTAGTCAGCAGAAAGAAGTAAGATTGAGCTGTAGGACATGTGGAATTATAGAACGGTTTTAGAGGTATTAACACGAATATAAGGTTAACTTTTAGTTTTGATTGACTGATTATCTTTACCTCTAGCTATAGCTTACTGATTTTGTCTTAAAGCTTTCTCAAATCATTTTGCATGACTAAACTTTGAAATGTTTTAAAAAAGTAGAATAACTTGTACACTTAAGTTGTCCGCTCATCATTGTTTTTATTTTTCTTGGACTATTTGCTTGAGGAAAAGCAAAGACTTAAGTGTGGGGGTATGTGATGAGCGTTCATTTTGTGATAAATTCCCCCATCATAAAGCCACATTTCAATGTCTAAATGAGTTAATATTCCGGAACTATTGGTACTTAATGGATTCGATATAAATGCATGTTCACGGAAGATGCGAGTGAGGGTGAATGGCATCAATCAACTCAACATGAAGGCCTATGAAGTTACAAGACACAAGGAGGCGATTCGGGAGTCGAACGAAGCAAATAAAAGAGCAGCAGGAGCTGCCAGCGCCGCTGGCCCAACAAAAGAGAGGCCCGCACCACTGAGCCTAGTTCCAGCGCCGCTGGGCGGCCCAGTTCAGCAACGACTTCAGCCTATTTAAACACGAAGAGACCGTCAAAACCCTAAGGGAAAACCGATTCAGCAGCCCTAGCCGCCACATACAAACGCTAGGTCGACTTTGCAGATTCCAAGGAGGTTTTGGAGCTTCTAACACCTTCCGATCTTCATCTTCTACCTAGATCTATCTCTTTTATTTACTTTCAGTTGGTAAACAATGTCTTTCATCTTTTCAGACTTTGTTATTCCTTTAATAATGTCAGGCTAGTAGGCTGAATACTTGTTTGGATCGATGTGATCATGTAGACGTTTATTTATCTTATTTTATTGTTAGATCTGTTGGATTGTGTTTACTGTTTGTCGTAGATCCATGGTTAATGAGTTCTTCATATTGTTATAGGTTCTATATCTGAGTGTATTAATTTATTTCTGATGATCGGTCTATAATCATACACTAGGATAAATACATAAAGATGGAAAACACTAATCGGTCTTTAATTAGATGTAAAAGGCGATTCACTTCTAACGGAGGGATCCAGAACCATAATAATTAGAATAAGTTGAAACATGATGCTTAACAATGTCAGACGCGATCCAGTGACATGGAAACGTGCACTGTGGTCACCGGAGGGAATTATTATTTGGTCATGTCTTAAGAGGCGGGTATATTAAAAGATGAACTAGTAACACAAACTTAGGTGATTAATGCTTAAACAATGAATCTAACGAGAATTTGTTTAAAGAGTAGTGTGAGTCTAGGGACAGCACTAGTTACTTAGTCAAAGTGAATCTAACGAGAATCTGAGCCGTGATTTTCCAACAGTCTAGCAAATAGGTAGGATAAGTCATCTAGTCGTACCATGAGATCGGCGATGCCAAACAAGTATTTTAATTTAATTACTGTTATTTGCTTTTCAATTCAATTTTCAGATTTAACCGAAGCTTCTCGCTGAATAAGCGGTTGCGGCTTCTATTTACTTTTTATTTGCATTAGTTTTAAATAGGAAATCGTGACAACCCCAACCGCTAGAATTACACACATTATTAGGCTAGGTAGTGCAAGCGTCCCTACGAACGATCCTGTACTTACCACAACACTATCTACTATCGATCGGGTCCACTGCTCGTTAGTTTGCGTTTTGTTGAGGTATTTACTTGTACAACATTTTTATAAATTTAAAACAGTTTTTCTTAATTAAAAATCATTTTTGTTTTTCTTAAAAACGAAACGCATCAGTGCTATAATATGTAATCATAATAATGATTGCAACATTATTATGATCGCATATTATAATAGCTCAAGTTAAACCCGCTAAACATTGAAGTATGCTAGTATGAGATCATAGGTTGGAAACCTTGTTTAGTTTTCGGCCCGTGGTGAAACCAAAAACGAGTACTGATCAAGCAAGCACCTCTAAAGGGCAGATTCCAACCAAGAATTCGTTTGGAGTCCTGGTAGATGAAGATGGACAAAAAGGAGATGACCCGTTATCTGATTATGGGACTAAACAAAGTGTACTTCGGGAAGCCACAGAAAGTGAAATGGCTGAAAAGGCATCGAAATTAAAGGCAACGATGGATGTGGCATTTTCTGCTGATTCTGATAATGATGAAGTCGATGATGATTATGTGGAAAATATCTATGATGAATCTGATGATTTTATGGCTGCACATACTAAGCCTAATTCCACTTCTGAGGGGGCAAGCACCCCCGGTATGCACGGTTTTAATGGGTAGTATAGCTGCATGGAATATTAGGGGTTTGAACCGACCCCTCAAACAGAAGAGGTTCGGCAGGTGGTAAGTGAAAATAATCTTAATGTTTGTGCTATCTTGGAATCCCATGTACATATTTCTAGTCTTATGGATGTGTGCAAAAGGGTGTTTAAAACCTGGGATTGGTCTTCTAATGCTTCGTCCTGTAGTAAGGGTACGAGGATTATTCTGGGGTGGAATTCTGAGGTTGTGGATGTTATGGTTTTGTCACATACGGATCAAGTCATACATATTCAGATTATATACAAGTTAGATCGAAAGGCTTTCTATTGTTCGTTTGTATATGCGGACAACTATTATGTTCATAGAAGATTATTATGGGATAATCTTTGTACACATCAGCATTTTATACAAGGAAAACCGTGGGTGTTGTTGGGAGACTTTAACTCAGCGCTTAATTTGGAGGATAGCTTCTCTAGTTCTTCCAAAATTGATGTTGGTATGCGTGATTTTAAGGAGTGTATACAACAAATTGATGTAATGGATATTAATTCTTCCGGGTTCCATTTTACATGGACTCAAAAACCCAAGCATGGAACGGGAACATTGAAGAAAATTGATAGAATCATGGGAAACGTTCAGTTTTGTGATGAGTTTCAATCCGCTCATGCCATCTTTCAACCCTATAGAATCTCGGATCATACCCCATGTGTCTTGAAATTTCCTAATGTTACTAGGCAAAGACCCAAACCATTCAAATTTGCTAACTTCCTAGTTCATAAGAAGGATTTTGCTGAAATGGTTAAAACTCATTGGGATACTCCTTTTACTGGATGCAAGATGTACAGATTAGTGAAAAAGCTAAGGCTTTTGAAACATCCGATCCGAAGTATGCTCTTTAGGCAAGGAAATCTGCATAATAAGGTTAAGGAGCTTCGACTTGAGCTTGATAGCCTCCAAATAGCTATCGAGGCTGATCCCTCTGATAAAGAATTAAGAAACCAGGAGATTGCTGCACTTTATGATTTTAAAGAGGCGGCTCTTGATGAGGAACGCTTCTTAAAACAGAAAGCCAAGATTGAATGGTTAGAGGTGGGTGACTCTAATACTTTGTATTTTCACAACACTGTTAAAGCAAGATCTCACAGGAGCCGGATAGAGAAGATTCAAGACGTTAATGGAGTTGATCATGAAGGGGGTGGTGTGGCTACTGCGCTTGTAAAACATTATGAAGACTTCCTGGAACTGAAGGGCCTCCATCTTGTTTTAATCCTAATGAAGTTTTTAGAAGAACTATTAGTAGGCAAAAAGCGGATTATATGGTTCGAGCGATCACTGATGCTGAAATTAAAGAAGCTATGTTCTCAATTGATGAAAATAAAGCCCCGGGTCCTGATGGGTATACCTCGCTCTTCTTATGAAGACTTGGGATATAACGGGAAAGGAGGTATGTCTTGCCATTCATGATTTCTTTAAGACTGGCAAAATTTTGAAAGAAATCAACCATACCTTCTTAGCATTGATTCCAAAAGTGTCCACTCCTAATAGAGTTACAGATTATCGCCCAATTTCTTGCTGCAATACAATATATAAATGCATTAGTAAAATTATTACTAATCGCATTAAGGATGGGTTGGATGATATTGTGGATATTAATCAATCCGCATTCATTCCGGGAAGGCTTATATCGGATAATATTCTTCTAACTCAAGAATTAATGCATAATTATCATCGTAAGATTGGCCCCCCACGATGTGCTGCTAAGGTTGACATTCAGAAAGCATATGATACTGTTAATTGGAGCTTCTTAAGAGCAACATTAATTGGTTTTGGATTCAATCCGACTATGGTACATTGGATCATGTCTTGTGTTACCAGCGTTTCTTTCTCTATCAGCTTGCATGATAATATTCATGGTCTTTTCCAAGGAAGACGAGGACTTAGACAGGGTGATCCCATGTCCCCATACCTCTTTACTATGGTTATGGAGGTGTTAACTCTGATGTTACACAAATCTGTGCAACATTCACCGGGCTTCAGGTTTCATAACTTGTGTGGAGAACAACGAATTATTAACATTTGTTTTGCAGATGATCTCTTTCTCTTTGGCCGAGGTGATCTTGCTTCGGCCAAAGCTATTATGGACGGGCTTATGGAGTTTTCTAATGCCTCAGGACTTATGCCTAGTCTAGCTAAAAGCACGGCTTTCTTTTGTAATGTCCCTGATCGTATTAAGAGGGCTATTTTGGAGATCCTCCCATTTGAAGAAGGCTTTCTTCCGATTCGTTATCTTGGTGTTCCACTTATTTCATCTAGACTTTTACACAAAGATTGCACAATTTTGGTTGAAAGGATGGAGGCTAGAATAAGTGATTGGAAGAACAAGTCTCTTTCGTTTGCTGGCAGGTTACAATTAATTAATTCAGTTCTCTCTTCCATGCATATTTATTGGGCTTCAGTTTTCATTCTCCCTGCTAGTATCATTTCTGATTTGGAAAAGAAGATGCGGGCTTTTTTATGGACTCAAGGACCCATGAGCAAAGGTAAAGCTAAGGTGGCATGGAAGGATTGTTGCCTTCCTAAGTATGAAGGAGGAATTGGAATTAAAAGAATTTGTGATGTTAACAAAGCTCTTATGACTTCTCATGTATGGAGTATCTTGAATAATCGAAAGTCTCTTTGGGTACAGTGGATTAATGTGCATAAACTCAAGGGAAGAAATTTCTGGGATGTCCCTTTGAAAGCTGGCTCAACATGGGGATGGCGTAAGCTTCTTCAATTGCGAGAAGTAATCCGACCACATATTAAGTATCTGATAGGGGATGGGTGTACTACTTCAGCTTGGTTTGATAATTGGGCTTCTATTGGCCCTTTATGTAAGTTTATTACATATAGAGAGATGACTAGAGCGGGATTTCGTCTTGATGCAACTGTTAATGATGTTCTAACTAATGGACGCTGGAAATGGCCAATTGCCTGGTTTGATCTATTTCCAGTGCTTATAAATGTTACTCCTCCTGTTCTTCGTCCTGCTGTTTCTGATATAATTACTTGGTATGATAATAATGGGAAGGAAACTGGTTTTTCAGCCTCTTCCACATGGGAAACCATCCGAGTTAGAAGACCAGTTGTTCCTTGGGTTGATCTTGTTTGGTTTGCACATAGTATTCCGAGGCACTCATTTCATGTCTGGCTTATTATGAGAGAAAAAC
The DNA here is from genome assembly GCA_034093135.1 of Erigeron breviscapus. Lineage (NCBI taxonomy): Eukaryota > Viridiplantae > Streptophyta > Magnoliopsida > Asterales > Asteraceae > Erigeron > Erigeron breviscapus. Next base: position 121,885,579 of record CM067171.1, on the reverse strand, counting down.
TGAAGACTCATGATAAGATGAAGCAATGGGATGTTAGTGGTTCTACTAACTTAAATCTACTTTGCTGTTCCCTCTGCAAGCGTGGACCTGATTCGCATCAACATTTATTTTTTGAATGTACTCATTGCAGATTTGGAATTTGGTTCGCCCCTTAATGGGATTTCATGCGGTTCCAAACCGATGGACTGATATCACTTCAATGCTATTGTTGACATCAAAGCCTAATTTAGCCAAGACGGTTATTGCTAAGCTTCTGATTGCTGCTTCGGCTTATTACTTATGGCAAGAGAGAAACTCCAGATTATTTTCTCCTAAAGAAAGATCGGTTGCTCAACTGCGTGATGTTATTGTGTCTACTGTCCGGATGAAGTTAGCCACTATGAAGTTCAAGAAAAAGATTCAAGAAAGAAGCATCCTAGAAGAATGGAAGTTGGATATCACGTAAACATTTATTAAACATCACTTTTATTGTTTTGCCATTAAGAAGTCAACAAGTCTTCTAAATGTGTCCCTCTGACAGGCCTTTGGATTTATCTAAGGGTAGGAGTCTCCATTTGGTTAGCCATTTTGAGCTCTTCACTGTGATGTGCATGTTTGAGATTTGGTTTCGATTTGGTAGAATGATAGAGGTTGATGTTTGATATTGGTTACTTACATATTAGAGGTGTATTATTAATGCTTTGATGTTATTAGCCTTTTTTATGTATTGTTCAGCTAGTCGTTTGTGACGTTATTGTTTCACATACATATGGCATGTCATATGTATGAATTAGTTTGGTACTTTGCCAAGCTACTTGTAATAATCTTCTTTTGGGTGATTTATAAAAGCTTACCGGGGTTTAAATTCCCCTTTACCCAAAAAACAATGTGACTTAGTTTAGTTATTTGCTTGTTGATATGCAAGCATGATATGATACAAGCCTTGCATGAGTAAATGGTGTATTATATGGTAAAAGTTGAAAGTTTGAAATGCTTTACACGTTTAATATGTCGTTTGATGATTGTAAAGAAGTGGGTATGATAAATACATGGTGAGTATTGTTGGTATGCTATTACGTTATCATTATCATTTCATGTAAGACCATTGGGTAGTGAGACCCGTGACATCATTATTATTTTGTGTAAGACCATTGGGTAGTGAGACCCGTGGCATCATTATTATTTCGTGTAAGACTATTGGGTAGTGAGACCCGTGACATCATTATTATTTCGTCTAAGACCATTGGGTAGTGAGACCCGTGACATCACTATTGTGGCGAAAGACCATATGAGGTATGGCAATGAGAATCAGTGGTGTATTAATATAATTAAATTGGTAGTTTGATGTTATGGATGTACATGTTAGATGTTAAAATAAAGTCGTAGAGATTGAGATTTCTAGTATTATAAAAGTATGTTAAAAGGCCAAACGTAGTATGGCGAATTTGATTTGATTATGATTGTTATGCCCAACTTAAATGAATGTTTGACTGCATGATGTATGATGATAGTTTTTATGAATGCTAAAATGATGTGTAGAAAATGAGTATAACGTGATAATTATGAAGTTTAAAACCTAATTTGAAATATTTCGAGTCAATTTGGTTTCTTTTTCCTTTCAGAGCGTTTGATCTAATGTTTGCGAATGGATTGACTAAGCGTGAATGATGCCAAATTTCGTGGGAGGAGAAGGCGATCTAGTTGAATATCCCTATTTTGGGTGTTGTTATAAAGTCAACGGGGTTATCTTGCCCCTTTACCCAAAAAAAACAATTGTCTTTAGTGGTAGAAAGGAACGGTCGACTTCTGTGGTGCTTTCGCTCGTGCGTTTTGATAATCGTTGTATGGCAATCAAGTATCCTATTGATAAAATGAAAGATAGTACGATGCGCGTGCGTTTAATCATTCATGAGCTCAATAAAGTAACAATCGAAAACGAGTACCCGTTGTCCAGATTTGATGTTTAATTCGATCAATTGGAAGCAGTTTCGTGTTATTCTACAATGAATTTTCGTTTCAGTTATCATCAACTTAAAGCGTCCGATGAAGATGTTCCTGAAAATCCTATCCATATTTGTTATGAGCACGTTGAATTCGTGGTTATACCCTTCGATTATATGGACCGCAATTGTAGTCCGTTATGTAATAAGTCTGAAATTGTTTTCATTGACAATGTTATATTTATTTTGAAAGTAAGTGATGCGTAAATCACGCGACAAACGACAGCGGAAGACTATTTTTGGAGTTTTCTGGGTTTTAATATGAAACAAACAATAAAACAAGACTATAAAATAAAAATGATAGATAAAAGAATCCACCACCAATATTCGTATTAATTTCATTCAATTCAAGGATAAAGGAAACACTCCGCCCCACCACTATAATCGATAAAGGTCTAGCCACCACGATTACAGATAAAGGAAACCGAAGATTTAGACCTCACCACAATATTTGATAAAGGACGAACCACCACAAATATTGATAAAGGGGTCACTCCTAACCACCAAGATCAAAGATCTCTAAAGGTAAAAGAAGATTTTTAAGAAATAGAGGCTGCTCTATTAATTTCATTCAATTCAACATAACTTAATTTTTACAATGAAAAAGAGCCCCTATTTATAGCCACATGCTATTACCTAGGAATTAACGAAATACAATAAAATAATCAAAAAGCTGTCATGTGCTAAGGACAGCCACTAATTTATCAACCAATAGGGAATGGACAGACAAAGCTTCTAGAAAGATTCCTTCTGCACAAGGGCCCACAAACCGTTAGGAGTAACGTTGTCACACGCTCCTCCCTTATCTTCTTTGACAGCTGTCATTCCTTCTTCATCGGGTCCACAAACACGTGACTGAAACAAACTTTATTTGGAAAACTGGAAATTAAATCTGGAGCTTTCACTGGAGACTCAAATCTGGAGCATCCATCTGGAGACTAGACTGGAGCTGGTCACTGGAGTGCTTCAGTGGAGAACTTCACTGGTGGATCACCACTGGTTGTCACTGGAGACTCTTTCCACTGGAGAAGTGTTACTACTGGTGACTGGACTGGTTCAGTAAACACTTGTCTGAAATGGGCTATTGCTGGCATAATTAGCATGGCCTACTCAGATGGCATTATTCGTTCAGTGCTACCCTTCAGTTCAGTTGACTTCTCCAGTTCACTGGTGTCATTCAGTTTAGTGAACCTGGACATTTCCACATCAGTAAGTCTTGCCACGAAGTTCTTTTACGTGATGTCTTGGAGATAATATAAAAGGAAAAGTTCCATGTCAATTCTTTGGATGAGTATTCCGGTTAGGATAGATTCACTTTCTCGGTCATGTGATTAACAATGGAGGGAACGTAGTTGATCCGACAAGGATTAGTGTGGTGATGAAATGGGGTCAACTTACAAGACCAACATAAATTAGAAGTTTTGTGGTTGACGGGTTACAAATGTCGTTTTACTTTCGGCCTTTTGAAGATAGTCTCACCGTTGACCGAGTTGATTAGAAAGAATGTGAGGTAAGTTTGGAGAAAAGAATAAGAAGTTGAATCTCGACAAGTTATGAGAAAATTAAGTCAAGCCCCGGTGCTCATGCTACCCGAAGGCTTGGAGGATATGACGGTTTAATGTGACATTTCAACAGGCGTTCTTGGTTGTACTCTCATGCAAAGATTAAAAGTCGGGCGACGCTACGAAGCATTAAAAGAAATCAAGAAGAATCTTTCCGTTCACGATTTAGAGTTCATCGGAATTGTTTTTACTTTAAAATTTGGGTGTTTTTACCTCTATAGTGTCAAGTTTATCACTTGTTTTAAATCATATAAGTCTTAAGTATTTCCTTTTCTTATTGAACAGCGAAACCTCAAAAACTGTCAAAGAAGTTGATTAAATCTTTCAAAATATTACGTCTTTGAAGTTTGGTGTCGCCCCGGTAAGTCAATGTAGTGGCGGACGCTTTGAGCCTGAGAAGTTCTCACCTTTTTTTTGTGTTTCACCGTTGTCCAAGCAAATCACTGATTTCTTCGATAAAATAGAGGAGGCACGGGAAATGGTTTTGCAACGAGACCCTAAACAAGAGAGGAGTTTGGGGCACACGAAATTTTATCTAAAGAACTTTGCAATTTTTACTATACGTCCTACTAGGAATCGGATTCCATTTTCTAGCAAGGGGAAACGAATTTTGCTCGATGAAGCCCATAAATCCAAGTAATTCATTCATTCTGGTGCAACAATGATGTATCAAGACTTAAAGAGAGATTAATATTGGCCTGAAAGGAAGCGGAATATTGTGAAATACGTTGAGAGAGGCCTAACTTGTGCCCAAGAGAAAGCCGAGCAGCAAGAGCCTTATGGTAAATTGCAACCTTTGGCAATCTCAAAGTGAAATTGGGAGCACATCACAATATTGTTAATCATTTGATACTATTGGATTATTGTTAATCATTTGATGAATAAACCTCTTATTCGACCAATTCTGAAGTTGTCATTTCATAAGTGTTTGTCAACATTTATGTTAAGGAAGTGGTAGAATACATGGAGTTTCAACCTCTATTGTTTTAACAGAGATACGCGTTTCACTTCACGTTTGTGGAGTAAATGTCAAGGAGAAATGGAAAGGTTAAATTTAAGTACTACATGTTACACTCAGACGAATGGTTACGTGAGCGAACCATCCAAAATTCTAGAGGATATGTTGCGGACGTTGTTATGCCTGAGATTTTCACCTCCAAGATCTTCAGGTCCAAGATCTTCGTGGTCCAAGATCTTCGTGGTCCAAGATCTTGGGGCTCTAAGATATCTGACCGTTATTACTTTGACTTAGTAGTACAGGAACAGGTAAAATGGAAGACTTGCCCCCAAAGTCGGAATTTATGGTTGAAAACATGTGGAAATGGCTCCACAACGTCCATTTATCAAGTCATTAAGTCAAAGAGAAGAATCTGCTCAAGATCCCTGATTTCCAGCTCAAGATCCCAGATTTTTAGGATAGTTAGTTGGCATCTAGGTCTATAAATAACGAATGAGGCTGATCGATTTAGGGGATACTTTTACTCACTAGCAATACCTCTGATCACTTGTATTCACACACTACTCTCGTTACTCTTATCTTTATTCTCACACTTAGCAATAATCGATCAACCGAATTCCACCATTGTAATCATTTTAACAATCATTAATAAGAGAACAAAGGCAGGGACGATTGCTTCCTCCCGAGGTTTTTATGCCGGCAATCCAGAAGGATTAAGGGCTTTTCCTCGTCAACAAATCACGGTGTTCTTATTCATTTATGCATTTTACTTTATTTATAGTTTATATATCGTTTTTCTTACGATTATCGCTCATATCTTTACATTTTGCTTACTTTTGATCAACTTTTAAAAAGTAATCTTTTTATTTACATTCAAGTACTTTAATTAGTCATATTTCATGCTTTTATATTGTTTCTTAACGAATTCTTAAGTATTATCACGTTTTAACGTTATTTATTCAAGATCTTGACACTCTATTTGTTCATTTGTTAAGTTTTATAAGTAGATCTTTACTTTTACAGTCTTATCTTGATAAAAACATTCATTTTAGCTTTATTTTACGTGATTATTCAATATTTAGCAAATACGTTACATTTTCGCAATTATTTCAACATCTCAGTATACTGACCTTTTAAGATCTTTAAGCACACAACCTCACGAACGAAAGTTTGGTTACATAATTAATCTAGATCTTCAACGTAGATTATCTTAGGTAAATTTTTGACCAAAACAATTTGGCGCCACCGTGGGGCAAGTGGTGCTTTTCTCAAATTTTTTCTTTAAAATTTGTGATTACATTATCTTACGAAACTTTTTGCGAAAACGTCATTTCAATCCAGATCTTCTTCTTCTTTATCATCTTCAATTTCAGGGACAGATGGCTCTCCTCTTCATATCCAATCATCTCATAAGGAAGATGGTGATTCGGCCAAGATATTGACATCCGGGACAACTACGTTGGATCCCATTGTTAATTCTAACCAAGATCTTGTTTCTATGATTTTTCAATTTAAAGAACAGGTACAAATGATGATAGAAATGCAAAGATCAAGGACCAGAAAGCCGTTTGGAGCAGCAACCACATCTTTGCATCCCGAGATCTTGGATTCCGATGTCATGGAATCTTCAAGCAAATATCAAGGAGACATTCTAACCAGATCTTGTTTCTATGATTTTTCAATTTAAATAACAGGTACAAATGATGATAGAAATGCAAAGATCAAGGACCAGAAAGCCGTTTGGAGCAGCAACCACATCTTTGCATCCCGAGATCTTGGATTCCGATGTCATGGAATCTTCAAGCAAATATCAAGGAGACATTCTAACCAGACAGCCGCCATTTGTGATGCATCATTCAACTCAGGCTGTCAAGATCTTACCAAACGGGATCTGGACGTCACTCAGGATCTTAAAGCTCCGGATCTTAAAGCTCAGGATGTTGACGCTAAGGATTTTGACGATCATGGTATCAGTTCTGAAGAAGTTCCACCAAGAAGCTATATCTCCAGATTTGCTCCTCCAATATGTGATGTGGAGATCCCCAAATATATCCGGCTTCTCAATTTGAAGCTATATGATGGTACTAAAGGTCCTAAAAAGCATGTTGCCTGTTTTGGTCAAACATTTACCTAAGATAATCACCTTTGAAGACCTAGATGAATTATGTAACCAAACTTTCGTTCGTGAGGTTGTGTGCTTAAAGATCTTGAAAGGTCAGTATACTGAGATGTTGAAATAATTGCGAAAATGTAACTTATTTGCTAAATATTGAATAATCATGTAAAATAATGCTAAAATGATTGTTTTTATCAAGATAGGACTGTAAAATAAAGATCTACTTATAAAATTTAACAAATGAACAAATAGAGTGCCAAGATCTTGAATAAATAACGTTAAAACGTGATAATACTTAAGAATTCGTTGAGAAACAGTATAAAAGCATGAAATATGACTAATTAAAGTACTTGAACGTAAATAAAAAGATTACTTTGTAAAAGTTGATCTAAAGTAAGCAAAATGTAAAGATATAAGCGATAATCGTAAGAAAAACGTTATATAAAATATAAATAAAGTAAAATGCATAAAGGAATAAGAACACCGTGATTTGTTGATGAGGAAAAGCCCTTAATCCTTCTGGATTGCCGGCATAAAAACCCCGGGAGGAAGCAATCGTCCCTCCGTGCTACTTTTATTATTATAAATCGAAGTTAATTACAATTCGAGAGCCCAAGTGATTGATCTAAGTGTTATAATGATGAAAAGTGTTTAGTGTAATGTGTTTACAGAAGAAAATAGAGAGAAAGAAGTGTTTTTTCAGAGATAAGTCGAAGTGTTTTAGCCTAGCAATCACTTGCCCCTTTTATAGAGAAAATATCTAACTAACTATCCTAAAAATTTGGGATCTTGAGCTGGCAATCAGGGATCTTGAGCAGATTTTCTCTTTGACTTGATTACTTGGTAAATGGACGTTATGGAGCCATTTTCACATGTTTTCAACCATAAATTCCGACTTTGGGGGCAAGTCTTCCGTTTTACCTGTTCCTGTACTATTAAGTCAAAGTAATAACGGTCAGATATCTTAGAGCCCCAAGATCTTGGACCACGAAGATCTTGGACCACTAAGATCTTGGAGGTGAAAATCTCAGGCATAACATTGCCCGATTTAGGGAGAAGATAGAAAAATTTCCTATTCCTGCGCCTTTGAAGGAAGGATGTTTGTGCAAAGGTTTCGAATCTACTCTTACGGGTTCCGCGTTGGAATGGCTGCTAAGTGTTCCTCCCTACTCAATTACTTCATTCTCTCATATGATTAACTTGTTTTATAATCATTTTTATAGAAATTTAATTAAAAACCTTTATAAGATCACTCAGGGTCCTAATGAATCTCTTGGAAGTTATCTTAGCGGGTTTCATCAAAAGTCTTTTCCTATCCTAGATCTTGAGATCACTTCAGCAGTACACGCTTTCCATTTGGGTTTGCGTAGTGATTCTCCACTCTATGATGATCTTTCAGAAAATCCGTGTAGGAGCTTGTTGGAGGCAAGGATCCGAGGTTCAAGATAATGCAGATGAGGAGGATAGGATGAGGATTAAGTCGCAATCTACTTATGATCGTCCTAACCGAAAATTGAAAGCCTCGTCTTCCAAATCTTTTAAGGCTAAACCTTGTTCAAGATTTGACAATCACTGAGTCGATGACGTGGATAAAGATAAGGATAATGAGGAATATCCTAGGATAATTGACTATCATTTTTCTGTTGACATTTCAGGTCTAATTTTTGAAATGTATGAACTTGGGAACAAAGTGAGATGGCCAAAGGCGAAAAATAAAAATCCTAAACGGAATGGAAAACTCGATTGGTGCGCTTTTCTCAAGGATTTCAGCCACATGACTAAAGATTGTCTTGCTTTAAGGAAAGAAGTAAGCATTCTCGTGAGCAAAGGATACCTCGATGAGATCTTGAGCAGAAATGAGACGTGATCTCTACGTGAATAACATCAAATGTCAAGTAAGAATTTATCATATGCGGAAACCAGGTATTCTCTTTATAAATATATTACTTTATCATTACTTATATCTTTTACAAAAGAGTTATCGACATAAATCATCCCTGTGGTTTACTCAAAAAATCACGTTTCATCCCTGTGGTTCAATAACCTCATTGGCAGTCCTTTATAGGAGGATAAGGTTCGTGTTTCGTCCTTTGAGTTGACAACCGTTATCTTCCCTCCGTTGAATTTCTCACGTGCCTCTAACGTGGGGGTATTTTGGTACTTTCCAGCATAAAGGACCACTAATCACTAGGGATATTTTTTCTTATCACTTTTATCTTTCTTCCCAAACTCTTCCCTTCTTCTTCATACAATAACCTAAGTACCTAACAAATGATACACAAACATTATCCTCATTCTCAGATCTATACATACATAGCTTAAAACATATACACAAATACTATTTTTTAAACAAGAACACTATCCCAAATATAACTATGGAAATTATAGATCTAAATCACTTTTATCTTTCTTCCCAAACTCTTCCCTTCTTCTTCATACAATAACCTAAGTACCTAACAAATGATACACAAACATTATCCTCATTCTCAGATCTATACATACATAGCTTAAAACATATACACAAATACTATTTTTTAAACAAGAACACTATCCCAAATATAACTATGGAAATTATAGATCTAAATCACTTTTATCTTTCTTCCCAAACTCTTCCCTTCTTCTTCATACAATAACCTAAGTACCTAACAAATGATACACAAACATTATCCTCATTCTCAGATCTATACATACATAGCTTAAAACATATACACAAATACTATTTTTTAAACAAGAACACTATCCCAAATATAACTATGGAAATTATAGATCTTATCACTTTTATCTTTCTTCCCAAACTCTTCCCTTCTTCTTCATACAATAACCTAAGTACCTAACAAATGATACACAAACATTATCCTCATTCTCAGATCTATACATACATAGCTTAAAACATATACACAAATACTATTTTTTAAACAAGAACACTATCCCAAATATATCTATGGAAATTATAGATCTAAATCACTTTTATCTTTCTTCCCAAACTCTTCCCTTCTTCTTCATACAATAACCTAAGTACCTAACAAATGATACACAAACATTATCCTCATTCTCAGATCTATACATACATAGCTTAAAACATATACACAAATACTATTTTTTAAACAAGAACACTATCCCAAATATATCTATGGAAATTATAGATCTAATCACTTTTATCTTTCTTCCCAAACTCTTCCCTTCTTCTTCATACAATAACCTAAGTACCTAACAAATGATACACAAACATTATCCTCATTCTCAGATCTATACATACATAGCTTAAAACATATACACAAATACTATTTTTTAAACAAGAACACTATCCCAAATATATCTATGGAAATTATAGATCTAAATCACTTTTATCTTTCTTCCCAAACTCTTCCCTTCTTCTTCATACAATAACCTAAGTACCTAACAAATGATACACAAACATTATCCTCATTCTCAGATCTATACATACATAGCTTAAAACATATACACAAATACTATTTTTTAAACAAGAACACTATCCCAAATATATCTATGGAAATTATAGATCTAAATCACTTTTATCTTTCTTCCCAAACTCTTCCCTTCTTCTTCATACAATAACCTAAGTACCTAACAAATGATACACAAACATTATCCTCATTCTCAGATCTATACATACATAGCTTAAAACATATACACAAATACTATTTTTTAAACAAGAACACTATCCCAAATATATCTATGGAAATTATAGATCTAAATCACTTTTATCTTCTTCATCTTACATATTTGTACATACATATCCATATATGGATATATCGATGGAAAGTATAGATATATATCTATATCTGTAATAAAAATTGAGGCTGCCCACCAAGATCCGGCCAACCACCTCCATCACTTTTCATCGTCGGGAAAAGCCACCACCACCACTGCGCTGTTGAATATCTCGCCAGAGAAACCACCACCACCACGATTTCTTTACATCTCTTGTCGGAAAAAGCCACCACTGCCTCACGGTGGTCGGAAAACCACCACTACTTCCCTTCACAACCACCGCCACCAGTCACCCCATTTTTACCGTAACAACCATTCGTCACCACTGCTTCCTTTCACATCACCTTATTCTGATCCCCTGCTCTTTTTCCGACCACCCATTTTTCCGTTCCATTGCTCTTCTTCCGGCTACCCATTTTTTCGATTTCGATGTTCCTTTTCTTTTTTTTTTTTTTTTTTTTTTTTTTTTTTTTTTTTTTTTTTTTTTTTTTTTTTTTTTTTTTTTTTTTTTTTGTTTGTTGTTTTTTTTTTTTTTTTTGTTTTTTTTTTTTTTTTTTTTTTTTTTTTTTTTTTGTTTTTTTTTATTAAGTTTTGATTTGGGTTTATTGATGGTGATTTGATGATGGTGAAGATGAAGATGTGGGTTTTTCTTTTACAAATTGTATTACAGAATGTCAGAATTTGCTTAATGTTTCTTGATAACTGATGATGATTTTTATTGGAATTGGAAAATCTATAAAAATATACAGAGAAGAGAGATAGATATAGTGGTGTTATTGAAAAGACTCAAGTTTGGTCCTTTATACTTTGGAAAATACCAAAATACCCTCACGTGGGAGGCACATGATGGTTTTAACGGAAGGAAGATAACGGTCATCAACTCAAAGGACGAAACACGAACCTTATCCTCCTATAAAGGACTGCCAATGAGGTTATTGAACCACAGGGATGAAACGTGATTTTTTGAGTAAACCACAGGGACGATTTATGTCGATAACTCTTTTCAAAACATAGGAAATATTTGAAATGCTTGCTACATATATAATGGATAATATCTTTTCAAAACTAGAAATCACCATTAGGATGACTGCATGTTGTGATTTAGAATATGATCCTAGAGCGGTGATAAAATCCCATATATTAGTAAACTTGTGATTAATTTTAGTAGTAATCTTCGACATAAAATAAATTTAGAAATTTTACAAGTAGAAGTAGACATATAAAGAACAAGGTTAGAGGTCATACTAAAGTTTCCACAGGGGGACATAATACCTTAATTTATTAGATGTTAATAAGAGAAACTTAATATGAGGAATTGATTATACGATTACAATTCACTTGGAATATGAATTTCAAAAATCTTTCAATGCATGATTAATTTTTATCTATTTTGAAATTTTCTTAGTTATTAAAGGTATTAGATTATCATTATGTTTAGTAAAGAGACTTGTGAAAATTTTCAATCTTTTACTTCATGATCCTGAACTTCAAGATACTGGGGACAATCCAGGATCCTTAGGATCTTGGATCTTATATTCATGCAATCATATTTATATCAGAACTTTATATTCAATTAAAGATAGTATACCTATTATTTTAATCTATTTCAATTTTATAGAATTTCATTTGTTTCTATCACAATACTGACTTGAGCGTCGGAGTGGCGTTAGCCAACAGGCTAACATCGGTTTCTCTTTACCGAACTCCAGTTTTGCAGGATAAACTTGAAGAGTGATCACTACCAGTTTAGAAGAAATATGACATTAGAAGAAGCTCATAATGCTAGGAGGGATAGACAAATAGAAGATCTACAAGAAGCACTGGGTAGAGTTGTTCATATGTTAGAAGATGGTGGTTTAAGGTTTAATAGAGACCATGTTGTTGCTAGTGAAAGAGATTCTGAATCTCAAGGTCCTAGTGAAAGATCTGATAGTACACCCAGAAACTCTAGTGATTCTGATGACCCACATCCTAGAGAAAGACGAAGGAGACATAAGGTTGATGATACTAAAGATATTAAGATAGATCCACCAGATTTTATTGGTTCTTCTAACCCAGAAGAATATTTTGAATGGGTTCAGGTTATGGATAGGATTATGGAAATAAAGGGTTATGATGATAAAAAAAGTTTTAAGGTTGCCATTATTAAGCTTAAAAAGTATGCTTCATCTTGGTATGACAATATGAAATCTGAAAGGGAGTATAAAGGTAAGAGTAAAATCAAGACCTGGTCCAAATTGAAAGAAGTTATGCAGAAAAGATTTGTTCCTCGGTCGTACAAGCAAGATCAGTACCTTCTGATGAATAATCTGAAGCAAGGCACTAAAGAAGTTGTGGAGTATATTAAGAACTGGTGTCAAAGAAACTGAAGAGCATACTATCGCCAGATTCCTTGGTGGGTTGAATGCTACCATTACTGAGAAGATAGAATTGCAGCCCATCTGGACTTATGAAGGTGCTTGCAAACTGGCCTTCCAGATTGAAAAGCAACTGAAGAAGAAGGTCCAGTACAAACCTTTCACTAAGGTTACTTCCAGTTCCAGTCAACCAGTTACCAGGACCAGTGAAACTGTTCAGAAATCCTTCAGAGGAAAGGAGAAAGAAACTAGAGGATCAAAAGAACCAGTTGGAAGAAACTGCTTCAAGTGTCATGGTTTTGGTCACTTCCAGGCGCAGTGTCCCAACCAGCGAGCACTCACTGCTAAGGAGATTGAAAGCTTACCAGATGTTGATACTGAAGAAGGTGAACCAGTGTATGATGATGATGAAAGTGAAGAGGCATATGTAGGTGCAGATGTTGGAGAGATGCTAGTGGTAAGAAGAGTGATGCACACTGATGAAGTTGCAACTGATACTGCCCAGAGGGAAAATATCTTCCATTCCAGATGTACTGTTAAAGGAAAGGTATGTGATCTGATCATTGACGGTGGGAGTTGTGCTAATGCTGCTTCAACTTACATGGTAGAGAAACTGGAATTGCCTATAGTAAAGCACCCTCGTCCTTACAAATTGCAATGGCTCAGTGAAGGATCTGAGGTAAAAGTTAATCGACAAGTTACTATTGCTTTTTTCATTGGATCTGTTTATCAAGATAAAATTGTTTGTGATGTTGTTCCTATGGATGCTTGTCATATATTACTGGGTAGACCTTGGTTATTTGATAATTATGTATTTCATAATGGTCGTATGAATTCTTATTCGTTACTTTTAAGTGGGAAGAAGGTCACTTTGACTTCTCTGAAACCCAATGAGTTACTGAAAATTAATAAGAAAGACCAGCCCAGCAAGTCTTTGTTTATGTCTCAGACTGAAGTTGAAGAAGAGTTAACTGGAGGCTCTCCAGTTATGATGTTACTGGTGCTTGAGCTTACTGAAGAGAAGGAGTTCACTGGAGTCCCGGTCTCCTGAAGTCTCTACTGATGGAATTCACTGATGTTTTCCCAGAAGACCTACCTGAAGTTTTACCACAAGTAAGAGGAATTGAACACCAGATTGACCTGGTTCCAGGTTCAGTTCTTCCAAACAAAGCTGCTTATAGATGTTCACCTACTGAAGTAAAGGAGTTGCAAAGGCAGGTAGATGAGTTGGTTGCCAAAGGTTATGTCAGAGCAAGCATGAGTCCTTGTTCAGTTCCAGCTCTCCTGGTCCCAAAGAAAGATGGTTCGATGAGAATGTGTGTTGATAGCAGAGCCATAAATAATATAACTATTAAGTATAGATATCCCATTCCCAGATTGGATGATATGCTTGATGAGTTACATGGCTCCAGTGTGTTTTCTAAAATTGATCTCAGAAGTGGTTATCACCAGATTAGAATGAAGGATGGAGATGAATGGAAGACTGCTTTCAAAATTAAAGGAGGCCTTTATGAATGGTTAGTAATGCCTTTATGAATGGTTAGTAACTCCTCAGGCCACTTATTGGTCAGTCTGTCGTTGTTTATTTTGATGATATCCTTGTATATTCGAAAACTGAAGCTGAACATGTTAACCATTTAAGAAATGTGTTTGAATTACTGAGAAGGCACCAGTTGTATGGTAAACTGGAGAAATGTGATTTCATGGTTGAAAGTGTAATATTTCTGGGGTATGTTGTTTCAAGAGAAGGTATTTCCATGGATCCTTCAAAGGTAGAAGTCATCAGATCATGGCCAGTTCCGACTACAATCACTGAAGTCAGGAGTTTTCATGGACTGGCATCTTTCTATAGAAGATTTATCAAAAATTTCTCTACAGTTGGCTTTCGAGTCACTGAAGGAAAAGCTCAGTTCAGCTCCAGTTCTTATCCTTGCCAGATTTTGATCAGTTGTTTGAGTTAGAGTGTGACGCCAGTGGAGTAGGTATTGGTGCAGTTCTGGTACAAGCAGGGCGTCCAGTTGCCTATTTTAGTGAAAAGCTCAATGGTTATAAACTGAAGTATAGCACTTATGGCAAAGAATTTTATGCAATTATTCGTGCTATCACTCACTGGTCACATTATCTGAAGCCAAAGCAGTTTGTCTTATTTTCTGACCATGAAGCACTGAAGTTCATTAATGGTCAACATAAGCTTAATGCCAGACATGCAAAATGGGTGGAATTTTTGCAGTCTTATTCTTTTGTTTCTAAACTTTCCAGACGATATTCGTTGTTATCAATTCTGGAAGCAAGTGTTCTTGGATTTTCTTTCATTAAGGAGTTGTATGCTGCTGATCAGACTTCGCTGATCGTCTCACTGAAACTAACCAGAAAGGACCATTTGTTGTTCAGGATGGTTTCTTATTCAAGAATGGAAAGTTGTGTATTCCAAAGAGTTCTATTAGAGATTTACTGATAAGGGAAGCTCATGGAGGAGGTCTGGCTGGCCATTTTAGCATTAACAAAACTGGAGAGATTCTCACTGAACACTTCTACTGGCCAAGTTTACTGAAGGATGTTCAGAATATCATCAGTCGCTGTCCAACTTGTCACCAGGCGAAGGCTACTTTTCACAAAGGATTGTATACTCCTCTTCCAGTTCCAAGCCAGCCATGGGAAGATCTCAGTATGGATTTCATTGTTGCACTGCCCAGAACTCAGAGAGGAAAAGACTCAATAATGGTGGTTGTTGATCGATTTTCAAAAATGGCACATTTTGTTCCTTGCAACACCACAAATGATGCTTCAGTAGTTGGAAATCTATTTTTTTAAAGAAATTGATCGTTTACATGGAATTCCAAAAACAATTGTTTCAGATAGAGATGTGAAGTTTCTGAGTTATTTCTGGAAGACCTTATGGAGACTGATGGGTACCAGATTAATGTTCAGTACGTCTCACCATCCTCAGACTGATGGACAGACTGAAGTCACAAACAGAACAATTGGTATGTTATTAAGAACACTGGTGAAGAAGACACTGAAAGATTGGGATCTGAAGCTTACTCATGCTGAGTTTGCTTTCAACAGAGCTCCAAATTATTCAACCAGTAAATCCCCGTTTGAAATTTGTTATGGTGTCAATCCACTGACTCCCATTGATTTAATTCCATTTTTGATTGAACCAAAAGCAAGTATTGAAGCTGAAGCCAGAGCAAAAGAAATAAAGAAAATTCATGAACAAGTGAAGGCCAGAATAGAGAAGGCAAATGCCAGTTACAAGGCCAGGGCAAACAAGAATAGGAAGCAGTCCAGTTTTGCTCCAGGTGATCTAGTTTGGGTATACCTCAGAAAAGAAAGATTTCCAGCAAGAAGGAAGAACAAGTTGATGCCCAGAGCTGAAGGACCATTCAAGATTCTGGAGAGGTATGGTGATAATGCTTATAAAGTTGAGCTACCTGGAGATATGTCAGTTTCAAGTACTTTTAATGTCGGGGATCTAATGCCTTATCTGGAAGATGAATACCTCGAGGACTTGAGGACAAGTCCTTTCTTAGAGGAGGAGATTGATGTGGAAATGTCCAGGTTCACTGAACTGAATGACACCAGTGAACTGGAGAAGTCAACTGAACTGAAGGGTAGAACTGAACGAATAATGCCATCTGAGCAGGCCATGCTAATTCTGCCAGCAATAGCTCATTTCAGACAAGTGTTCACTGAACCAGTCCAGTCACCAGTGGTAACACTTCTCCAGTGGAAAGAGTCTCCAGTGACAACCAGTAGTGATCCACCAGTGAAGTTCTCCACTGAAGCACTCCAGTGACCAGCTCCACTCTAGTCTCCAGATGGATGCTCCAGATTTGAGTCTCCAGTGAAAGCTCCAGATTTAATTTCCAGTTTTCCAAATAAAGTTTGTTTCAGTCACGTGTTTGTGGACCCGATGAAGAAGGAATGACAGCTGTCAAAGAAGATAAGGGAGGAGCGTGTGACAACGTTAATCCTAACGGTTTTGTGGGCCCTTGTGCAGAAGGAATCTTTCTAGAAGCTTTGTCTGTCCATTTCCTATTGGTTGATAAATTAGTGGCTGTCCTTAGCACATGACAACTTTTTGATTATTTTATTGTATTTCGTTAATTCCTAGGTAATAGCATGTGGCTATAAATAGGGGATCTTTTTCATTGTAAAAATGATGTTATGTTGAATTGAATGAAATTAATAGAGCAACCTCTATTTCTTAGAATCTTCTTTTACCTTTAGAGATCTTTGATCTTGGTGTTTAGGAGTGACCCCTTTATCAATATTTGTGCTGGTTCGTCCTTTATCAAATATTGTGGTGAGGTCTAAATCTTCGGTTTCCTTTATCTGTAATCGTGGTGGCTAGACCTTTATCGATTGTAGTGGTGGGGCGGAGTGTTTCCTTTATCTGTGATCGTGGTGGCTAGACCTTTATCGATTGTAGTGGTGGGGCGGAGTGTTTCCTTTATCTATAATCTTGGTGGCTAGACCTTTATCGATTGTAGTGGTGGGGCGGAGTGTTTCCTTTATCTGTAATCGTGGTGGCTAGACCTTTATCGATTGTAGTGGTGGGGCGGAGTGTTTCCTTTATCTATAATCTTGGTGGCTAGACCTTTATCGATTGTAGTGGTGGGGCGGAGTGTTTCCTTTATCTGTAATCGTGGTGGCTAGACCTTTATCGATTGTAGTGGTGGGGCGGAGTGTTTCCTTTATCTGTAATCGTGGTGGCTAGACCTTTATCGATTGTAGTGGTGGGGCGGAGTGTTTCCTTTATCCTTGATTCCGGTGGCTTGGCCTTACGAATCTTGGTGGTGGATTCTTTTATCTATCATTTTTATTTTATAGTCTTGTTTTATTGTTTGTTTCCTATTAAATCCAGAAAATACCAAAAATAGTCTTCCGCTGTCGTTTGTCGCGTGATTTACGCATCATTCACCTTCTTCAGTATCAACATCTGGTAAGATTTCAATCTCCTTAGCAGTGAGTGCTCGCTGGTTGGGACACTGTGCCTGGAAGTGACCAAAACCATGACACTTGAAGCATTTCCTTCCAACTGGTTCTTTTGATCCTCCAGTTTCTTTCTCCTTTCCTCTGAAGGATTTCTGACCAGTTTCACTGGGCTTTAGAACCGGTTGACTGGAACTGGTAGAAACCTTAGTGAAAGGTTTGTACTGGAGGGCCAGTTTGCAAGCACCTTCATAAGTCCAGATGGGCTGCAATTCTATCTTCTCAGTTAGGACAACATTTAGACCACCAAGGAATCTGGCGATAGTATGCTCTTCAGTTTCCTTTACTCCAGTTCTTGTCTTCAGTTGCTCAAACTCCCTAATATACTCCAAAATTTCTTTAGTGCCTTGCTTCAGATTATTCATCACTAGATACTGATCTTGTTTGTACGATTGGGGAACAAACCTTTTCTACATAATTAGCTTAGACCAGGTCTTAATCTTACTTTTACCCTTGTACTCTCTTTCAGCTTTCATATTGTCATACCAGGATGAAGCATATTTTTTTTAACCTAATAATGGCAACTTTAAAAGTTTTCTTATCATCATAACCCTTTATTTCCATAATCCTATCCATCACCTGAACCCATTCAAAGTATTCTTCTGGGTTTGAAGAACCAACAAAATCTGGTGGATCTATCTTAATATCTTTAGTATCATCAATCTTATGTCTCCTTCGTCTTCTCCTAGACTGATTAGACTCATCAGAATCACTAGAATTTCTGGGTGTACTATCAGATCTCTCACTAGGACCTTGAGATTCAGAATCTCTTTCACTAGCAACAACATGTTCTCTATTAAATCTTAAACCACCATCTTCTAACAGATTAACAACTCTACCCAGTGTTTCTTGTAGATCTTCAATCTGCCTATCCCTTCTAATATTATGAGCGTCATCTAATGTCATATTTCTTCTAAAAGCCATTGATACTTAAGAAAATAATAACCACAATAACAGATCTAAACAGATGACACCAAACTTCAACAAACAAACAATAAAGACCCAAAAGATTAAGAAACCTTTTGTGAACCTGTCTCTGATACCAATTTGATGCGTAAATCACGCGACAAACGACAGCGGAAGACTATTTTTGGTATTTTTCTGATTTATATAAAACAAACAACAAAACAAGACAAGAAAATAAAATGATAGATAAAAGAATCCACCACCAAAATTCGTAAAGGACTAGCCACCGGAATCAAGGATAAAGGAAACACTTCAACCCACCACTATGTTTGATAAAGGTCTAGCCACCACAAACACAGATAAAGGAATTGAAGATTTAAGATCTCACCACTATATTTGATAAAGGACGAACCACCACAAATATAGACAAAGGGATCACTCCAAACCACCAAGATCAAAGATCCATAAAGTTAAATGAAAATTTTCGATAAGAAATAGAGGCTGCTCTATTAATTTCATTCAACATCAAAAAACTACTTTTACAAGGAGAATGAGCCCCTATTTATAACCACATGCTATTTTCTAGAAAAGAAAATACAATAATAAAATAAATAAAAAGCTGTCATGTGCTAAGGACAACCACTAATTAATTGACCAATAGGAAATGGACAAGCAAAATTTCTAGAAAGATTCCCTCTGCACAAGGGCCCACAAACCGTTAGGATTAACGATGTCACACGCCCCTCCCTTATCGTCTTTGACAGCTGTCATTCCTTCTTTATTGGGTCCACAAACATGTGACTGAAACAAACTTTATTAATGAAAACTAGAACGTAAATCTAGAACTTCCACTGGAGACTTAAATCTGGAGCATCCATCTGGAGACTAGACTGGAGCTGGTCACTGGAGTGCTTCAGTGGTAAACTTCACTGGTGGATCACTACTGGCCGCAACTGGAGAAACTTGCCACTGGAGAAGTGTTACTACTGGCGACTGGACTGTTTCAGTAAATACTTGCCTGAAATGGGCCACTACTGGCAGAATCAACATGGCTTGTTCAGATGGCATTATCGTGTCAGTTAGCTTCTTCAGTTCCCTTGTTTTCTCCAGTTCATAGGTGTCAGTCAGTTCAGTGAACCTGGAATTTTCTGCATCAAATACTCCATATATGGGCAGCCATGAGTGCACTATTAACATCAGAAATACGTCTTATACCCAAACCACCCTCACATTTTGGCAAACAAACTGATTTCCATGCTACTTTCGCCTTAACTTTCGAACTACTTCCTTGGTTCCATAGGAAGTTTCTCATTTTCTGCTCTAACTCCTTAATAATTCGAGATGGTAGGATATAAACTGATGCCCAATAAACATGTAATGAAGACAAAACCGAGTTGATGAGCTGTAACCTGCCCGCGAATGAGAGAGATTGGATTTCCAGTCATTGATTCTTTTTTCCATCCTTTCTACCAAAACTTTGCATTCCCGATATATAAGTCTAGTTGAGATAAATGGAACTCCAAGATACCGGACTAGGAGTTTGCCTTCCTCAAAAGGCATAATTGACAAGATAGCTTGCTTGGTATGATCATTTACATTGCAAAAGAATGTGGTACTCTTTGATTAGCTTGGTGCGAGACCAGACACCCTTTTAAGAATCTCCAGAGTATCCATAATAACTTTTGTAGAAGTAACATCCCCTCTAACAAATAGGAAAATATCATCTGCAAAACACACGTTAACAATTTTTTGTTTTTGGGAGTGAGCGTGAACATGAATTCAGGATGATTCATTGAAGCTTGTTGAAGAAATAACGAAAGCAGTTCGAAGCTTGCTAGCACTGTTATTGGCAAGCTTCTTGTTGCTGCTATGGCATCCTTTATATGGCAAGAACGGAATTTTAGGTTGTTTACTCCTCAAGAGAGATCGGTGCAGCAGTTGAGAGATTGCATTGTCAACAATGTTCGCCTGAAGTTAGTCACCATGAAGTTCAAGAAAAAGACTACTGGCTTAAGTGTTCTTGATGGTTGGAAATTACTAGAGACGTAGCCATGCGATTCGTTCTTGTGTATTAGTGTCTTGTTTTGTATTGTTTAGTTTTTTAGTAGCTTATATGCAGTGTATAGAGCTAGAAGCTTGTTTTGCTTGTTATAGCTTGTTAGCGAGTTCCACATACATATGGGGATGTCCTATGTATGAATTAGTTTGACATTACTGTCATTCTACTTGTAATAACTGTTTTTGGGTGATAATAAAAGCTGACCGGGGTTTCAAATCCCCTTTACCCAAAAAAAAGAAGTAACGAAAGCACCTCCATGACCATTGTAAAAATATATGGTGAGGGAGGGTCGCCCTATCTTAATTCCTGTTTTCCTTAAAAGTATCCATGCTAATTCCCATTATTAGAGATCGAGTATGAAACACTAGTCACACATGCCATAATCCAACTAATCATAGTTGGATGAAACCCAAAACCCACCAAACTATCCTGTAAGAACCTTCAATTTACTGTATCGTAGGCCTTCAGGATATCCACCTTGAAAGCACATCTTGATGGCCCTTTATTCAAATGATAATTGTGCATGAGTTATTGTGTTAGCAAGATATTGTCAGATTCTTCCTTCCAGGCACAAAAGTAGATTGATTTATACTAACCAGCTCATCCAACACAGCCTTAATCCTATCTGTAATAATTTTACTTATACATTTATAGATCACATTGCAACACGAGATAGGACGGAAGTCAGAAACTGTAGCAGGGCTGCTTACCCTTAGAACTAGAGCGAGAATGGTGTGATTAATTTCTTGAAGAAGTCTTCCAAATTTAAAGAAGTCTTGAATTCCTGAATCGTTGTACACACATCACCTTCAATTACATCACCTCCAATCGTTGTACACACATAACTACCATAGGAATGTGGGTCCTCCTCGCTGTGCCTTTAAAGTTGACATCCAGAAAGCCTATGACACGGTGGACTGGAATTTTTTAGAGAATATTCTTATTGGATATGGGTTTCATGAAAGAATGGTGTCCTGGATAATGTCATGTGTTAAGACGACTTCATTTTCTTTATGTGTAAATGCAAACTTGCATGGCTATTTCCAAGGGCGTCGTGGCTTGAGGCAGGGAGACCCTATGTCCCCATATTCATTCACGTAGGAAGTCTTGTCTCTTCTCTTGCAACAAACTATTAGCGAGTCTGCGTCATTCAGGGATCATAATAAATGTGAGAAACTATCACTTGTGAACCTTTGCTTTGCAGACGATCTGTTTCTGTTTTGTCGTGGTGATGTTGCCTCGGTTAAGTTGATAATGGACTGTTTGAATATGTTTAAAGAAATTTCAGGGTTGGTTCCAAGCTTATCCAAGAGTACAACTTATTTTTGTAAAGTTTTCGATCATGTTAAAGCTTGTATACTGGATATTATGCCTTTTGAAGTGGGTTCTCTTCCTGTGAAATATTTGGGTGTTCCCCTCATATCTACTAAGCTCATTTACAGAGACTGCATAATCCTTATCGAGAAGATGGAGAAAAGAGTCACAGATTGGAGGAACAAATCGTTGTCTTTTGCAGGTAGGCTACAATTAATAAACTCCGTGTTATCTTCCATGCATATTTACTGGTCTTTGGTGTTTATTCTTCCTAGGAGAATTATTAAAGAGCTGGAAAAAAGAATGAGAGGCTTTTTGTGGTCTCAAGGACCAATGGCAAAAGGTAAAGCTAAAGTTGCTTGGAAAGAAGTCTGCCTACTAAAGTATGAAGGCGGATTAGCAATACGCAAAATAAGTGAGGTTAATAAATCACTTATGGCTGTGCATATATGGAGTATTATTAACAAACGTGAGTTTGTCTGGGTGGATTGGGTGTATGCCTACAAACTGAAGGATAGAAGCTTTTGGGATGTTCCATTAACTTCTAATGTTAGTTGGGGTTGGAGGAAGCTGCTACAACTAAGAAAATTAATTCATCTCCATGTCTAAGCTTAGTAACACGTGTTTTGAGTTGTCCACTTGCGGCATTTATTACTCCTAGAGATATTACCCGAGCCTCGTTTTCACACCAAAGTACTGTGGCAGATGTGATTAATGTTGGTGGGTGGAGATTGCCAACGACTTGGTATGACTTATATCCAGTTTTTGTCAATGTCCAGCCTCCTCATCTTTCGCTAGACAGGATGGATTCATTAAGCTGGATTGATGAATCGAATAATCCAGTTACTTTCTCATCTAAAGTCACGTGGGATACTATTCATGCAAGACAACAACCTGTTGATTGGGTTCATTTGATCTGGTTTCCACAAAGCATCCCCCGTCACGCTTTCCACATGTGGCTCATCTTTCTTAAGAAGCTAAAGACGCATGATAAGATGCATTGGTGGGATGTTGGTAGTGCAACTAATCTTAATTTACTTCGTTTTTCTTTGTGTAAAACAGGTCCCGACTCGCATGACCATCTTTTCTTTAAATGTCCATATGCTATGCAAGTTTGGCACCATATAATAGTTCTAGCTGATATGCGAGATGTTCCAGCAAACTGGAATGCGATTGTAGCTTTTTTGCTGCCTAATTCGAAGTCGGAGTCACTGAAGTTCATTGTGGAGAAGCTATGCGTTGCTGCAACGACATACTTCATTTTGGCATGAAAGAAATTACAGGAACTTCTCCAACAAGTCTCGCTCATCTAGTCAACTTCGAGACCTCTTTGTTAACTCAGTTCGTTATAGGTTGGTTACCCTTAAATTGAAGAATAACCAGCGTGTAGCTAGATTGCTTGAAGCTTGGGATTTGCCAAAGAAGCATATCGAAAATGATTGATCTTTGGTATTGAGTGACTTGGTCTAAGTTGTTGCTGCATCACAAGACCATGCTTTTTTGTTTCTGTTTTCCTGTGATGTAGTTTTTCCTAGCTATTGCTTGTTTAGCATTATACGTGTTTTACATATATTATGGTATGTCGTATGTATGAACTAATGTGATACTCAATCACATTACTTGTAATTTTTGGTTGGTATATATAAAATCACCAGGGTAACCTTTTACCCCCCCAAAAAAAAGCAGTATTCGCATCCCCTGCTTTACGCCACTCAACCGTCGCCTTTTGTTTTAAAAAGCATTCTTCATCATATGTGGCTATTTCAAAAAAATTTATACAGATTGCTTCTTTTTCACGCAATAAAGGATCTGCGGGGTTGACGTCAATTAGTTTTTGCAGTTTATTAAGATATTTTCGCCTTGCCAACACCTTTTCATGCAGATTACCTTGTTCATATAAAAGTTTGCACATTGGCCTGTTTGATGATCTCAGCTTCTTTACAAGACGAAACATACTATAGCCCTTGATCTCCTGTTCCCAGACCCTTTCAATATCCTCCTTAAACCCCGGTTTAGTTGCTATAAAGTTAGCAAACTTAAAAGGTTTTGGTCTTATCCTAGCAACAACAGGCAGCTTTAACACACACGGGGTATGATAAGATACACGATAAGGCTGAAAAACCGCTACAAATGAAGGGAACTCATCAACGAATTTGATGTTTTCCATAATTCTATCAATTTTCTTCAAAATTCCAACCCCTGTTTTTGGTTTTTGATTCCATGTAAAATGGAATCCATAGCTGTTGATATCCATAAATTTTGATAGTTTAATGGGTATACCCCTGTTAATTATATACCATCACCAAACAATACAAAACAAGTAGCATGGCTAAAGTACCATACTATTTCGTAAGCATGTCATGCCATGCATATGTTAAACAAGCAAACCAGCTAAACTATAATTCCAATGAAGACATACTAGTTAACTTAGTTGCTAACAGAATCAAACATGAAATGACTAGGTCTTCAGCTCCTTTGATGATCAAACACCACTAAATTTCGTGGCAACTTCCAAGCTTCAATGAAGCGTCCAACTTGCTGAGTACTCTTAAATCTTAGAGTAACCAGCTTTAAAGGAATTGTGGAAGCCACAACATCCTGTATCTGCTCGACAGTTCTAACTTTATTTGAAAATAATCTGTTGTTTCTCTCTTGCCAGATAAAGTAAGCAGTAGCAGCAACAAGAAGCTTCCCAATAACACTCTTGGCCAAATTAGACTTTGATCGACTAATCAACCAAACCACAATATCATCCCAGTTAGAACTGATTTGCGTCATTTGAGCCAAATGCCGCACCTTATGCCATACCTGAGAGGAAAAAGAACACTCAAAGAACAAATGGTTATGTGAGTCAGGGCGTTGTTTGCATAAAGAACAGCAAACAAGGTTATAGTCAATGTTGCCTCCAGAAGACCATTTCATCATTCGGTCTTGAGTTCTCAATTTGCACCACATAATAAGCCACATTAAGCAAGCATGTCTTGGTATCATTTTTGAAAACCAAACTGCACGATGCCATGCAACTTCATCCTGCTTAAAACGCATTGCGTCCCACACTACACTTGAAGAGAACGTCGTAAACCCATCAGCATCCTTCCAGATTAAAGTATCATTAACATCCGGGGATAGTTGAATATTAGGAATGCCAATTAGGACAGGAAACAAATCTAACCAAGCTACGGGCCATTTCCATACTCCATCACTTTGTAACTCATATACCTTGGTTTTGAGAGTAAAACTTTCACGAGCTATATCTCTTGGTGATATAAAGTTACTTAGAAGACATACATCTTCCGATTTATCAAACCATACCGATGCGCTCTTCCCATCACCAATGCATGACCAAACATGAGGCCAAATCTGATCTCGAAGTTGCAATAATTTCCGCCATCCCCAGCTACTATTTTGAGAGATAGGAACATCCCTGAAATCCCTTTCTTTCAATCTATACGAGTGGATCCGCTTAACCCATAGCGATTCTCTGTGGGTTAGCAGACTCCATATATGATTCACCATTAATGCCTTGTTGAAATCAGCAACTCGCCTAATACCCAACCCACCTTTTGCCTTCGGTAGACATAGATCTTTCCATGCTACTTACTAGTTGAATCCCTCCTGTAAAAGAAAGATACTTGTTTCGCCAATCAGTAATCCTTTTCTCCATGTGTTCAATAAGCACCTTACAATCCTTATGCAGTATTCTAGTCGTGATAAGTGGGACCCCAAGATATCTAACCGGTAAACTCCCTTCTTCAAAAGGCAATATATTAAGAATAGAATTCTTAACCGAATTAGTCACATTACAGAAGAAAGCAGTGCTCTTTGTCAAACTTGGCACAAGGCCAGACATGTCTCTAAAAGCATTAATAGAATCCATAATGACTTTTGCCGATCTGGTCTCACCCCGTGAGAAAATAAAAAGATCATCTACAAAGCATAAGTTAATGATACTCTGCTTCTCACATTTGTTATGAAACCTGAAATTGGAAACAATGGACACTGAATTATTAAGAATTAGTGTTAGTATCTCCATAACCAACGTAAACAAGTATGGTGACAAAAGGTCCCCCTGGCGTAGTCCTCTTGCTCCCTTAAAGAACCCATGAAGTTTGCCATTGATGCACAATGAGAACGCAGCAACATAGACACACAACATAATCCATTTGATCATAGTATTGTGGAACCCAAAACCAATTAGAATGGCTCTTAAAAACTCCCAATCAACTGTATCATAGGCTTTTTGAATATCAATCTTATATGCACACCTGGAGGACCAACATTTCTATGATAATTGTGCATTAGTTCATGTGTGAGTAAAATATTATCCGAAATCCTTCTCCCGGGCACAAATGCAGATTGAATGATACTAACAATATCATGCAATCCTTCCTTTATTCTATTAAAGTGTATTACAACAAGAAATAGGGCGATAATAATATAAAAGAAGGAGTAGTAACCTTAGGAATCAAGGCAATGATGGTATGGTTAATCTGTTGAGGCATCTTCCTGATGCGTAAAACACGCGACAACGACAGCGGAAGACTATTTTTGATATATTCTGGGTTTAAATATGAAACAAACAATAAAACAAGACAATAAAATAAAATGATAGATAAAAGAATCCACCACCAAGATTCGTAAAGGCCAAGCCACCGGAATCAAGGATAAAGGAAACACTCCGCCCCACCACTACAATCGATAAAGGTCTAGCCACCACGATTATAGATAAAGGAAACCGAAGATTTAAAAGACCTCACCACAATATTTGATAAAGAACAAGTCACCACAAATATTGATAAAGGGGTCACTCCTAACCACCAAGATCAAAAGATCTCTAAAGGTAAAAGAAGATTTTTGTAAAAAATAGAGGCTGCTCTATTAATTTCATTCAACATCAAAAACTGTCTATACAAAGAGAAATGAAGCCCCTATTTATAGCCACATGCTATTTCCTAGGAATTAACGAAATAATAAAATAATTCATAAAAGCTGTAAAATGCTAAGCCACTAATTTATTTTGGCCAATAGGAAATGGACAGCGTGGGTTTCTAGCAACATTCCCTGCAAGTGGTCCCACAATTCCGTTAGAAACGTCATTGTCACACGCGCCTCCTTACGACAGCTGTCATTCTTCTTTATTGGGTCCACAGACATGGGACTTCAGTGGTGACTTTATTATCTGGAAACTGGAAACATAAATCTGTCACTGCCACAGGAGACAAAATCTGGACATCTACTGGAGGCAACATCTGGAGCTGTCACTGGGATGCTTCACTGGTGGACTACCAGAGTTGGTCACTGGAGAACCTTGCCACTGGAGAAGTGTTACTATTGGTGACTGGACTGGTTCAGTAAAGATTTGTCTGAAATGGGCCACTGCTGGCAAAATCAACATGGCTTGTTCAGATGGCATTATCAGTTCAGTTTTCTTCAGTTCAGTTAGCTTCTTCAGTTCGCTGGATTCCTCCAGTTCAGTGAACCTGGACATTTCTGCATCATTCTCCCCCTCTGAAAAGAGACTTGTCCTCAAGTCTTCGAGGTACTCATCCTCCAGATAAGGCATCAGATCTCCCACATTAAAAGTACTTGAAACTGCCATATCTCCAGGTAACTCAACCTTGTAAGCATTATCGCCATATCTCTCCAGAATCTTGAACGGACCTTCAGCTCTGGGCATCAATTTACTCTTCCTTTTTGCTGGAAACCTTTCTTTTCTCAGATGCACCCACACAAGATCACCTGGTGCAAAACTGGGTTGCTTTCTATTCTTGTTTTCTCTGGCCTTGTAACTGGCGTTTGCCTTCTCTATTCTGGCCTTCACTTCTTCAGGAATTTTCTTGACTTATTTCGCTTTGGCTTCAGCTTCAATACTTGCTTTTGGCTCAATCGAAAATGGAATTAAATCAATGGGAGTCAGTGGATTGACACCATAGCAGCTTTCAAATGGGGTTTTACTGGTAGAATAGTTAGGAGCTCTGCTGAAAGCAAACTCAGCATGAGCAAGCTTCAGATCCCAATCTTTCAGGGTCTTCTTCACCAGTGTTCTTAATAGCATACCAATTGTTCTGTTCGTGACTTCAGTCTGTCCATCAGTCTGAGGATGGTGAGACGTACTGAACAATAATCTGGTACCCATCAATCTCCATAAAGTCTTCCAGAAATAACTTAGAAACTTCACATCTCGATCTGACACAATCGTCTTGGGAATTCCATGTAATCTGACAATCTCCTTAAAGAACAAATTTGCTACTGCTGAAGCATCATTGGTTGTGTTACAAGCAATAAAATGTGCCATTTTTGAAAATCGATCAACAACAACCATTATCGAATCTTTACCCCTTTGAGTTCTGGGCAGTGCAACGATGAAATCCATACTGAGATCTTCCCATGGTTGGCTTGGAACTGGAAGAGGAGTATACCACCCTTTGTGAAAAGTCGTCTTCGCCTGGTGACAAGTTGGGCAGCGACTGATGATACTCTGGACATCCTTCAGTAGACTTGGCTAGTAGAAGTGTTCAGTGATGATCTCTCCAGTTTTGTTAATGCCAAAATGGCCAGCTAAACCTCTTCCATGTGCTTCTCTTATCAGTAAATCTCTTATCGAACCCCTGGGAATGCACAACTTTCCATTTTTAAATACAAAACTATCCTGAACAACAAATGGCCCTTTCTGGTGAGCTTCAGTAGAGGATCAGAGAAATCTGGATCAGCAGCATACAATTCTTTGATGAAAGAAAATCCAAGAACTCTTGCTTCCAGAATAGATAACAGTGAATATCGTCTGGAAAGTGCATCAACAACAACATTAGCCACTCCAGCTTTATGTTTAGAAACAAAAGAATAAGACTGCAAAAATTCCACCCATTTTGCATGTCTGGCATTAAGCTTGTGTTGACCATTAATGAACTTCAGTGCTTCATGGTCAGAGAATAAGTCAAACTGTTTTGGCTTCAGATAATGTGACCAGTGAGTGATAGCACGAATAATTGCATAAAATTCCTTGTTATAAGTGCTATACTTCAGTTTAGAACCATTGAGCTTTTCACTGAAATATGCAACTGGACGCCCTGCTTGTACCAGAATTGCACCAATACCTACTCCACTAGCGTCACACTCTAACTCACACAACTGATCAAAATCTGGCAAAGATAGAACTGGAGCTGAACTGAGCTTTTCCTTCAGTGACTCAAAAGCCAACTGGGCTGACTTAGGCCAGTCAAACACTCCTTTCTTCAGACAATCAATGATTGGGGCCACAACTGTAGAGAAATCCTTGATAAACCTTCTGTAGAAAGATGCCAGTCCGTGAAAACTTCTTACTTCAGTGATTGAAGTAGGAACTGGCCATGATCTGATGGCTTCTACTTTTGAAGGATCCATAGAAATTCATTCTTTCAAAACAACATACCCCAGAAATATTACACTTTCTACCATAAAATCACATTTCTCCAGTTTACCATATAACTGGTGTCTTCTCAACAGTTCAAATACACTCTTCAGATGATTAACATGTTCAGCTTCAGATTTTTAATATACCCAAATATCATCGAAATAAACAACAACAAACTGACCAATAAGTGGTCTGAGAACTTCATTCATCAGTCTCATGAAAGTACTAAGGGCATTAGATAAACCAAAAGGCATTACTAGCCATTCATAAAGGCCTCCTTTAATTTTGAATGCAGTCTTCCACTCATCTCCATCCTTCATTCTAATCTGGTGATAGCCAATTCTGAGATCAATCTTGGAAAATACACTGGAGCCATGTAACTCATCAAGCATATCATCCAATCTGGAATGGGATATCTATACTTAATAGTTATGTTATTTATGGCTCTGCTATCAACACACATTCTCATAGAACCATCTTTCTTTGGGACCAGGAGAGCTGGAACTGAACAAGGACTCATACTTGCTCTGACATAACCTTTGGCAACCAACTCATCTACCTGCCTTTGCAACTCCTTTGATTCAGTAGGCGAACATCTGTAAGCAGCTTTGTTTGGAAGAATTGAACCTGGAACCAGGTCAATCTGATGTTCAATTCCCCTTACTAGTGGCAAACCTTCAGGTAGGTCTTCTGGGAAAACATCAGTGAATTCCTTTAGTAGAGATTTCAGGAAACTGGGGACTCCAGTAAACTCCTTCTTTTCAGTACGCTCAAGCACCAGTAACATCATAACCGGAGAGCCTCCAATTAACTCTTCTTCTACTTCAGTTTGAGACATAAATAATGACTTGTTGGGCGGGTCTTTCTTTTTAATTCTCAATATTTCATTGGGTTTTAAAGAAGTCAGAGTGACCTTCTTCCCACTTACAAATAATGAATAAGAATTCATACGACCATTGTGAAAAACATTATTATCAAATAACCAAGGTCTACCCAGTAATATATGACAAGCATCCATAGGAACAACATCACACACAATTTTATCTTGATAAATAGATCCAATGGAAAAAGAAATAGTAACTTGTCGGTTAACTTTTACATAGTAAAATAATACATAAAAGCTGTCAAATGCTAGCCACTAATTGAATTTGGCCAATAGGAAATGGACAGCGTGGGCTTCTAGAAACATTCCCCTGCAAGTGGTCCCACAATACCGTTAGAAATGTCATTGTCATACGCGCCTTTCTTTACAGCTGTCATTCTTCTTTATTTGGCCCACAAACATGGGACTTCAGTGGACACTTTATTCTCATGCACACATCCTTATCCAAGACCTTATAGAACTGGTGACGTGGCAGCCTTTTATTGAATAAAGCAACTTCTTGACTGAACAAAACTCTGCTGAAGTATGCTGACTGGAGTTGCTCGCTGATGCTATTCGCTGATGACTTTCATTGATCAGGCAGGGACTTGCCACTGGAGTAAAGTAACAATTGGAGGTTGTTTGTCAGCGAAGGCTTGTCCATAATGGGCTATGGCTGGCAAGATGAGCATGGCTTGTTCTGGAGGCATCTTCAGTCCAATGCTCGCTGCCAGTTGATTGCTGCCAGGTATTTCAGCGACCCCTTCAGCAACCCCTTCTAGCTGACTGGAATTAGTCAGTTCAGCGAGTGGGATCATATTCGCATCAGTGGGTCCAATAAAGAAGGAATGACAGCTGTCAAGGAAGGAGCGTGTGACTAACGGTATTGTGGGACCACGTGCAGGGGAATATTTCTAGAAGCTTTACTTGTCCATTTCCTATTGGTCAATTAATTAGTGGTGGTCCTTAGCACATGACAGCTTTTATTGTAATATTTTATTATTTCGATGATTCCTAGGTAGGGTATGTGGCTATAAATAGAGGCTTATTTTCCTTGTAAAAAGTTAGTTGATGTTGAATGAAATTAATAGAGCAGCCTCTATTTCTTACAAAAATCTTCTTTTACCTTTAGAGATCTTTTGATCTTGGTGGTTAGGAGTGACCCCTTTATCAATATTTGTGGTGACTTGTTCTTTATCAAATATTGTGGTGAGGTCTTTTAAATCTTCGGTTTCCTTTATCTATAATTGTGGTGGCTAGACCTTTATCGATTGTAGTGGTGGGGCGGAGTGTTTCCTTTATCCTTAATTCCGGTGGCTTGGCCTTTACGAGTCTTGGTGGTGGATTCCTTTATCTATCATTTTTAATTTTATTGTCTTGTTTGTTGTTTATTGCATATAAAATCTAGAAAATACCAAAAATAGTCTTCCGCTGTCGTTTGTCGCGTGAATTACGCATCATAGATGCTCCAGATATAAGTCTCCAGTGGAAGTTCCAGATTTACGTTCCAGTTTTCATTAATAAAGTTTGTTTCAGTCACATGTTTGTGGACCCAATAAAGAAGGAATGACAGCTGTCAAAGACGATAAGGGAGGGGCGTGTGACAACGTTAATCCTAACGGTTTGTGGCCCTTGTGCAGAGGGAATCTTTCTAGAAGCTTTGCTTGTCCATTTCCTATTGGTCAATTAATTAGTGGTTGTCCTTAGCACATGACAGCTTTTATTTATTTTATTATTGTATTTTCTTTTCTAGAAAATAGCATGTGGCTATAAATAGGGGCTCATTCTCACTTGTAAAAGAGACTTGATTGATTGAATGAAATTAATAGAGCAGCCTCTATTTCTTATCCAAAATCTTCATTTACCTTTATGGATCTTTGATCTTGGTGGTTAGGAGTGACCCCTTTATCAATATTTGTGGTGGTTCGTCCTTTATCAAATATAGTGGTGAGATCTTAAATCTTCGATTCCTTTATCTGTGTTTGTGGTGGCTAGACCTTTATCAAACATAGTGGTGGGTTGGAGTGTTTCCTTTATCCTTGATTCCGGTGGCCAGTCCTTTACGAATCTTGGTGGTGGATTCTCTTATCTATCATTTTATTTTATTGTTTTGTTTCTTTTGTTTCATAAAATCCAGAAAATACAAAAAATAGTCTTCCGCTGTCGTTTGTCGTGTGATTTACGCATCACATACTTTGATTTCACTTGTTCCTAAAGTTGCTACTCCTACTTGTGTTACTGATTACTGTCCTATTTCATGCTGTAATACCCTTTATAAGTGTATTAGTAAGATCCTCACTAACATAATTAAAGAGGGATTACATGACCTGATTAGTATTAATCAATCAGCATTTGTTCTGGGGCGTCGGATCTCTGATAATATTCTTTTTTTTGAAAAGCAATCTAGTTGAGTACTAGATTGGCCTTACATCCCATGCACAAAGTGCAACATCCAATAAACAATAACTTCCTATGCCTATAACATTACGAAATAGACAAAACCAAACAAGACCTACCAAGAAATACTAAAGTTACATGTTATGAATTAATGAAAATGGTAGATCCCATGATGTTAAGAAATGCTCGACTCTCTTCGTCTTCTTGAATCTGCACGTTGCCAATTTTAACCTAACAGTCGATATAATAACATCAACTATTTGGTTCATATTACGCTTCTTTTGCTTGAACATCCTTGCATTTCTTTCTTGCCAAATGAAGTATACCGCTGCAGCAAACACAAGCTTTGCACCCACACTTTTGGTTGATTTCTTCTTCGCGTATGGAAGTATTTCACAACTATAGCATCCCATGAACCTGACCGATCCATAATGCCAGCTTTACTAGCAACTCGTGACCAAACCTGTAAAGCAAACGGACATTCAAAAAACAAATGCTGGTGAGAGTCAGGCTGCGACTCACATAACGAACACACTAGAGGTGTGTTTGATTGAGCATGAACATCCCAAGCGCGCAGCTGATCTTGTGTTTTCAGTTTCTTCCTAAACGCCAACCATAAGATAAAAGAATGCTTTGGCACTTGATGAGCAACTTTCCTTCTAAGTTGATTGTATCTTCACATGCCTGATAACTACAAAGAAAGTACTCTAACTAATGGTCTTCTTGAGAGGGTTGGATGGCCAAAGCCTAGTACTCTCAAAACAACATAAGAAGGAGTGTTCTAAGGCCAATAGACAGAAAGTGAGTGCTTGATGTAGCATATCCGCTGTTCACTATCAACCATAGGCAGACTAAGCAAGGCTCGATGGAATTGACCATACCACATGAAACCAATCAACAAGTGGAGCAGAATACCGAATCGAATTCCAAGCTCTAGCAACAGAAAACTCATGAACACTATTGGCTTGATCCTTCCACATCAAACTATCCCTAGTTCCTTCATGAAGCAACGGAATATTAAGCTGAGGAAACTTATCATGCCAAGAAGGTGGCCACTTCCAAACACCTTGAACAATAATATCACTCACCGAATCTTTAAGAGAAAAGCCCGCATTAGTAATGACCCGAGGAGACAGATAAGAAAATAGAAAACCATGTTCACACCAATTATCAAACCATGCGGAAGCCACTTTACCATCACCAAGTTTGAACCATAAAAACTGCCGAATAAGTGGCCTAATCTGCAAAAGCTTACGCCAGCTCCAAGTAAGATTACCATGACAAGAAATTTCCCAAAAATTTTTACCCCTTAACTAATACGTATGAATCCATTTCACCCACAAGGACTCCTTACGGACAATCAAATTACAAGCATGCTTAGAAAGAAGGGCAATATTGAATTCCTCCAAACGGCGTAAACCCAAACCCCCTTCTTCTTTAGGCAAACAAACCTCACCATAAGCCACCTTCGCCTTACCTTTCTGCAACTCCCCATGACACCATAAAAAGCCTCTCAAAATCTGCTCAATATCAAGGAGAATACTAGATGGCAACATAAAAACAGAAGACCAGTAGACATGTAAAGAAGAAACCACAGAAGAGATCAATTGCAGTCGCCCAGCAAATGAAAGAAACCTGTTTTTCCAATCATCAACCCGCTTCTTAACACGTTCTACCAATACCTTACAATCACGAATCATCAACCTGGATGAAACTAAAGGTACACCCAAATATCGAATAGGTAAATTACCTTCCTCAAAAGGGAGAACCGCAAGGATCCCCAACGTCACATGATTAAGCACATTACAAAAGAATGCAGTACTCTTAGGCAAACTCGAAGCAAGCCCAAACACCTGCTTAAATTCCTCCAAAGAGTCCATAACCACTTTGGCAGAATCCACATCTCCACGCATAAAAATAAACAAATCATCTGCAAAACACAAATTTATAATTTCATGTGTATAACAATTATGATGATAGGAAAAATCAACAGAATCATGTACCCTTCTTTTTAGAATCAAGGTAAGTATCTCCATTACCAATGTAAATAAATAAGGTGAAAGGGGATCACCCTGCCGCAATCCTCATTTCCCACGAAAAAATCCATGAAGGTTTTTTGGGTAAAAGGGATTACCCTGTTCAAACTTTTATACCAACAACAATTAACAACAAAAAATCTGTGAAGATTACCATTAATATTGATCGAAAAAGAAGAAGTAGTCACACATTTCATAATCCACCCAATCATACGCTCATGGAAGCCAAAACCAATAAGAATACTCCTCAAAAAATCCCAATTAACCGTATCATAGGCTTTCTGTATATCCACCTTTAAAGCACACCGAGGTGGACCTCTATCTAGATGATAATTATGCATCAATTCCCGAGTCAATAAAATATTATCTGATATACTCCTAGGTATCAGAGCCAGTTTCAAAACCGTTATGGCTATCTAAACTATTTCAAGGACTGCAACAAGGGTAAGTCTACCAAAATTCCTGTGTTCATAACTTAGAATTTATTTCAAACAAATTAAATGGTTTTACAAAGTTGCTTTTATTAATTTATTCAAAAGACTGGAAAAGGTATAGGCATGGATAAGTCCTATAAGCAGTACGGGTGAGAGTAAATTAAGAAAAGATAATTTTGTAAAAATCCATGTGCTAAATTAATGTCCGAAAGGTTTGAAAAATCTCTTCAGGAATGGTATGATAATTCCCGAGTTGCAGGCCTTGATTATCTAAACTTGGAATTACCAAAATATAATCAAGCAGTTACTAAAGAAAATATTTCCTATTCTTGATCTTTTTGGCGACCTGCACTTCTCTCTTCCTAATTCGATCTGTTCTTCTGTCTCACTATGATTCGGATATAATCTGATCATTCTTGATCTGGTTATCTTCGGTTATAGGGTTTCTTTGAACGATTGAGTTAGGTTTTTCTTTCATTTTTGTGTCGCTTGAAATCCTATTCTTGATCTTTTTTCCTGATTGT
This sequence comes from Erigeron breviscapus, assembly GCA_034093135.1. Classification (NCBI taxonomy): domain Eukaryota; kingdom Viridiplantae; phylum Streptophyta; class Magnoliopsida; order Asterales; family Asteraceae; genus Erigeron; species Erigeron breviscapus. Next base: position 121,849,955 of record CM067171.1, on the reverse strand, counting down.
TTAGTGTTGTGGGTTGATCGGTCCTGCGGGAATATACCTTGAATCGTACCTGCAATCCTAAGCGATTTCGGTTAATTGTCTGTTTAGGGTTTCATCTAGGGTTAGGGTTTTTGTTTGTGTGCTTCTCACGTTTATTTTCTAGTTTCTTCCTGTTCGTGCATGGTTTAATGGTGACATGATTTATGAGGAGAGCTGATTCTCTTGATTTTGATTCTATTGCTGATAGATTAAAAACAATTCGGAATTTTCATAATAAAGGTATGAGTGGCACTAACCCTAGACCGGCTGTTAGGGTTCCTCCGGTTGTTAGGGCTCCTGTTGATAATACGACTGGTTCTACTTCAGTGGAGGAGGCGACTGCTGAGAATAAGGGTGAATGTTTGAATGATGACAAAAAGGAACAATGTAATAATTCTGGGGTTACGGAGCCGATTCCAACAAACCCTAATCCTGAATTGAAGGAGCCGATTCCTTCAGTTCTTAAGGCTACTGATGTTAATCAGGTTACGAAAGAAGGCACATCGACAGAAGGAATCTCTTATGCTGCTGCTCTGCGGAAAGACAATGTTCAAAAGAAAGTTAATTTCAGGAAAATGGACGTTGTATCAGATATTGCTGGTGTTGACTTGGTAATTCCTCTCACGTCTGTGGTGGAGGTAAATAATAGGTTTCTCAATTCTTTGTATGGTTACTTTCTTGGGGATCGCTTGGCATACCCAGTTGTTGAAGCATACGTTAAGAATGCTTGGGCGAAGTTTGGATTGAAAAAAGTCATGATGAATGGTGCGGGTTTTTTCTTTTTTCAGTTTGAGTCTTAAAATGGCATGAATCAAGTGTTAGAGAAGGGACCTTGGATGATCAGGTCGACTCCTATATTTTTGAATGAATGCTCTCCTAATGCTTGTTTGACGAAACAGGATTTAACCGCAGTCCCGGTGTGGGTTAAACTCTATGATGTACCATTGGCAGCCTATACGGAAGACGGATTGAGCATGCTTGCATCCCAATTGGGAAAACCAGTCTTCTTGACTCGTACACAAGTCAAATGTGTTTGAGTTCCTGGGGAAGACATACTTATGCAAGGGCATTGATAGAATTGGATGCAACTAAGAAATGGAAAGATGAATTGATTGTTGGAATTCCGAATCTGAATGGAGTTGGCTTCACGAAGGAGGTAGTGGGGGTTGAACTTGAATGGGAGCCACCTCACTGCAGTCATTGTAAAATTTTTGGACATGACAACAAACTATGTCCTTTGCAGGTTAGAAAACCTAAGGAAGTATTGAACATGGATAATGGTAAGGATGATGATTTTACTGAGGTTATTCATAAGAAAAATAAAGGGAAGGCAACGAATGAGGTGCAGGGTGTTAAGCTGAATAAACCGAAGCCAAATTGGAAATATATAAAGAAATCGCAGCCTACATCCAAGGGACAAAATGCGAACTCGAATGCCTCAAAGAAGGCAGGGCCGAGTTCTGCTAGTATTAGTGATAATCTTAAGAATTCAGGTCCAAGGAAGCCAAGTGTTAGTACGAGTAATCCATATTCAGTTTTGGCTGATGAATCTGGGGAGTTTTCTGATGGTTTTCTACGAAGGGATAAAAATGCAATGTCAGTTCATGACAGTGATGATGATGATATAGAGGACATATATGATGAGTCTCTCAACTTTAAGAATCAGACGGGTTCCACAGGGGCAAGCACTCCTGCTTCAACGGTTCCCAATGTATAATATCGCTGCCTGGAATATACGGGGAATGAACCAATCCCCGAAACAAAAAGAGGTTCGGCAGGTACTTACGGATAGTCAATTATCTGTTTGTGCTATTTTAGAATCACATGTTTCGTCTAGTAAATTGGAAAAGTTATGTTCTAGAGTGTTTAATAATTGGAATTGGACATCGAATGGGTGTATGTGTATCAGGAGCCCTCGTATTATTATTGGATGGAATCCCAATGATATTGATCTTATGGTTTTAACTCAGTCTGATCAAGTAATTCATACTCAGATTGTTTTCAAAGCTGATAAGAAAGTGTTGTTTTGTTCGTTCATATATGCTCATAATAGATATATTCAAAGAAGAGCATTGTGGAATGATTTATCTATGCATAAGCTGTTTGTTGGTAATCGTCCTTGGTGCTTAATGGGTGATTTCAATGCCACGCTTAGTCTTGAAGATAATGCTAGTGGGTCTTCGACCATGGACATTTCTATGCGTGAATTTAATGATTGTGTTATGAATATTGAAGTGTCGGATGTGAATCGTGTGGGTTTACAATTTACTTGGAATCAAAAGCCACATGGTGATCATGGAATTTTGAAGAAGTTGGATCGGATTTTGGGGAATGCCCAATTTGAGAATGTTTTTTCTGGTGCTATTGCTTTGTTTCAACCTTATAGAATCTCGGATCACTCGCCGGCGGTTCTTAGGCTGCCCATGACTGCTAAGTTTCGACCAAAGCCATTTAAATTTGCTAATCTTCTTGCCCATCATGAAAAGTTTAAAGATGTGGTGTCTGAAGGCTGGTCTTACAATGTTATGGGGCATCCTATGTATTATGTTGTGCAGAAATTAAAAGCTCTTATAAAACCTTTACGGAAATTACTATATGGAAAGGGCAATTTGCATGCCAAGGTTATTAAATTGAGGGCTGAATTAGATGAAGTGCAATGTGCCTTGGATCGGGAACTTTTTAACACTCAGCTCAGATTTGAAGCGGCTGTTTTCTTGCAAGCGTATAATGAGGCCGTGTTAGATGAGGAAAGGTTTCTTAAACAGAAAGCTAAAGTCGAATGGTTGCGAGTTGGTGATTCTAATTCTGCTTTTTTTCACAAGGTGGTAACATCTCGTGCTGCAAGAAGTCGAATTGATATGATCATGGATTCGAATGGGATGATTAGTGATAGTGATCAAGTTATTTCGGCGTTTCTTGGTCACTATCTTCAGGTGCTTGGGCAATCTGATTCGGTTAGCACTCTTAATACTTTTGATCTTTACTCTACTAAACTTTCACAGGAACAGGCCCTAGCTATGGTTAGTCCGATTTCTAAGAGTGAGATTAAGGAGGCTATTTTCTCTATGGGTGATCACAAATCACCTGGGCCTGATGGATATTCTGCATGTTTCTTCAAGAATGCATGGGATGTTGTGGGATCTGATGTAATTTGTGCGGTTCAAGACTTTTTTAATAGTGGTAGATTATTAAAAGAGGTAAACCATACTGTTATTGCTCTTATTCCAAAGGTTCCTAATGCTTCAAGAGTTACTGATTATAGACCGATATCTTTATGCAATGTTCTTTTTAAGTGTATCACAAAGGTTATTGCGAACAGAATTAAAGGAGCACTTGTAAAGCTGGTTAGTTCTAATCAATCGGCTTTTGTACCGGGAAGAAGTATTTCGGATAATATACTTTTGACACATGAATTAATGCATAATTATCATTTAGATAGGGGTCCACCTAGGTGTGCTCTTAAGGTGGACATCCAGAAGGCTTATGATACTGTGAATTGGGAATTTTTGAGAAACATTCTTGTTGGTTTTGGTGTTCATGAGAGAATGGTTTCTTGGATTATGGAGTGTGTTACGTCTTCTTCATTCTCTCTCAATATTAATGGAAATCTCCATGGGTTTTTCAGAGGTAAGAGAGGACTTCGTCAAGGTGATCCTCTCTCTCCGTATTTATTTACTTTGGTTATGGAAATTCTAACTCTTCTTTTGAGAAAGAAAGTTAGAGAATCTGATGTTTTTTCATACCACCATAATTGTGAAGCTCATCAGGTGATTAATTTATGTTTTGCTGACGACTTGTTCATCTTTTTGAGAGGCGATGTTGGGTCGGCTGGAGTAATTATGGAAGCACTTGAGGAGTTCAAGCGGGTTTCGGGTTTAGCGCCTAGTTTGCCTAAAAGTACTGCTTTTTTTGTAATGTCCTTAATCATGTGAAATTAGGAATTCTTGGTGTTTTACTGTTTGAAGAGGGTACGTTACCGGTCAAGTATCTTGGGGTACCTCTTATCTCATCGAGGCTAATGATTCGTGATTGCAAAATTCTGGTGGAGAAAGTTAAGAAAAGAGTTAATGACTGGAAAAACAAGTTTTTATCCTTCGCAGGTCGACTCCAATTAATTTCGTCAGTTCTTTCTTCCAGCTCTTAGCTCTTTTTTGCAGGATAATTTGTTGTGGAAAGATCTCTCCAGCAATATACATGAAATTTCGGTCACTCAAGTATGGGAGAGTATCCGAACTTCAGCCCCAAAGGTTCAGTGGTATTCGATGGTGTGGTATAACCACTATATTCCTAAACATGGGTTCATTTTGTGGCTTGTGTTTATGAGGAAATTGAAGACACAAGATGTTCTGAATACTTGGGATGTCCACGCTCAGTCAACGACTCCTTTAGTATGTGCCCTTTGTGGGATGCAACCCGATTCTCATAACCACTTGTTTTTTGAATGTCCATTTTCGTTAAAGGTGTGGCAACGCATAAGTTCAAAAGCGGGGTTATCAAGTCATAATGGGAGATGGGACGATATTGTGGCCAAGCTTCTTCTGGCAGCGTCTGTTTATTACATATGGAAAGAAAGAAACTCGAGACTTTTTGGAAAGACAAAAAGAGAAGTGAAGCAGGTGGGAGATGATATTATATCCACTGTTAAGCTCAAATTGGCGACATGTAGATTCAAGAAGACAAGAAGAATGGAGCAGTTTTTGACGTCTTGGGATCTTCCTGTGTCTTTAATTAATGTAGTGTAGTAGTCGTCTGTTGAGTTTTTTATTTTTGTTTCTGATTACTTGGAGTGGCATGTCACTCTTATCTTGAACGGTGCATTTAGTGCATGGGTTGTAAGTCGTCTTGACACTTCTGTCAAGCGCCTGTTTTATTCGTGATTTATAAAATCTAACCAGGGGTGACGCTGATGCAGAAATGACCCCGAGTCATTTCCACAAAAAGGCTTGGCTCGTATATTTATTAATCAAAGATCAGCAAGCAACCATGTACCCCTGGATATCTTTATTGGCATTATACTACTGGTGTATGTTGATCTTGATACTAATTCGAGTATTGAAGTTTTGCAACCAAGACAAAAGTCGTTGGTCTTAAAGTTCATTAGTGACAAAACAAGCCTTGATCAACAACAACTCTTCAGTAACTTCATTTCAATAGTGCTACTGACCAGTGACACTTCAGCGAGTATCCGTCAGTTGCACTCCTGTGAGATTCTCCAGTTGGATCCTCCAGATGCATTCTCCAGTAAAGATCCTCCAGATGCATTCTCCAGTGAAGATCCTCCAGATGCATTCTCCAGTGAAGATCCTCCAGATGCATTCTCCAGTGAACATCCTCCAGGTGCATCCTCCAGTAAAGACCCTCCAGATGCAATCTCCAGTGAAAATGCTCCAGATCCAGGCTCCAGTGAAGATCCTCCAATCTCCAGACTCCAGGCTCCAGTCTCCAGTCTCCAGTCTCCAGGCTCCAGTCTCCAGTTTCCAGTCTCCAGGCTCCAGTCTCCAGTCTCCAGGCTCCAGTCTCCAGTTTCCAGCTCCAGTCTCCAGGCTCCAGTCTCCAATCTCCAGTCTCCAGGCTCCAGTCTCCAGTCTCCAGTTTCCAGGCTCCAGTCAAGACCCTTCAGTGAAGCTTACCAGTGAACGACTCCAGTCCAGAAATACCAGAATAAAGTCACCAGTTTTGTTCAATTCAGTTTATTTCGGTGACATGGCAGTGGACCCAATAAAGAAGGAATGGCAGCTGTTGACAGGGATAAGGAAGGCACGTGTGACAACGTTATTTTTAACGGTTTGTGGGCCCTTGTGCAGAAGGAATCTTTCTAGAAGCTTTGTCTGTCCTTTTTCTATTGGTGGATAAATTAGTGGTTGTCCTTAGCACATGACAGCCTTTTATTTATTTAATATTTGTATTTCTTTATTCCTAGGAAATAGCATGTGTGTGGCTATAAATAAGTGCTTAATTTCTCATTGTAAGGCAGTAGTTGATGTTGAATGAAAATTAATAGAGCAGCCTCTATTTCTTACAAATCTTATTTTACCTTTATAGATCTTTGATCTTGGTGGTTAGGAGTGACCCCTTTATCAATATTTGTGGTGACTTGTTCTTTATCAAATATTGTGGTGAGGTCTTTTAAATCTTCGGTTTCCTTTATCTATAATCGTGGTGGCTAGACCTTTATCGATTGTAGTGGTGGGGCGGAGTGTTTCCTTTATCCTTGATTCCGGTGGCTTGGCCTTTACGAGTCTTGGTGGTGGATTCTTTATCTATCATTTTACTTTATTGTCTCGTTTCGTTGTTTATTTCATAAAATCTAGAAAATACCAAAAATAGTCTTCCGCTATCGTTTGTCGCGTGATTTACGCATCAACGACCTTTTACCGAAAAGAAAATATTTCCTTCTATTGTTTTCATAATTCAAAAACTCAACATGTTGCATCCTCAGAAAACTCTCATTTAAATTTTATTTCTGATAATCTTTTGTCTTTAGAAAATAATGTTAGTAGAACCTATGACCAAGTCAATTTAAGTAGTAAAGTAGCTCTCAAACACTTACATCAAATCCATAAAACCTTTGAAGACCACGAAGCTCATATCGAAATCATCAAGAAAAACCAAAACCAAATCCTAAAAAGGATATCCCAATTCACCACAGAAATAGAAAATCAAAAACCACTTCACTGTTAAACAGGTCACAGAACTTGTTGAACAGATATCACAGCAACCTAAAATAGCAAAAGCTGAAGCTTTAAGGTTAACAGAAAACCTTGAAGTCCAAGTCAAGGAGATTAAAGAGCTGACAAACGAAATCAAGTACTTCCTCACCACATGATTGGTTATAGATTTACTGAGAAATCAGAAGTCTATAAAGAAGCACTTGAAGCAGTAGAAAGTATTGAACCACCAGCGATCGGTTTCTCAAAACCAGAAGCCACAACAGGAACTAACCTTAATAAGTTAGTCAAGCAAAACAATACCATTATCCAATTGCTAGTCAAAGTAGCTGAAGATACTCAAAGAACAAAAGAAGAACTTGGTGAGGTAAAAACAAGTCTTACAACACTCCTTGGTCGAGGCAAAAACACAGAAGTACTTGAAGACGTTGTTAAAAGGTTGGAGAATTGGAAGCCCGGAGAGATTAGTCAACCACTAGTTGAAAAGAAACCAAGCCCATTCTACGTTTTCGAAGATCCGTACAAGATACTCAAAAGGGAGAAAGAGAAATCTGCTAAGGCTCCAAAATGAATAGATCAAAGTTACGCTAGCAGTGAGGGCTAGTGAAAGCAGCATTACAAACTTAATCTCCAATCAAGAAGATCAGATCCGTGACTACCGACAGTCTAGTCGCCTCAACCATCAACTCCAAATGAGGATCCCGAGATCCTTGAGAAGCAGAAGCTACAATAGAACCATAGAAAGTCAGATAAATCCTGACCAAGAGTTGGAACTATCAAGCCTAGTACCCGCGGAAGTTTTGTACGAATCAAGAGGTTGGTCGGAATCAAAACATAGATTCTACCAACACTATAGCGAAGAAAGGGTGCTCATAACCGGAGAAGGTGATCAAAAGGACATAAATCTCATTAATGATGGGTCCTACAAAGCTCTCAAACAGTCCGCAATGCAACATATACACCTCGGTCTTGTTTTGGTTAGAGTTCAAGCAATGCATAGACGAGAAGCAGGAACGATGGTCCTTGTTGCTTTAAGAGATACAAGGTGGAGCGATGACAGATCAATCATTGGTACTATGGAAATAGATATGAGCAAAGGAACGCAACTCATATATATTGTCCCTGATATCATGACCAGCATTCAAGATTTTCGAAATCACTTTCAAATTGCAATCCAGACAAGAGGATTGCTTATAACAAAAGCTCTAATTGGGCGAGTAACAAATACAAGCGTTACATGATTCAAATACAATGTTCAAAACGTATCTGAATACCTTGTATCCAATGGAATTTGTGCAATCGCGGGTGATAGATGGACAACAGCTCAATTAGAAGGCCAGAGGTGGATCCTTAAGAAGAGTAAGGATGTGCAACCAAAAGTGCCTGGAAGAGTTAGCACTGGAACACGTATGGACGGAACAGTATCTCTAAGGTTCACGAACTATAAGAAAGCACCAGCAGTTGAAGAACCTGTCTACAACAATAAACACATGGAGCACGAAGAATTTGCTGCTGTTTTTACGGAATCTGAAAGGAGACATTTCCTTAACAATAGGATGTCCCCTGAGATTATTCGTAGGTATGAAGCTGAAAGTAAACAGAGATCAATACAACAACAGCAAAAGGTGAAACAAAAGAAAAAAGAGGTTTGGGACACCCTCGGAGAACCATCTGGAAAATACGATTACATGGTAAAATATTCGTCACCACCAAGCTCAGAAATATCCATAGAAGACATAGTGTAACACCCCAAGCCGAGGCTCGAAATATCACGGAAATCATATAGCGCAAGGTGGAATTACAATAGAACAAGAACTAAATGCAAATAAAGATTCAGTGAATCCATTACAATACGAAACAAGTACCAAAATACATAAGGAGCAAATAACCATCAAAGTTAGCAAAATAACATCCAGAAGATGGCAAATCGATCCTAAGTATAATGCAAAAGGAGGGCCAATGAATCCTTGATCCATAAAGTCCAAAGCCCGAGTTTTACAGCAAGCAACAATCAAACTCCACGTCCGGGGATAACCTGATTACCTGAAAAGTGTACTAAGCATAGTCAACACAAGGTTGGTGAGTTCACAGTAATGGTCCAAAAGGGACCATCGACAATATCAACAATATACAAATAGAGGCGAAACAAGACTTACAGTGAGCCTCTAAGTATCACAATAATGTCCAACAACAAGATTACACAACAAATAAGCGTGTAATAAATGAGCACCAAAAGATGAAAATATCAATGAATGTGCTAAATGCATAAAATACCAACATGTATGCCCAATGTGTGAACTCAGGTCACATATGCAACGATACCCGCCTGTCATAACAATGACATAGGCTGCATCTCAAAAACATCGAGATATATATGTCTATATACTCGGGATCATGAACTCGACATCCATCAGATCAGTGTATACATACACTTGGATGTATGCAATCCTCAACCGAGGGATTATCAACAATGTATGCATGCTTACAATCAATCGAAAATGCATCAATCATAACTCAACAATCATAATACGATGAACATGAACCAACAATCAATATTCGACAAACATGAGCCAACAATCAATATTAACACCAATTCTATACGTACATACACTTAAGAGGATTCTACTTTCTTCGAGTCCCAGATGCTTATATATAGGGTCACCCGCAGCCTTCCCACCACATCTAAAACCCGTTGAAGGCATAACCGACTTCCATGTATGTACGTCTATCCTAATATTAATGAAATACTTAACCAAAACATAAACCAAGTCAACCAAACGAAATGAACCGTCACATCAATCCAACAATCAAAACAATCAATCAATCAATCAACAAATGCAAGTAAACACGTCAAACCTACACTTTCCAGCCCGAATCTCAAACGAGTAGGGAGCTACGAAACTCACCTTGATCGGCAAAGAAGCTTATAAAAGATTAATAGCGAGTATTGGGCCCCACGCGTTCACAACCTATCAAAGCATGTCATATATCATAATGTCAACTTTATAATCATAAATAAGTTGGTTCCTTATGTTTAAGTTGAGTCACGAACCCATAATTACTTTCTTAACATTACCGAGTGTGAAACATAACACTTTGACTCGACATTTTTCGAAATGTACGAAGATTCATACAAAATGAAGGTTACTACGAGAAACTAGACTCTCTTACGATTCCAACGATAGGTCATACGACTTATTTGGACTTACGGATCAAAAGTTATTAACGTTTAAAAACTGACGCGCGAAATTCCCAGAACTATCTCACTGCGCCGCAGTCAAGGCATTGCCTTGCCACTGCGCCGCAGTGAGGCTAATCGAAGCAAAAGGTCAGTGCTTTTCCACTGCGCCGCAGTGGGACAAGGTCCTGCCACTGCGCCGCAGTGGGACAACTTCCTGCACCTGCACCAGCAGTTCTTAAGTGCAGAAAACGAGCCAAAACTACCAAAACTCGACCCAAACAATACCAAAACAATTTGTAAGAGTTTGAAACTCATTTTGAAGCTTAACTAAGTGCCATTAAACATAAATACACATAACCCATTACAAATTTCCATTCCAAAACATCAAGAACACTTCCAAATCATTCAACCCAAACCAAAACCCTAATTGAACCCTAATTTCATTTCGACCCGATTTAAGACTTGTAAATACTTTAAATCGACCAACAACATATAAATAAGCATAAATAGGTGAAGATGGGATGATTTGACTTACCAAAACTCCTTCTTGAGCTCAAACCCGAAATTAGGTCAAAATGGGTAAGAATGCAAGAACTTCAACCTTTGATTCTTCGTATAGACGATAATGTGGTATAGATGACGATGATTCTAGTGTTATATCCGTTCCAAACACCAAGTCGATGATAGAGAGATGAAGAAATGAAATGGGTTCCTTGGCCTTTTTACTTAGAGAGAAAATGAGAAAGGGAGATAGATAAGAAATGAAAAGAGGGGAGGAAGAGATAAGGAGAGAAATGGGTCAATGGTGGCTGGTGGGTCGTGGACTACCCACAGGCCGACCCGTTTCTCTTCTCAAGCCAAATTACAATCGTTACACATTTAAACACCGATCAAAACATATTACCGACCCGAATATAACACATTGACATTTAATTCATAAAACGACTCAAATACTTCATTAACTTATATTGTTAGTCATATTACACGAAAAGTCAACGGGTCAAAACTCACGGATGTTACACATAGTACCAACATGCTGGGGAGAAGATGATGCTGATGAAACAAAAATTATATGTGTTGGTCATTCAAAGGATGATGAAGAAGATATTTCACAATACGGAAGAAAAATGGCTGGCTATGATAACTCGAGTAATACCCAAAGTGAAGATGAAGATGCTGGGTGTATACACGCAAAAGATATCCACCAAAGTAAAAAACTATGGCAAGATTATGATTGGGAAGATGAGATGATAGCTTTACATCATCATCTCAACGCGGAAGGTGGTGGTATTAATGAAGAATCCATAGCGTCCTATCAAAACCAAAATTTGGTGCAAGGTGAGGATAATTTTGTTGCGTCCTATCATCTCAACGCGGAAGGTGGTGGTATTAATGAAGAATCCATAGCGTCCTATCAAAACCAAAATTTGGTGCAAGGTGAGGATAATTCTGTTGCGTCCTATCAGTCTCAACTGATGCAAGGAACAGAACCCTCAGTGTCCTACCAAAATGCGGAATTGATATGGAATCCCAAGATGAAGATTATTTAGCTGGATATTCTCAGGATCAATTTGAACCTGATAATACTCCTGTAAACTGGAAGCCTACACCTACACAATCCTACAACAGTGGTGAATGCTCGTTACCACAAGTTTAAAGGGAAGATTATGAGGAGAAGTATTAGAATAAGAAAACCTTTGATACTCCTTGTTTTGATGCAAATCGTGACCTAGTAACAAAAATCAAAGGAAGAAAGTACGGAAAGTCTAGGAGAAGCAAGAGGTGTAGTAACTGCTCAGGGAAGAATGGCTCTCATAGTATGTTCTGCAACCAGTATGAAAAAAGTGAGCCAGAAAGCACTCAAGCGGGTTACGTTCTTGGTGAAGAACCTAACTGGGATTATCCCTCGCTACAAAAATTTGTACAAGCAGTTGAGAAACTTGGAGTAAAACAAGAAAAGGGTTATAGTAGTGTAACTTCTGGTTACAAACCACCCACTGAGCCATTAATGGGTCAGGTTGGTTATCCACCATGTAAAGTCCCTCACACGATGGTTTAACCCACGAGTGTAAAATACAAGACAAGTATGAACTAGAATCGGACTAGTATTACTTCAATATAAATATGCAAGAATATAAACAAAGTAATAAATGACTTAAGCAATATTTAAACAAGTAAATAAATGGTGGAACACAAATGTAGTTTTCAAGTGTATTTTCTTTATTGATGTATAAACAAAATACAAGATCGTTGCGGAACCTAGATATTACACGTATGTAAGTATCTAAACAATCTTTGAATTACAAGTGATCTATACTTGCTAAATAAACTCCTTTGATCGATATACTTAGAGTTGTGAAGTATAACTGTTTAGATCGAGAGTATTTAAACAAGTTCACCAATTTGCTAAAAAGTGATTTTCTCAAAGAAATGACTTGTATTTATAGGCAACAAAATTCACCAGTGAATTTTGTGCCGTACAAATATGGTTGCATACATTTAATGATCCGACAAGAACATTAAATGTATTGGATAAGGAATAAGGATAAAGTCACATCAAGTGCAAGTGTATCCTTTTATCCAACCACCTTAACACACGTATACTTTGGTAAAGAACAAGTGGGTTGTTCTTTGGAAAGTGTGTAAAGGCTTAAAGTCAAATCCTCGATATCAGTGTTCAGACTTGTAAGGTCTAGAACACAGACAATCCTCCAGTGTTCAGATCTGGTAAGACTTCCAGTGGACTCCGCCATTTGTCAGTCTTCTTTATTCTTACTTCAGTCTTTGACTTCAGTGAGAACGTCTTCAGTAGAGTAGATCTGGACTGGGGTGAAGTCCAGTGAGATAATCTGGAGAATACTCCAGATTCCTATACAAGTATTTGCTCACTGGTCTTCCATTATTTCTGGACAAATCTTCAGAGGGACTCCAGTTTCCAAGTCTAGAGTAGGTCCAGTAGAACACGTTTCTGGACAGATCTTCAGTAAGCTCCAGTAGTCGAGTCTGGAGCGAGTCCAGTAAATCTGGACTAAATCTGGACCTAACACACCAGCCACTGGAACATGACAGATTCCAAGTTTTGATCTCAATGGGGTAAAGACTAAGTTATCAAAGGTAAAAACCGAAGATACCATTGGCTATGGTATGTGGAATCTCCCTACGGCGGGAGTAAACCAAGGTGTAATGCTGGTCCTACCAGTGGATGTAGGATTATATGAGGAAGTAATTGCAAGATGGGAATCTGTTACTCTTAATGTAATAGATAATCCACATATGGTATGGACATCAAAACAACAAAATGTAAATTACATTGAAAATCTCCTCGGAGATACTGAAAAGAAGACCTTTATTCAATGGCGAATGGCGTTCCCTGAAGATTATCAAGCTATGGTAGAAATTGCTGATGATACTCAAAATATCCTCTCTCAAATAAGAAGGATATTCTTGCTTGAAGATCCCTATCAAGGAAGCACGGAGGAACAGAATAGAGCCTATAATGATCTTGAAAGGTTAACATGCGATAACCCTAAAGACATTTTTAGGTACCTGGACCAGTTTAAGGCGTTAGCTGCAAAATCAGGAAGAATGTACTTTGAAGAAACAACTGAGAAGCTTTTTCGAAAAATGCCTCCACTACTTGGAAATGATATAAGAAAGAAGTGGTATGAAAAGCATCCAGCAACAACAGCGGCAGTCGTGCCTGTAATCTGGTTTACTTACAATTACCTAAAAGAGATGTGCAGTCAAGCTGCCCTTCAAAGGAGCTTAAAAGATCTCTCTTTTTGTGGCCAAATCAAAATTTCTGGCCAATACCCAACAGGAAAGAAGTATGGCCTAAGGAAAGCAACGAAATACAAAGGCAAACCTCATGACTCGCATCTTAGGGTCTTCAAAACAAAGCATGCTGACCGAATGAGAACCCGCAAATGTAAATGTTTCATTTGTGGAGAAGAAGGCCACTTTGCAAGGGAATGCAAAAGCTCAAAAGGAAATATGACAAAAGCTGCCATGCTAAAAGAAACAGAGCTACCTTAAGAATGTGATGTTGTTTCTGTAGATATGGGCGATGAAGATTCTGATGGAATCTGCAGTCTCTCTTAAGGTGAATCAGCTGGAAAAACTAGGAGTATTGATGCGGAAATGTCCAGGTTCACTGAACTACCTGACACCAGTGAACTGGAAAAATCAACTGAACTAAAGAGTGGAACTGAACTGAAGAAGTTAACTGAACTGAAGGGAACTGAACTGATAATGCCCTCTGAACAAGCCATGTTAATTCTGCCAGCAGTGGCCCATTTCAGACAAGTCTTTACTGAACCAGTCCAGTCACCAGTAGTAACACTTCTCCAGTGGCAAGAGTCTCCAGTGACAACCATCAGTGATCCACCAGTGAAGATATCCACTGAAGCACTCTAGTGACCTGCTCTAGTCTAGTCTCCAGATGGATGCTCCAGATTTAAGTCTCCAGTGGAAGTTCCAGATTTACGTTCCAGTTTTCATTAATAAAGTTTGTTTCAGTCACATGTTTGTGGACCCAATAAAGAAGGAATGACAGCTGTCAAAGACGATAAGGAAGGAGCGTGTGACAACATTAATCCTAACGGTTTGTGGGCCCTTGTGCAGAGGGAATCTATCTAGAAGCTTTGCTTGTCCATTTTCTATTGGTCAATTAGTTAGTGGTTGTCCTTAGCACATGACAGCTTTTTATTTATTTTATTATTGTATTTTGTTTTCTAGAAAATAGCATGTGGCTATAAATAGGGCTCATTCTCACTTGTAAAATCAGACTTGATTGATTGAATGAAAATTAATTGAGCAACCTCTATTTCTTACAAAATCTTCATTTACCTTTATAGATCTAAGATCTTGGTGGTTTGAAGTGGCCCCTTTATCTATAATTGTGGTGACTTGTTCTTTATCAATTATAGTGGTGAGGTCTTTTTAAATCTTCGATTCCTTTGTCTGTGTTTGTGGTGGCTGGACCTTTATAAAACATAGTGGTGGGTTGGAGTGTTTCCTTTATCCTTGATTCCGGTGGCTAGTCCTTTATGAATCTTGGTGGTGGATTCTTTTATCTATCATTTTATTTTATTGTCTTGTTTTTATTTGTTTGTTCCATTAAAATCCAGAAAATACCAAAAATAGTCTTCCGTTGTCGTTTGTCGCGTGATTTACGCATCAAATTTGGTATCAGAGACAGGTTTGAAAAAGGTTTCCTAATCTTTTTATCCTTGGGTTTTGTTTGTTTGTTTGGTCAGATCCAAAAGGGTTGTTCTCATCTCTTGATCTGTTGGTAGTTTGTTGTCCTTTTGTCTAGATCTGTTATTGTTGGTGTTATTTGTTGAGTATTAATGGCTTTTAGAAGAAATGTTGCATTAGAAGAAGCTCATATTGCTAGGAGAGATAGGCAGAATGAAGATCTACAAGAAACACTGGGTAGAGTTGTTAATCTGTTAGAAGATGGTGGTTTAAGATTTATTAGAGACCATGTTGTTGCTAGTGAAAGAGATTCTGAATCTCAAGGTCCTAGTGAAAGATCTGATTGTACACCCAGAAACTCTAGTGATTCTGATGACCCACGTCCTAGAGAAAGACGAAGGAGACATAAGGTTGATGATACTAAAGATATTAAGATAGATCCACCAGATTTTGCTGGTTCTTCAAACCCAGAAGAATATTTTGAATGGTTTCAGGTGATGGATAGGATTATGGAAATAAAAGGTTATGATGATAAAAAAAAGTTTTAAAGTTGCAAATTGAAGTCTAAAAGGGAGTATAAGGGTAAGAGTAAAATCAAGACCTGGTCCAAATTGAAGGAAGTTATGCAGAAAAGATTTGTTCCTCAGTCATACAAGCAAGATCAGTATCTTCTGATGAATAATCTGAAGCAAAAGGTACTTAAGAAGTTGTGGAGTATATTAGAGAATTCGAGCAACTGAAGACTCGAACTTGTGTGAAAGAAACTGAAGAGCATACTATTGCCAGATTCCTTGGTGGGTTGAATGCTACCATTACTAAGAAGATAGAACTGCAGCCCATCTGGACTTATGAAGGTGCTTGCAAACTGGCCCTCCAGATTGAAAAGCAACTGAAGAAGAAGGTCCAGTACAAACCTTTCACTAAGGTCTCTTCCAGTTCCAGTCAACCAGTCTTTAAGCCCAGTGAAACTGGTCAGAAAGCCTTCAGAGGAAAGGAGAAAGAAACTGGAGGATCAAAAGAGCCAGTTGGAAGAAAATGCTTCAAGTGTCATGGTTTTGGTCACTTCCAGGCACAGTGCCCCAACCAGCGAGCACTCACTGCTAAGGAGATTGAAAGCTTACCAGATGTTGATACTGAAGAAGGTGAGCCAGTGTATGATGATGATGAAAGTGAAGAGGCTTATGTAGGTGCAGATATTGGAGAAATGCTGGTAGTAAGGAGAGTGATGCATGCTGATGAAGTTGCAACTGATACTGCTCAGAGAGAGAATATTTTTCATTCCAGATGTACTGTTAAAGGCAAGGTGTGTAATCTGATCATCGATGGTGGGTGTAACACCCCGCTAAAGCGGAATATACGGGATGTACAGACAAGCACAAAAGCACACAGTACAAGTTCCAACACAGCCAATGACATAAAAGAGAAGAAGTATAAAAGTTATTACAGCACTTGGGATATACCCAGAATAGTTAATAATCAAAAGACAGAACAATTGTCTTGAAGTACAGGAGTCTGAACTGAATAAGCAAAGGGAGATCTTCACAGCTTCCGGTCTTGAACGTACGAATCAATCGTCAAAAGGGATGAGCTTTAAAGAGGAAGACTCCTATGCTAAGAGATCTACTAGCCTAGCCTGAAAAGCATGTAAGTTCAAAGGTCAACTACAAAACTAGTTGGTGAGATTCACATAAAGTACTAGTACGTATACATATAATAATATGTAGAGTAAGAACCAGTCATAAGATCTGTACGTTTAGCAAAAGTGCTTTGTGACCGCAAGAACAGTACAAGAACATATAATGAACTTTAAATGAGTTGTCACTGCTAACCCGATTGGCCAGAACTGAACTGTAATGAACTTATGCACATAATAATCAAGTACTTCACAAAGATCTAAATCAGAACAAGAACAGATAATATGCATCCTCTAGAACTGCGGAGAATGAGGGTGGGCCTACCCTAAACAGCGCTGTCCATAATTATCTACGGTTCAATCCCTGAACTGTGGGATATGAATTGATAGCAGTGAATAAGAACTGAACAAGTACAAGTACGAACTAGAGCATGTTAATGATCAATATAGTAGTAGGGAGGTATTTAAGATCCTGCCCATTCAAGACTTAAATACTCCCTTAAACAGTATAAATGTATTCAAGGTCCTGCCCATTCAAGACTTAAATACTCTTTTAAATAATTAGGAATCATATCATAAGTACCTCGTAAGATCATAAAATAGTACGTGGAATAGTTCAAGATTATAATATAGTACGTAAAGTAATTCAAGAACATATGTACAAGTACAAAGTAGTTTTCATGCTTTTCAGTCCCCGATAAAAGAACTTGAACAAAATGTACGAAAGGGGGACTAGTGAACTCACAGTGATCTGGTACAAGCACAGTAGTATAAGCACAGAGAACAAGCACAGAAGTAGATAAGTTATATCTACCAGATTCCAAGTACGTCTTGATGGATGCCTAAGTACAAGTTATTGTTCATAGATATGCACACATATTAGTTCAAATGACTAATTAATTACTGAAATGTCCTTGATGAACTGATGATTTGGTCCCTTGAAGCTCTTTGAACGTTTTGACTCAAAAGAGTTTAAATGAACTTTAAGTACATGAACTGGACTCGAACTGAACGTCTTAGAACTCACACATAAGTACTTATCGTGTTAATGAGTTGAACATGTCTTTAACAATGAACTTGTAGCCTTAAGAACTTAATTAACTGTTCATAGAACTCGTACATTAGTAATCCAGATAGGACAAGTCTTAGTTGTACTTAATTAGGGTTTGCACAATGTACGTTGTTTTAGATCGATTTAGGAACTAGCTTTATAGTCAATGAATAGCCTTGAATGTGATTGATCGTGTGATAATGATCAAGTGTGGTATGTTATAGAACAAGTTCATGTTGTTTTCTAAAGAGCACAAGATCGTCTAGGGTTTTGGACTTCGAGATCGTCCCACTGGCTAGCCAAGATCGTCCTACTGGTTCAAGCACAAGATCGTCCTATGCTCAAGCCAAAGTCAGGATCGTTTTAGGTACTTAGGTTCAAGATCGTTTCATATACATGGTTCAAGATCGTTTCAAGTTCTAAGCACAAGATCGTCCTATGCTCAAGCCAAAGTCAGGATCGTTTTAGGTACTTAGGTTCAAGATCGTTTCATATACATGGTTCAAGATCGTTTCATAACAGTCAAGATCGTTTCTATAAGGTCAAGATCGTTTCATATACAGGTCAAGATCGTTTCATATACAGGTCAAGATCGTTTCATATACAGGTCAAGATCGTTTCATATACAGGTCAAGATCGTTTCATATACAGGTCAAGATCGTTTCATATACAGGTCAAGATCGTTTCATATACAGGTCAAGATCGTTTCATATACAGGTCAAGATCGTTTCATATACAGTCAAGATCGTTTCATATACAGGTCAAGATCGTTTCATATACAGGTCAAGATCGTTTCATATACAGGTCAAGATCGTTTCATATACAGGTCAAGATCGTTTCATATACAGGTCAAGATCGTTTCTATACAGGTCAAGATCGTTTCATATACAGGTCAAGATCGTTTCATATACAGGTCAAGATCGTTTCATATACAGGTCAAGATCGTTTCATATACAGGTCAAGATCGTTTCTATACAGGTCAAGATCGTTTCATATACAGGTCAAGATCGTTTCATATACAGGTCAAGATCGTTTCATATACAGGTCAAGATCGTTTCATATACAGGTCAAGATCGTTTCATATACAGGTCAAGATCGTTTCATATACAGGTCAAGATCGTTTCATATACAGGTCAAGATCGTTTCATATACAGGTCAAGATCGTTTCATATACAGGTCAAGATCGTTTCTATACAGGTCAAGATCGTTTCATATACAGGTCAAGATCGTTTCATATACAGGTCAAGATCGTTTCATATACAGGTCAAGATCGTTTCATATACAGGTCAAGATCGTTTCTATACAGGTCAAGATCGTTTCATATACAGGTCAAGATCGTTTCATATACAGGTCAAGATCGTTTCATATACAGGTCAAGATCGTTTCATATACAGTCAAGATCGTTTCTATACAGGTCAAGATCGTTTCATATACATGGTTCAAGATCGTTTCATATACAGGTCAAGATCGTTTCATATACAGGTCAAGATCGTTTCATATACAGGTCAAGATCGTTTCTATACAGGTCAAGATCGTTTCATATACAGGTCAAGATCGTTTCATATACAGGTCAAGATCGTTTCATATACAGGTCAAGATCGTTTCATATACAGGTCAAGATCGTTTCTATACAGGTCAAGATCGTTTCATATACAGGTCAAGATCGTTTCATATACAGGTCAAGATCGTTTCATATACAGGTCAAGATCGTTTCATATACAGGTCAAGATCGTTTCATATACAGGTCAAGATCGTTTCATATACAGGTCAAGATCGTTTCATATACAGGTCAAGATCGTTTCATATACAGGTCAAGATCGTTTCATATACAGGTCAAGATCGTTTCTATACAGGTCAAGATCGTTTCATATACAGGTCAAGATCGTTTCATATACAGGTCAAGATCGTTTCATATACAGGTCAAGATCGTTTCATATACAGGTCAAGATCGTTTCTATACAGGTCAAGATCGTTTCATATACAGGTCAAGATCGTTTCATATACAGGTCAAGATCGTTTCATATACAGGTCAAGATCGTTTCATATACAGGTCAAGATCGTTTCTATACAGGTCAAGATCGTTTCATATACATGGTTCAAGATCGTTTCATATACAGGTCAAGATCGTTTCATATACAGGTCAAGATCGTTTCATATACAGTCAAGATCGTTTCATATACAGGTCAAGATCGTTTCATATACAGGTCAAGATCGTTTCATATACAGGTCAAGATCGTTTCATATACAGGTCAAGATCGTTTCATATACAGTCAAGATCGTTTCTATACAGGTCAAGATCGTTTCATATACATGGTTCAAGATCGTTTCATATACAGGTCAAGATCGTTTCATATACAGGTCAAGATCGTTTCATATACAGTCAAGATCGTTTCTATACAGGTCAAGATCGTTTCATATACATGGTTCAAGATCGTTTCATATACAGGTCAAGATCGTTTCATATACAGGTCAAGATCGTTTCATATACAGTCAAGATCGTTTCATATACAGGTCAAGATCGTTTCATATACAGGTCAAGATCGTTTCATATACAGGTCAAGATCGTTTCATATACAGGTCAAGATCGTTTCATATACAGTCAAGATCGTTTCATATACAGGTCAAGATCGTTTCATATACAGGTCAAGATCGTTTCATATACAGGTCAAGATCGTTTCGAAATTAAGAGTCTTGTCGATCAAAAAGATGAGGGTACTTCTTCTTAATGAAGTCCTCGCGTTCCCAAGTGTCATTATATCCATGTCTAGCACTCCAACGTACACGAACTAGTGGTACTCTGCTCTGTCTAGTCTGTTTAGCATCCCTATCAATGATCTCGATGGGCTCTTCAGTGAACTCAAGCCCTTCATCGAGATGAACATCCTTAACAAGAATGACGGTCGGGTCGTCAGCCAAGCACTTCTTTAAATTGGACACGTGAAAGGTGTCATGAACATTGCCAAGTTCTAGGGGTAGTTCCAGTTTGTACGCAACTGGTCCAATCCGTTTAATGATCTTATAAGGTCCGATGTACCGAGGCGCCAATTTGCCTTTCTTGCCAAAACGGGCAGTACCTTTCCACGGGGAAACTTTTAATAGAACTTTATCGCCTACTTGAAACTCTAAGGGTTTACGGCGTTTGTCAGCGTAGGACTTTTGTCTGTCTTGGGCAGCCTTAAGCTTTTCTTTGATAACAGCGATTTTGTCAATAGTGAACTGTACAACTGGGAGCTTCATCCAGCTTCTTTCACCGGCGTCTAGCCAGCAAAGTGGTGATCTGCACTTACGCCCATATAAGGCTTCGAACGGTGCACACTGAATGCTAGTGTGATAGCTATTGTTGTACGAGAACTCGATCAATGGAAGATGTTTATCCCAACTTCCTCTGAACTCTAATGCACAAGAACGGAGCATGTCCTCCAAGGTCTGAATAGTACGTTCGCTTGCCCGTCCGTCTGTGGGTGATAAGCGGTGCTCAAGTTAAGTCTAGTACCTAATGCTTCTTGAAGTGACTGCCAAAAGTCAGATGTGAAGCGAGGGTCTCGATCGGACACTATTGATAAAGGGACACCGTACTTGGTCACAATATCGTGTATATAGATCTCAGCGAGTCTTTCCAGTGAGTAGTCATCACGAATTGGAAGAAAACGAGCTGATTTCGTCAGTCTGTCTACGATAACCCAAATAGAGTTATGGTTGTCTTTGTACGAGGCAGTTTCATGATGAAGTCCATGGTAATATCTTCCCACTTCCACACCGGAACTTCTAACTGTTTCAATAACCCGGAAGGTTTCTGATGTTCGATCTTAACTTTAGAACATGTCAGACATCTACTGACGTACTCAAAGATCTCTCTCTTCATCCCAGGCCACCAGTAGTCTTGCTTTAAGTTCTTGTACATCTTGTCTGCGCCCGGATGAATCGAGTACCTTGAACTGTGAGCTTCCTGCATGATGATCTCTCTAACACCATTAGCTGCAGGGATCCAAACTCGGTTTTTGAACTTCCTGACTCCTTCGTCATCAATTCCCAGTTCTTGAGCGATTGGGCCTAACCGTTCTGCCTTTATGTTTTCTTTTGACTCCAATCCGATCTCTTGACCTGCGATCACACATTGTTTCAAGTCTGTACGATCGGCCTCCTTGATAGACAAGATTTTGACTCGTTCCTTTCTGCTTAGAGCGTCAGCTACTACATTCGCCTTTCCGGGGTGATACTTGATGTCACAATCGTAATCACTTAGTAACTCCACCCAGCGCCTTTGTCTCATATTCAGCTCTTTCTGATTATACACGTGTTGCAAGCTCTTATGATCGGTGAAGATAGTACATTTAGTTCCGTACAAGTAGTGCCTCCAAATCTTTAGAGCAAAAACAACTGCTCCAAGTTCTAGATCATGGGTGGTATAATTCTTCTCATGCACTTTGAGTTGTCTGGATGCGTAGGCGATCACTTTGCCTCTTTGCATCAGTACGCAGCCTAGTCCTTGATGTGAAGCATCACAATATGCGACGAAGTCTTCGGTGCCTTCTGGTAAAGCTAGAACAGGTGCTTCACACAGTCTGTCTTTCAGAGTTTGGAACGCTCGTTCTTGTTGTTCACCCCAAATAAAATCTTTGGTCTTTTGAGTCAGCTGAGTCAAGGGTAGTGCGATCTTAGAAAAGTTCTCGATAAAACGACGATAATAACCAGCTAGTCCAAGAAAACTACGAACTTCAGTAGGAGCTTTCGGAGTCTCCCACTTTTTAATTGCTTCAATCTTGGCCGGGTCGACATGAATGCCTTGTTCGTTTATGACGTGGCCGAGGAACTGTACTTGGCGAAGCCAGAACTCGCACTTAGAGAACTTAGCGTACAACTCTTCTTCTCGAAGAAGTTGAAGAATGGAACGCAAATGTTGTTCATGATCCGTCTTGTTCCGAGAGTACACGAGTATGTCGTCAATGAATACAATAACAAATTTGTCCAAGAACGGACGACAGACACGGTTCATTAAGTCCATAAAAATCGCTGGAGCATTAGTCAGACCAAATGGCATAACGAGAAATTCGTAGTGGCCATAACGAGTACGAAAAGCGGTCTTTGGAACGTCACCATCCTGAACACGGATCTGGTGATATCCTGAACGTAGATCGATCTTAGAGAAGTACGAAGCACCTTGCAATTGATCAAACAGATCGTCTATGCGAGGTAGGGGATACCGGTTCTTAACGGTTAATTTGTTCAGTTCACGATAGTCTATGCACATTCTCATGGAGCCATCTTTCTTTTTGACAAATAAAATAGGTGCTCCCCAAGGAGATGAACTAGGACGAATAAAGCCCTTGCTCAAAAGTTCCTGTAATTGGTTGGACAGTTCTTGCATTTCTGGAGGAGCTAAGCGATACGGTGCTTTAGCGACTGGTGCTGCACCGGGAACTAGATCAATATTGAACTCGACTTGTCTAACAGGTGGAATGCCTGGTAAGTCGTCAGGAAAGACATCTGGGAAGTCCCGAACAATGGGAATGTCTTGAACTTTAGGTTCTTTAGCACTTTTATCAATGACATGAGCTAGGTACACAAGATGATCTTTCTTGTCCAAGTACTTACGGAATTTCATTGCTGAGACGATTTTAAGTTCATTCGTGGACTTATCGCCTTGTACGATCAAGGTCTCGCCGTTCGGTAGCGGTATATGAACTGATTTCTCGTGGCAACAAATAGTCGCGTGGTGTTTGGATAGCCAATCCATTCCCACGATAATGTCGAAGCTACTAATCTTGACAGGGATTAGATCAATTGTAAAGTTCTTGTCTACTAAGGTCAAAGGACAATCTAGAGCGATTTCGTTGGTACCGTACTTTTGGCCATTTGCATACTCTACCACATATTTATCATTTAGTTTGCCAGTTATCATGTTAGTCTTAGCTTTAAAGTCTAATGCAACAAAGCTACGTTCGGCACCGGAGTCAAATAGTACAGAAGCATAATGATCGTTCAGAAGAAAAGTACCTGTCACAACCCGAGGGTTCTGACGAGCTTCCTCAGCGTTCAGAGCAAAAACATGGGCGTTAGCAGGGCCTTGTTGGTTTTGCTGTTGCTGATTGTTCTGCTGGTTCTGGTTCCTTGGCCCGCGTGGATAAGCAACACGCTGAACTTGGGCGTTCTGGTTCTGGTTCCTTTGGACTGGTACAGCAGGTGGTAGCGGAGGTCTGGCATTTCTCATTGGTGGATTTCTGTTGACTGGCGGGGGGGTGGTTCTGATCAAGTTCACTGAGCCAGCATTACAGTACTTTGCCATGTGCCCAATTCCTTGGCACTTATAGCAAACAGGACAAGCACCAGTGTGATGAAGGTTACAACGAGCACACTTTGGATAAGCTCCCGAATATCTTGTTGGTTCAGGCACTGCGGTCACCGCATAGTTCCTCAAGATCCTCCCCTTCTTAGTTGGGGGTTCAACTTTCTTTTCCATCACTTCTTCAGCCTTCCTCTTCCCCTTATCAGCATTCTCAGTCAAACCTCCTGACCGGATAATATCTTTGGTCAAGGTCTCCTCCCAGCTCTGGACATGGTTCCCCCGATCCCATGACCGCCCTTAGCCCCCACCACTCCTTCCCCTCCGCCAGTATATATCCTCCTTCCCATCTTGACCCTTTTTCCTTACCCAGCCCAGGGTCTTCCACATATGGGCTTCGCTAGCACACACTCATTCACACCATTATCTCCTCCCTCACCATGATCCTCGCCCTTCACCGCTTCCATCTCCCCTCTTCATCCTTTCCTCTACTCCTATCTCCCCACTTTCTTCCCCCATGGCCCCTTCATCATAAGCTCCCACCTTTTCCCTGTCAAATGTCTGTTAACGTATATTCACGCCTTTTGCCCCTCGTCCGCTCTCCTAGCTGGTAATAGCACACTCCCCACCGCCACAAATCCTTCCTTTTACTTGGGGGTTCAACCTTCTTTTCCACCACTTCTTCAGCCTTCCTCTTCCCCTTATCAGCATTCTCAGTCAAACCTCCTGACTGGATAATATCTTTGGTCAAGGTCTTAGCCAGTACAGTGGCTCTTGACATGGTCTTGGGGCCTTTACTGGTGAGGTCACGGCGGATCTCAGAAATTAAACCCCAAATAAAGCGGTCAATCTTCTTCTCTTCGGTAGAAGCTAAATGCGGCACAAGTCTAGCTAGCTCATTAAACCTCAAAATGTACTTCTCAATCTCCACACCTTCCATCTTCAGATCCCAAAACTCTTGTTCCAACTCTTGCAATGCATCCTTAGTACAAAATTCAGCTCTCATCATCTTCTGAAGTTCTTCCCAAGTGTGAGCATAAGCGGTCTTCCTGCCAACAGTGGTGACGATGCCAGTCCACCAAGACCTAGCAGCACCATCAAATTGGCTGGTCGCATGCTCCACCATCCTGTCCTCAGAGGTTTGAGTGTGGTACAAGGCCTCTTCCATATTCTCGAACCACATCAATAGTTCTGCAGCTCCTTTTTCCCCTATGTAGACTGGGGGTTTGCACTGAGTGAAGGTCTTAAATGAACACCCTCTGCTTTGGCTGACTCTGCCTTCAGCAGTAGCTCGAGTGTTGTTATGACTAGCCCCATCCGAATCACTGTTCACTTCCTGATTCTGTTCGGGTTCTTCTTGAGTCCTCCTATTCTGAGTTGCTCTAGTAGTTCTAGTACCTTCAGTTAGTGGAATTTCCAGCATCTGAGCAACTTGAGTAGCAAGATTTGGCATCATCGCATTCATGCGGTCAGTGATGAGGTCTGCTACATCATTCAAGGTAAAGTTGACATTCGCATTAATACCAGGTTGAGTAGGTTCAACAGCTGGTGCGGTCTTAGCTCTGCGTCCACGTTTAGGCGGCATTCTTCCTTATGCCCCTAATAAGATAGAAATATGAACTCGGTTACGTTTCGCACAATATATGAACAAGAACAGTCGTCGGTCGCACGATAAGGACCTATAGTCGTATAAGCTCTAAGGCCTATCCTCGAAGCACTAGAACGTATGTCATAAGAGAACGAGTGAACTAGAACTGATATGATTGAAGAACGAGTTGCACGAGGTTCTTACTAAGGCTCTAAGAAATGGGTGACACCTTCAATGACACACCTTGAGTACTAGGAACTATATCCGCAATTAGATGTAGTTGATCAGGTTACATCTAATTAGGGAAAAGTTCCCATTACTCAAACCGGTCATACAAAGGATCACCTCAGAGTGGATTCCAGTTATAGCTCGAGTTTTCCTTAGGAAAAAGCTCGGTGTTCACTATAACCATGGCTCTGATACCAACTGTAACACCCCGCTAAAGCGGAATATACGGGATGTACAGACAAGCACAAAAGCACACAGTACAAGTTCCAACACAGCCAATGACATAAAAGAGAAGAAGTATAAAAGTTATTACAGCACTTGGGATATACCCAGAATAGTTAATAATCAAAAGACAGAACAATTGTCTTGAAGTACAGGAGTTTGAACTGAATAAGCAAAGGGAGATCTTCACAGCTTCCGGTCTTGAACGTACGAATCAATCGTCAAAAGGGATGAGCTTTAAAGAGGAAGACTCCTATGCTAAGAGATCTACTAGCCTAGCCTGAAAAGCATGTAAGTTCAAAGGTCAACTACAAAAGTAGTTGGTGAGATTCACATAAAGTACTAGTACGTATACATATAATAATATGTAGAGTAAGAACCAGTCATAAGATCTGTACGTTTAGCAAAAGTGCTTTGTGACCGCAAGAACAGTACAAGAACATATAATGAACTTTAAATGAGTTGTCACTGCTAACCCGATTGGCCAGGAACTGAACTGTAATGAACTTATGCACATAATAATCAAGTACTTCATGAAGATCTAAATCAGAACAAGAACAGATAATATGCATCCTCCAGAACTGCGGAGAATGAGGGTGGGCCTACCCTAAACAGCGCTGTCCATAATTATCTACGGTTCAATCCCTGAACTGTGGGATATGAATTGATAGCAGTGAATAAGAACTGAACAAGTACAAGTACGAACTAGAGCATGTTAATGATCAATATAGTAGTAGGGAGGTATTTAAGATCCTGCCCATTCAAGACTTAAATACTCCCTTAAACAGTATAAATGTATTCAAGGTCCTGCCCATTCAAGACTTAAATACTCTTTTAAATAATTAGGAATCATATCATAAGTACCTCGTAAGATCATAAAATAGTACGTGGAATAGTTCAAGATTATAATATAGTACGTAAAGTAATTCAAGAACATATGTACAAGTACAAAGTAGTTTTCATGCTTTTCAGTCCCCGATAAAAGAACTTGAACAAAATGTACGAAAGGGGGATTAGTGAACTCACAGTGATCTGGTACAAGCACAGTAGTATAAGCACAGAGAACAAGCACAGAAGTAGATAAGTTATATCTACCAGATTCCAAGTACGTCTTGATGGATGCCTAAGTACAAGTTATTGTTCATAGATATGCACACATATTAGTTCAAATGACTAATTAATTACTGAAATGTCCTTGATGAACTGATGATTTGGTCCCTTGAAGCTCTTTGAACGTTTTGACTCAAAAGAGTTTAAATGAACTTTAAGTACATGAACTGGACTCGAACTGAACGTCTTAGAACTCACACATAAGTACTTATCGTGTTAATGAGTTGAACATGTCTTTAACAATGAACTTGTAGCCTTAAGAACTTAATTAACTGTTCATAGAACTCGTACATTAGTAATCCAGATAGGACAAGTCTTAGTTGTACTTAATTAGGGTTTGCACAATGTACGTTGTTTTAGATCGATTTAGGAACTAGCTTTATAGTCAAATGAATAGCCTTGAATGTGATTGATCGTGTGATAATGATCAAGTGTGGTATGTTATAGAACAAGTTCATGTTGTTTTCTAAAGAGCACAAGATCGTCTAGGGTTTTGGACTTCGAGATCGTCCCACTGGCTAGCCAAGATCGTCCTACTGGTTCAAGCACAAGATCGTCCTATGCTCAAGCCAAAGTCAGGATCGTTTTAGGTACTTAGGTTCAAGATCGTTTCATATACATGGTTCAAGATCGTTTCAGGTTCTAAGCACAAGATCGTTTTATACATCAAGATCGTTTCATATCAAGGTTCAAGATCGTTTTAGCTTTTCGAGTTCAGGATCGTCTCAAGTGTTTCACTGGCTCAAGTCGTTTCAATTTCCAGGAACAAGAACAAGTGTTTGAGCAAAACCGATCCAAGGGATCAGTTACCCATGAAACGTACCAACAATATCACAACACCACACAAGATCGAACGAACAATTACTACTTACCAAATGGGCTGCCTAGGACGATCTTGGGGTCAAGATCGTCCCAGCCAGGATCGTCCCAAGGCCAAAAACGGGCTGAACAAGAACAGGAACATAATACGAAGGTCTAGATCGATTTTAAACATGTTAGAGCATAGCACTAGTACTTATATGCACAATAACATCATTTTATATCACTTTTACTGATTTCCAAGATCAAATATAACATAAACAAGTCATAACTTCAAGAACAAGTTGTACTTTCATTTTCAAAAATGGGTTTTGTAGATTAAAACATGTTATGACCCAAATTTGTTCACACAAATGTTGTTAAACACATTTAGACACAAACCCATTAACATTAAACATGATTTTCGTTCAAGAACTGGACCAAATCATCAAGAACATAAACTTGAAAAAGTACACTTTTAATTTGATCAAAAACTCATAATTCGTTGTTGTTACCTGAGATTTGATTCCAGAAATATGTTTTGATTATCACAAGGATGCTAAAAGTACAAACGATTTTGATTTAACAATCCAAAATCAAAAGATGAATTTTTGTGTGTTTTATGGCTGCCAGAGTGTGTTTTTAGTGAGAGAAGTGAAAGATGAAGGAGATGATGAATAGGGTTTTCTCTCTCTAAACTTCATCTATTTATAGTCTTCCCATAATGATGAACTTAATAAATGCAAGGACCATTTGCGAACATCTTGAACTAGAACTTTTATGAACACGAACGTTTACGTACTGCACTTTAGTATTTCATCGCACTTAATCAGGAACTCGTCAAATAAATTAAGATTTTAAGATCAAATTGACCTTCATATAGGCATATAATTTAGGTCTAAAGTACGTCAAGAACCTAAATAAATTGAACTGTCTAGCCGTTCGAATGGCGAAAGTACTTTCTAAAGAACTTATTTAGAACATTTCTAAGACGGTTGTTACAGTGGGAGTTGTGCTAATGCTGCTTTAACTTACATGGTAGAGAAACTGGAACTGCCTACAGTAAAGCATCCTCATCCCTACAAGTTGCAATGGCTCAGTGAAAGATCTGAGGTAAAGGTTAATCGACAAGTTACTTGATGCGTAAATCACGCGACAAACGACAGCGGAAGACTATTTTTGGTATTTTCTGGATTTTATATGAAATAAACAATCAAACAAGACAATAAAATAAAAATGATAGATAAAGAATCCACCACCAAGACTCGTAAAGGCTAAGCCACCGGAATCAAGGATAAAGGAAACACTCCGCCCCACCACTACAACCGATAAAGGTCTAGCCACCACGATTATAGATAAAGGAAACCGAAGATTTAAAAGACCTCACCACAATATTTGATAAAGAACAAGTCACCACAAATATTGATAAAGGGGTCACTCCTAACCACCAAGATCAAAGATCTATAAAGGTAAAAGAAGATTTGTAAGAAATAGAGGCTGCTCTATTAATTTTCATTCAACATCAACTTCCTTTACAATGAGAAATAAAGGCTGTATTTATAGCCACATACTCTTACCTAGGAATCAACGACAAAATAATAAAATAATACAAAAGCTGTCATGTGCAAGCCACTAATTATTTTGGACCAATAGGAAATAGACACATAAGGCTTCTAGAAACAATCCTCTTCAAGTGGCCCACCATACCGTTAGGAATGTTAATGCCTTTGCACGCTCCTCTTGGATCCACTAAAAAGCTGCCACGCATCCACTCCCACGTCCTTATTGACCCCACACAACCTTCAGTTAAAACAAACTTTATTATAGACAACTGGAGCACGTCATCTGGAGGACCTTCAGAGTTCATTTTCACTGGAACCCTTCAGATGCATCTGGAGCTCGTCAGATGCCACTGGTGATAATTCCCACTGGAGCAAGGTCACTACTGGAGACTGAGTTGTTCAGTGAAAAGATGGTTAAAATGTGATACAGCTGGCAAAATTAACATTGCTTGTTCAGACTGCATGGTTCCCTCAGATTCCTTCTTCAGTTTAGTCAACTGCTTTTCTCCAGATTCCTCCAGTTCAGCTTCAGTCAAACTTGGTTCATTGAATCTGGACATTCCCGCATCATTACTATTCCTTTTCAATTGGATCTGTTTATCAAGATAAAATTGTTTGTGATGTTGTTCCTATGGACGCTTGTCATATATTACTGGGTAGGCCATGGTTATTTGATAATTATGTCTTTCATAATGGTCGTATGAATTCTTATTCACTGAATGTAAGTGGAAAGAAGGTCACTCTGACTTCTTTGAAGCCCAATGAATTGTTGAAAATCAATAAGGACCAGCCCAGCAAGTCTTTGTTCATGTCTCAGACTGAAGTTGAAGAAGAGCTCAGTGGAGGCACTTCAGTCATGATGTTACTGGTTCTTGAGCGTACTGAAGAGAAGGAGTTCACTGGAGTCCCCAGTCTCCTGAAGTCTCTACTGAAGGAATTCACTGATGTCTTCCCAGAAGACCTACCTGAAGGTTTGCCACCAGTAAGAGGAATTGAACACCAGATTGACCTGGTTCCAGGTTCAGTTCTTCCAAACAAAGCTGCTTATAGATGTTCCCCTACTGAAGCAAAGGATTTACAAAGGCAGGTAGATGAGTTGGTTGCCAAAGGTTATGTCAGAGCAAGCATGAGTCCTTATTCAGTTCCAGCTCTCCTGGTCCCAAAGAAAGATGGTTCGATGAGAATGTGTGTTGATAGCAGAGCCATAAATAATATAACTATTAAGTATAGATACCCCATTCCTAGATTGGATGATATGCTTGATGATACATGGCTCCAGTGTGTTTTCTAAAATTGATCTCAGAAGTGGTTATCACCAGATTAGAATGAAAGATGGAGATGAGTGGAAGACTGCATTCAAAACTAAAGGAGGTCTTTATGAATGGTTAGTGATGCCTTTTGGCTTATCTAATGCTCCTAGTACTTTCATGAGGTTGATGAATGAAGTTCTCAGGCCACTTATTGGTCAGTTTGTTGTTGTTTATTTTGATGATATTCTTGTATATTCGAAAACTGAAGCTGAACATGTTAACCATTTAAGAAATGTGTTTGAATTACTGAGAAGACACCAGTTGTATGAAAAACTGGAGAAATGTGATTTTATGGTGGAAAGTGTGATATTTCTTGGGTATGTGGTGTCAAAAGAAGGTATTTCTATGGATCCCTCAAAGGTATAAGCCATCAGATCATGGCCTGTTCCAACTACAATCACTGAAGTAAGAAGTTTTCACGGACTGGCATCTTTTTATAGAAGGTTTATCAATAATTTCTCTACAGTTGTGGCTCCAATCACTGATTGTCTGAAGAAAGGTGTGTTTGACGGGCCTAATTCAGCCCAGTTGGCTTTCGAGTCACTGAAGGAAAAGCTCAGTGCAGCTCCAATACTATCTTTGCCAGATTTTGATATGTTGTTTGAGTTAGAATGTGACGCCAGTGGAGTAGGTATTGGTGCAGTTTTAGTACAAGCAGGACGTCCAGTGGCATATTTCAGTGAAAAACTCAATGGTTACAAACTGAAGTATAGTATTTATGACAAAGAGTTTTATGCAATCATTCGTGCTATCACTCACTGGTCACATTATCTGAAGCCAAAACAGTTTGTCTTATTTTCTGATCATGAAGCACTGAAGTTTATTAATGGTCAGCATAAGCTTAATGCCAGACATGCAAAATGGGTGGAATTTTTGCAGTCTTATTCTTTTGTTTCTAAGCACAAAGCTGGAGTGGCTAATGTTGTTGCTGATGCACTTTCCAGACGATATTCGTTGTTATCAATTCTGGAAGCAAGAGTTCTTGGATTTTCTTTCATTAAAGAGTTGTATGCTGCTGATCCAGACTTCGCGTGACAAACGACAGCGGAAGACTATTTTTGGTATTTTCTGGATTTTATATGAAATAAACAACTAAACGAGACAATAAAGTAAAATGATAGATAAAAGAATCCACCACCAAGACTCGTAAAGGCTAAGCCACCGGAATCAAGGATAAAGGCAACACTCTGCCCCACCACTACAATCGATAAAGGTCTAGCCACCACGATTATAGATAAAGGAAACCGAAGATTTAAAAGACCTCACCACAATATTTGATAAAGAACAAGTCACCACAAATATTGATAAAGGGGTCACTCCTAACCACCAAGATCAAAGATCTATAAAGGTAAAAGAAGATTTGTAAGAAATAGAGGTTGCTCTATTAATTTTCATTCAACATCAACTAACTGCCTTACAATGAGAAATTAAGCACTTATTTATAGCCACACACATGCTATTTTCTAGGAATAAAGAAATACAAATATTAAATAAATAAAAGGCTGTCATGTGCTAAGGACAACCACTAATTTATCCACCAATAGAAAAAGGACAGACAAAGCTTCTAGAAAGATTCCTTATGCACAAGGGCCCACAAACCGTTAAAAATAACGTTGTCACACGTGCCTTCCTTATCCCTGTCAACAGCTGCCATTCCCTCTTTATTGGGTCGACTGCCATGTCACCGAAATATACTGAACTGAACAAAACTGGTGACTTTATTCTGGTATTTCTGGACTGGAGTCGTTCACTGGTAAGCTTCACTGAAGGGTCTTGACTGGAGCCTGGAGACTGGAGACTGGAGACTGGAGCCTGGAGACTGGAGCCTGGAGACTGGAGACTGGAGTCTGGAAACTGGAGACTGGAGACTGGAGCCTGGAGCCTGGAGACTGGAGCCTGGAGTCTGGAAACTGGAGACTGGAGACTGGAGCCTGGAGACTGGAGATTAGAGTCTTCACTGGAGCCTGGATCTGGAGCATATTCACTGGAGATTGCATCTGGAGGATCTTCACTGGAGAATGCATCTGGAGGATCTTTACTGGAGAATGCATCTGGAGGATCTTCGCTGGAGAATGCATCTGGAGGATCTTTACTGGAGAATGCATCTGGAGGATCTTCGCTGGAGAATGCATCTGGAGGATCTTTACTGGAGAATGCATCTGGAGGATCTTTGCTGGAGAATGCATCTGGAGGATCCAACTGGAGGATCCATCTGGAGCCTTGAAACTGGAGCATCTCACAGGAGTGCAACTGACGGATACTCGCTGAAGTGTCACTGGTCAGTAGCACTATTGAAATGAAGTTACTGAAGAGTTGTTGTTGATCAAGGCTTGTTTTGTCACTAATGAACTTTAAGACCAACGACTTTTGTCTTGGTTGCAAAACTTCAATACTCGAATTAGTATCAAGATCAACATACACCAGTAGTATAATGCCAATAAAGGATATCCAGGGGTACATGGTTGCTTGCTGATCTTTGATTAATAAATATACGAGCCAAGCCTTTTTGTGGAAATGACTCGGGGTCATTTCTGCATCAATCTCTCCCTCTTTTTTGGGACTTGCCCTCAAGTCCTTAAAGTGAGGCCTCGAGTTTTCATTTCTGAACATCTTCAGGTCACAAACGACTTCTGGTAATCCCCACCCGGTAACAAAGCTTGAATTTTCAGATTTCTTGAATAAAAGAAATTCCAGCACATCAACTTCCAAGATTGCTGATAGAGAGTGAGAAATTTCGAGATCCATTACGGATTCAAGAACCAACAGATATGAAACTCGATCAAACTTGGAAATATCAACAAAGACCAGATTATTCTCTTCAATACTTGTTGTAACGATGAGCACGTTTATCTTGAGATTACACTTCTCTACCCACACATACGAATCACGTTTCTTCAAAGTAACAAGGAATAGAACTGGAAAGCCAGTACGCATACCAACCAGATTGCTTTTCATTTCGACTCCTGGGCGAATAAGCAATTCATGATTCCCTAGAGTGACATAAATTTGTCTTGAGAGACCAGAACACACTTCCGAAAACACTACATACTGATTCCTTTTTTTCTTACAATTGACCCTATAATTAAGTCCATACTCAGTCTCGACTTGCTCTTCACTACCTCTTATAAGACCAGGTACATAACTCTTCATTTTCACCTTGTACTTAACCTTCCAATCAGCTCTAAGATCAAATAAGAAGTGCTGCTGACTGATTTTAAGATCAACCAACAAATCAGATTTAGCCTTAATCATTTCAATAGACAGTAAACGATTAAGAGGGACTTGCCTCTTTCGAACACACAATGAACTAGTGTTCAAGTGGCCATCATGACAATCATTATCAAACATCAAAATTCGAGCATTTATAGGAATAGCACAAAAACCCATACCATAATAATCGAATCTGGAATTAAACACAAGTGCTCGGTTTGTAGTTGTTACCCCTATGCCTTCCTTAAGCCATTAAGTTGTGTCTGGTAGTGACTGAGTAGGTATGGAGTTCTTCCTCAGGCATATAGACATTGCTTGTTGAACTTCAACTGATGGATCTCCAGTTGGATCTTCAGTTGGATCTTCAGTTGGATCTTCATCAGTAAAAGCTTCACTGGAGTACACTTTTCGCTGGACTTCATCAGTGAGAGTTCCAGTCGAATGTACTACTTGCTGGGCTTCTTGGATCAGCGATGATTTATCACCAGCAGCTCTTATGGACTCTTTTTCGCTAGTAACATAACAAAAACAAGTCTGGATAACACTTCCTTGCTGGGATTCATCAACACTAACTTCACGAGAATGATTAGCATTCCGATTCAGCAAGAAATCATTAAGGTCAGCTTCAATTACTTCTTCACCATCGTCATCATAAACACATGGTTGGAAAAAATCATCTTCTTGCTGAACGTCATCCATATCAAGTGAATGATCAGTTCTCTTGAAGAGTAAAAAGTCATCAGCAAATCACTTATTTCTTCTTTATCATAAATAGGCTCTTGTTCAACATCGACTTCAACTTTTATCTTTTTGAAAGAATTAGGGACTGATCTAATCTCCATGAGATTTAAATTGCAATCAGTGAGTTTCTTACGAGAATTTTTCTTTTTTGTTTCTCTCACATGATTTTCTAACACATCTAAGATTATCCCCATTTGTTTTTCAAGAGATTTAAGCTGTCTATCTCTTCGAAAATTCTCTAAAGCAAGATTTCTATTATAACCCATTTCTATTATCTAAATGAAAAGATAATCAAAAATAGATCTAGACAAGAGAGATCAGATCTGAAATTGGAAACCACAATTTCATGAATAAACACATTCAGATCTAAACAATAATATTCAAAGAAGAATCAGATCTGTGAAATTTTAACAAAGAAACAAACACCAACAGATTAAAAAGATTAAGATAACCCTTTGAATCTGACCCAACAAACAAAATAACAAAAACCCAAGGACTAAAAGATTAAGAAACCTTTTGGTAACCTGGCTTTGATACCAAATTTGATGCGTAAATCACGCGACAAACGACAGCGGAAGACTATTTTTGGTATTTTCTGGATTTTTATATGAAATAAACAACTAAACGAGACAATAAAGTAAAATGATAGATAAAGAATCCACCACCAAGACTCGTAAAGGCTAAGCCACCGGAATCAAGGATAAAGGAAACACTCCGCCCCACCACTACAATTGATAAAGGTCTAGCCACCACGATTATAGATAAAGGAACCGAAGATTTAAAAGACCTCACCACAATATTTGATAAAGAACAAGTCACCACAAATATTGATAAAGGGGTCACTCCTAACCACCAAGATCAAAGATCTATAAAGGTAAAAGAAGATTTGTAAGAAATATAGGCTGCTCTATTAATTTTCATTCAACATCAACTAACTGCCTTACAATGAGAAATTAAGCACTTATTTATAGCCACACACATGCTATTTTCTAGGAATAAAGAAATACAAATATTAAATAAATAAAAGGCTGTCATGTGCTAAGGACAACCACTAATTTATCCACCAATAGGAAAAGGACAGACAAAGCTTCTAGAAAGATTCCTTCTGCACAAGGGCCCACAAACCGTTAAAAATAACGTTGTCACACGTGCCTTCCTTATCCCTGTCAACAGCTGCCATTCCCTCTTTATTGGGTCCACTGCCATGTCACCGAAATAAACTGAACTGAACAAAACTGGTGACTTTATTCTGGTATTTCTGGACTGGAGTCGTTCACTGGTAAGCTTCACTGAAGGGTCTTGACTGGATCCTGGAAACTGGAGACTGGAGCCTGGAGACTGGAGACTGGAGACTGGAGACTGGAGACTGGAGCCTGGAGTCTGGAAACTGGAGACTGGAGACTGGAGCCTGGAGACTGGAGACTGGAGCCTGGAGACTGGAGACTGGAGACTGGAGTCTGGAGATTGGAGGATCTTCACTGGAGAATGCATCTGGAGGATCTTCACTGGAGAATGCATCTGGAGGATCTTCACTGGAGAATGCATCTGGAGGATCTTTACTGGAGAATGCATCTGGAGGATCTTCGCTGGAGAATGCATCTGGAGGATCTTCGCTGGAGAATGCATCTGGAGGATCTTTACTGGAGAATGCATCTGGAGGATCTTCACTGGAGAATGCATCTGGAGGATCTTTACTGGAGAATGCATCTGGAGGATCCAACTGGAGAATCCATCTGGAGGATCTTTACTGGAGAATGCATCTGGAGGATCCAACTGGAGAATCCATCTGGAGGATCCAACTGGAGGATCCATCTGGAGCCTTGAAACTGGAGCATCTCACAGGAGTGCAACTGACGGATACTCGCTGAAGTGTCACTGGTCAGTAGCACTATTGAAATGAAGTTACTGAAGAGTTGTTGATCAAGACTTGTTTTGTCACTAATGAACTTTAAGACCAACGACTTTTGTCTTGGTTGCAAAACTTCAATACTCGAATTAGTATCAAGATCAACATACACCAGTAGTATAATGCCAATAAAGGATATCCAGGGGTACATGGTTGCTTGCTGATCTTTGATTAATAAATATACGAGCCAAGCCTTTTTGTGGAAATGACTCGGGGTCATTTCTGCATCAAGATTACAAGGCAAGAGCAAACAAGCATCGAAAGCAGTCCAGTTATGCTCCAGGTGATCTAGTTTGGGAGTACCTTAGAAAAGAAAGATTTCCAACAAGAAGGAAAAACAAGTTGATGCCCAGAGCTGAAGGACCATTCAAGATTCTGGAGAGATATGGTGATAATGCATACAAGGTCGAGTTACCTGGAGATATGTCCGTTTCAAGTACTTTTAATGTCAGGGATCTGATGCCTTATCTGGAGGATGAGTACCTCGAGGACTTGAGGACAAGTCCTTTCTAAGAGGAGGAGATTGATGCAGAAATGTCCAGGTTCATTGAACTAACTGACACCAGTGAACTGGAGAAATCAACTGAACTAAAGAGTGGAACTGAACTGAAGAAGTTAACTGAACTGAAGGGAACTGAACTGATAATGCCCTCTGAACAAGCCATGTTAATTCTGCCAGCAGTGGCCCATTTCAGACAAGTCTTTACTGAACCAGTCCAGTCACCAGTAGTAACACTTCTCCAGTGGCAAGAGTCTCCAGTGACAACCAGCAGTGATCCACCAGTGAAGATATCCACTAAAGCACTCCAGTGACCAGCTCCAGTCTAGTCTCCAGATGGATGCTCCAGATTTAAGTCTCCAGTGGAAGTTCCAGATTTACGTTCCAATTTTCATTAATAAAGTTTGTTTCAGTCACATGTTTGTGGACCCAATAAAGAAGGAATGACAGCTGTCAAAGACGATAAGGAAGGAGCGTGTGACAACATTAATCCTAACGGTTTGTGGGCCCTTGTGCAGAGGGAATCTTTCTAGAAGCTTTGCTTGTCCATTTCCTATTGGTCAATTAATTAGTGGTTGTCCTTAGCACATGACAGCTTTTTATTTATTTTATTATTGTATTTTCTTTTCTAGAAAATAGCATGTGGCTATAAATAGGGGGTCATTCTCACTTGTAAAAACAGACTTGATTGATTGAATGAAAATTAATAGAGCAGCCTCTATTTCCTACAAAATCTTCATTTACCTTTATAGATCTATGATCTTGGTGGTTTGAAGTGACCCATTTATCTATAATTGTGGTGACTTGTTCTTTATCAATTATAGTGGTGAGGTCTTTTAAATCTTCGATTCCTTTATCTGTGTTTGTGGTGGCTGGACCTTTATCAAACATAGTGGTGGGTTGGAGTGTTTCCTTTATCCTTGATTCCGGTGGCTAGTCCTTTACGAATCTTGGTGGTGGATTCTTTTATCTATCATTTTATTTTATTGTCTTGTTTTTATTTGTTTGTTCCATTAAAATCCAGAAAATACCAAAAATAGTCTTCCGCTGTCGTTTGTCGCGTGATTTACGCATCAAGTATATTGCTAATGATCTCTCACAACCGGCTTCCCGAAGAATGGGGATATGTATTCGTGGAAGGAGATCGAATTCCTACAAAATCACCAAATGCAAATTGGAGGTCATCATTGCCATTAAATGATGAGCAGAAGAAGTGCAACAAACATAAGTTGGTGATAAACTCCGAAGTAGCCACAGAGAATGTGGGATGCTCTTACTACGGATTAAAAACTACAAAAAGGGTCAGAAGTCACTGTACAAAATGCTTACTAACAGCATGTAAGTTATGCTCAAAGTATTATTTACAACTAGAAGTAACCCCAGACCCGTCAGAAGAAAAGATCTATCACATTAAAGATGAACTCCTTAATGAGTTGCTCAGATACTGTATACATATTTCAAATGAAAATGAAAGACTTAAGAATCAGATAGAAAAGAGCCTGGAACAAGATGCAGAAGACCTTAAAGGAAAAGGCATCTTTAAAGAAAATGAGAAAGAAGAACTGGTAAAGGAATGGGAGGAGTTGGTTAAAAGGCAAAATCAACTCAAAATCAACGAAGTAGAAGAAAGTCCTAGCGGATTAAAAAAGAATACAGGATTGCTTGACCCTAATAATGAAAAGGATAAGGCGGTCTTGAAAAGAAGAGTGCTGAACCCAGGTAATCTGAAGAATTACGTTGATAGCGACCCAGAAGTAGATGAGGTTGTAGAGATGGAGCACGCACTGGTTATTATTGAGCAAGCTAACCTTATGCAAGAGTTAGAGACCATTAAATTGGGTCTTAAGAAGAAGAAAGTCATAAACAGGTTGTATAACCTGCCTGTCACATTTGACATCCCAGGCGTTGAAAGGTTCACTGTCAAAGCAATTCTTGACACAGGGTGTACTACGTGCTGTGTGGACAAAAATGTTGTCCCAGTAAAGGCCATTGAAAGATGCCTTTACTCCGTTAAATTCTCTGGAATCAACTCAGTTCAAGAAGTTGATGAAAAGCTGAAAGGTGGGCAAATGGAGATAGGGGAATACAAATTCAGGATTCCCTTCGCATATTGTTTCCCAATGGGAATGAGAGAACGTGATGGCATAGAAATGCTGATTGGCTGTAATTTTCTTAAAAGCCAACAAGGAGGGGTTCGCTTAGAAGGTAATACAGTTACTTTCTACAAGGGAATAACAACAATCCAGACGAGACCAGATACGGAGATACAAGGATGTGCTATACAAGAAATGGAGTTGGAAAAGAATGAGTTTTTGGCTATAAGTGAAGCTGTGTTTTCAATATTGGCCATACAAGTGTAACATTTCAACAGAAGTTTAGACCTTTATTAGAAAGGTTGAAACAACAAGGTTATATTGGGGAAGAGCCATTGAAGCATTGGCAGAAGAACCAGATCAAGTGCAAATTGGATATCATTAATCCTGATATCACAATTCAAGATAAACCCCTAAGCCATGTTACGCCGGCCATGAAGGAGCAATTTCAGAGGCATATCAAGGCATTACTAAAACTTGGGGTTATCAGGCCAAGTAAAAGCCGTCATAGGACCATGGCAATGATGGTCAACTCCGGAACATCGGTGGACCCCAAGACTGGGAAGGAGATAAAGGGGAAGGAAAGGATGGTGTTCAATTACAGAACGCTTAATGATAATACTTACAAGGATCAATATTCCTTGCCTAGTATCAACACCATCATACAGAAGATTGGCAATTCAAAAATCTACTCTAAGTTTGATCTAAAGAGTGGATTCCACCAGGTGGCTATGGAAGAAAGTTCAATTCCATGGACTGCTTTCATCACACCAGATGGGTTGTATGAATGGCTTGTTATGCCATTCGGTCTCAAGAATGCTCCAGCAATTTTTCAAAGAAAAATGGATCATTGCTTCAAAGATCATGAAAACTGTATGGCTGTATATATTGATGATATACTCGTATTCTCGGATGATGAGAAAAGTCATGCCAAGCACCTGGAGCAAATGTTGAAAATCTGCAAAGAAAATGGGTTAATCTTATCAGAAAATAAGATGAAAATTGTTGTCCGTGAAGTTGAGTTCCTTGGGGCAACAATTGGCAACGGTAGGATTAAGCTTCAACCCCACATCATCAAGAAGATAGCTGGATTTGAGGAAGAAAACCTGAAAAATAAGAAGGGATTGCGCTCTTGGCTTGGAATTCTTAATTATGCTCGGGCATATATTCCAAAGCTAGGAACATTGTTGGGA
Source organism: Erigeron breviscapus (assembly GCA_034093135.1). Taxonomy (NCBI): domain Eukaryota; kingdom Viridiplantae; phylum Streptophyta; class Magnoliopsida; order Asterales; family Asteraceae; genus Erigeron; species Erigeron breviscapus. The sequence continues at coordinate 121,809,465 of CM067171.1, read as the reverse complement.
CCCTTATATGAGAAGACCAGTCCGCATGGTGATAAAAGGATGAAACCATCCGACTGGGAAATCGTCCGCAAGATCAAGGAGCAAGTGCAGAACTTGCCAAATATGGAAATCCCTCCAGAAAATGCATATATGATCATCGAGACGGATGGATGTATGGAAGGCTGGGGTGCAGTCTGTAAATGGAAACGAAAAAAGAATGATCCAAGAAGAGAAGAGAAAGTGTGTGCTTACGCCAGTGGAAAGTTTAAACCCATAAAGTCTACAATAGATGCTGAAATTCATGCTGCTATGGAAGGATTAAAGTCCTTCAAAATTTATTACATTGGGAAAGGCGACGTAACACTGCGAACAGACTGCCAGGCAATTATTAGCTTTTACAATAAGACCGTCCAAAGTAAACCTTCAAGGGTTAGGTGGATGAATTTTGTTGATTATTTCACTGGAACAGGAGTTAATATCCATTTGGAACACATTGATGGCAAGCTTAATGTATTAGCTGATAATTTGTCAAGATTGGTCAATGTCCTCATTAAAGGAAACGTAGAACGTTGCAACCTAAAAGAACAAGGATTAACAACTCAAGGCTTGGAGTTTCTGGAGACTACACTCGATGAGCTATGGAATGGGAATCAACTGGGTTATAATACTGCTCATCAGGAATCTCAAGTCAATCAAGGCCTAGTCGTCTTAACACAAACATTAAGATGTACAAGTCCCTGGTTGGAGAAAGCATGTTATCTGGTAGATGGATTAGAAGAAGCTAAAGCCCAAAAGGCCGATAAGGAGTTTAACTTATCCTCTTTGCTGGAAACCTTTCTTTTCTTAGATGCACCCAAACAAGATCACCTGGTGCAAAACTGGGCTGCTTTCTATTCTTGTTTGCCTTGGCCTTGTAGCTGGCATTTGCTTTCTCTATTCTGGTCTTCACTTGTTCATGAATTTTCTTTATTTCTTTTGCCCTGGTTTCAGCTTCAATACTTGCCTTTGGTTCAATCGAAAATGGAATTAAATCAATGGGAGTCAGTGGATTGACACCATAACAAACTTCAAACGGGGATTTACTGGTTGAATAATTTGGAGCTCTGTTGAAAGCAAACTCAGCATGAGCAAGCTTCAGATCCCAATCTTTCAGTGTCTTCTTCACCAGTGTTCTTAATAACATATCAATTGTTCTGTTCGTGACTTCAGTCTGTCCATCAGTCCGAGGATGGTGAGACGTACTAAACAATAATCTGGTACCCATCAGTCTCCATAAGGTCTTCCAAAAATAACTCAGAAACTTTACATCCCTATCTGAAACAATTGTCTTTGGAATCCCATGCAAACGAACAATTTCATTGAAAAATAGATTTGCAACTGCTGAAGCATCATTTGTGGTGTTGCAAGGGAACAAAATGTGCCATTTTTGAAAATCGATCAACCACCACCATTATTGAATCTTTACCCCCTTTGAGTTCTGGGCAGTGCAACAATGAAATCCATACTGAGATCTTCCCATGGTTGGCTTGGAACTGGAAGAGGAGCATACAACCCTTTGTGAAAAGTTGCCTTCGCCTGGTGACAAGTTGGGCAGCGACTGATGATACTCTGGACATCCTTCAGTAGACTTGGCCAGTAGAAGTGTTCAGTGAGGATCTCTCCAGTTTTGTTAATGCCAAAATGGCCAGCTAAACCTCCTCCATGTGCTTCTCTTATCAGTAAATCTCTTATCGAACCCCTGGGAATGCACAACTTTCCATTTTTAAATAAGAAACCATCCTGAACAACAAACGGTCCTGATGCGGGAATGTCCAGATTCAATGAACCAAGTTTGACTGAAGCTGAGCTGGAGGAATCTGGAGAAAAGCAGTTGACTAAACTGAAGAAGGAATCTGAGCGAACCATGCAGTCTGAACAAGCAATGTTAATTTTGCCAGCTGTATCACATTTTAACCATCTTTTTACTGACACAACTCAGTCTCCAGTAGTGACCTTGCTCCAGTGGGAATTATCACCAGTGGCATCTGACGAGCTCCAGTTGCATCTGAAGGACTCCAGTAGTGAATACTGAAGGCCACCAGTGAAGTGCTCCAGATAAATGCTCCAGTTGTCTATAATAAAGTTTACTTTAACTGAAGGTTGTGTGGGATCAATAAGGACGCGTGGCAGCTTTTTAGTGGATCAAGGAGGAGCGTGCAAAAGCATTAATATTCCTAACGATATTGTGGGCCACTTGAAGAGGATTGTTTCTAGAAGCCTTATGTGTCTATTTCCTATTGGTCCAAATTAGTTAGTGGCTTGCACATGACAGCTTTTGTATTATTTTATTATTTTGTCGTTGATTCCTAGGTAAGAGTATGTGGCTATAAATAAGGCCTTTATTTCTCATTGTACGTTAGTTGATGTTGAATGAAAATTAATAGAGCAGCCTCTATTTCTTACAAATCTTCTTTTACCTTTATAGATCTTGATCTTGGTGGTTAGGAGTGACCCCTTTATCAATATTTGTGGTGACTTGTTCTTTATCAAATATTGTGGTGAGGTCTTTTAAATCTTCGGTTTCCTTTATCTATAATCGTGGTGGCTAGACCTTTATCGATTGTAGTGGTGGAGCGGAGTGTTTCCTTTATCCTTGATTCCGGTGGCTTAGCCTTTACGAGTCTTGGTGGTGGATTCCTTTATCTATCATTTTATTTTATTGTCTTGTTTGATTGTTCATTTCGTATAAAATCCAGAAAATACCAAAAATAGTCTTCCGCTGTCGTTTGTCGCGTGATTTACGCATCAAATTGGTATCAGAGACAGGTTTGCAAAAGGTTTCTTAATCTTTTGATTAGATCTGTTGTTTGAACGTTTAGATCTGTTGGTTATTTGTTTAGACATATTGATTGTGAGTTGTTTGCTGGTTATAAATGGCTTTTAGAAGGAATATGACTTTAGATGAAGCTAATAATGCTAGGAGAGATAGACAGATAGAAGATCTACAAGAAGCTCTTGGTAGAGTTGTTCATATGTTAGAAGATGGTGGTTTAAGATTTAATGAGAAAATGTTGTTCCAAGTGAAAGAGATACTGAATCTCAAGGTGGTAGTGAGAGATCTGAAAGTGTAGCCAGAGGTTCTAGTGATTCTGATGAGTCACGTCATAGAGAAAGGCGTAGGAGGCATAAGGGTGATGATACTAGGGATATTAAGATAGATCCACCAGATTTTAATGGGTCTTCTAACCCAGAAGAGTATTTCGAATGGGTCCAGGTGATGGACAGGATTATGGAAATAAAAGGGTATGATGATAGGAAAAGCTTCAAAGTTGCCATTATTAAACTGAAGAAATATGCTTCATCCTGGTATGATAACATGAAGTCTGAAAGGGGATATAAAGGCAAAAGCAAAATCAAGACCTGGTCCAAACTGAAGGAAGTTATGCAGAAAAGATTTGTTCCCCAGTCGTACAAGCAAGACCAGTACTTACTGATGAACAATCTGAAGCAAGGAGCTAAGGAGGTTGTAGAATACATTAGAGAGTTTGAGCATCTGAAGACCAGAACTGGTGTGAATGAGACTGAAGAGCACACTATTGCCAGATTTCTTGGTGGTCTGACGCTGCCATTACTGAGAAGATTGAGTTGCAGCCTATCTGGACGTATGAAGGTGCATGCAAGATGGCTATCCATATTGAGAGACAACTGAAGAAGAAGGTTCTGTACAAGTCATTCAGTAAGGTTCCTGCCAGTACAAGTCAACCAGTTGCCAGTCAACCAGTTCCAAAATTTACTGAAACTGTCCAGAAAGCCTTCAGAGGCAAAGAAAAGGAAACTGGAGGAACGAAAGAACCAGTTGGAAGAAAATGTTTCAAGTGCCATGGCTTTGGTCACTTCCAAGCCCAGTGTCCTAATCAAAGAGCATTGACTGCTAAAGAAATTGAATGTTTACCAGATGTCGACACTGAAGAAGGTGAGCCAGTGTACGATGAAGAAGAAGAAGCTTATGTTGGTGCAGATATTGGAGAGATGTTGGTTGTCAGGAGAGTGATGCATACTGATGAAGTTACAGCTGATACTGCTCAGAGAGAGAATATTTTCCACTCCAGATGCACAGTGAAAGGCAAGGTATGTGATCTGATCATCGATGGTGGCAGTTGTGCAAATGTTGCTTCAACCTACATGGTAGAGAAACTGGAACTACCAACAGTGAAGCATCCCAGACCTTACAAGTTGCAATGGTTAAGCGAAGGTTCTGAAGTAAAGGTAAATCGACAAGTCACTATTCCCTTTTCAATTGGGTCAGTTTACCAAGATAAAATTATATGTGATGTTGTTCCCATGGATGCCTGTCACATTTTGTTGGGTCGACCATGGTTATTTGATAATTATGTTCATCATGATGGTCGTATGAACTCATATTCTCTGAATGTAAGTGGAAAGAAGGTCACACTGACTTCTTTGAAGCCCACCGAACTGATGAAAGTCAAGAAGGATCAGCCCAGTAAGCCTTTGTTTTTATCTCAATCTGAAGTTGAGGAAGAGTTATCTGAAGGCTCTCCAGTTCTAATGCTACTGGTCGTTGAAAAGTCTGAAGAGAAGAAGTCCACTGAAGTCCCCAGTTTACTAAAGTCATTACTGAAGGAGTTCAGAGATGTTTTTCCTGAAGATCTACCTGAAGGTTTACCTCCAGTTAGAGGTATCGAGCACCAGATTGACTTGGTTCCAGGCTCAGTTCTTCCAAACAAAGCTGCTTATCGTTGTTCTCCTAATGAAGCAAAAGAATTGCAAAGACAAGTAGATGAACTGGTCAAGAAGGGTTATGTCAGAGCAAGCATGAGTCCTTGTTCAGTTCCTGCTCTACTGGTTCCAAAGAAAGATGGAACGATGAGAATGTGTGTTGACAGCAGAGCCATCAACAATATAACTATTAAGTATAGATATCCTATTCCCAGATTGGATGATATGCTTGATGAGTTACATGGCTCCAGAGTGTTTTCAAAAATTGATCTCAGAAGTGGTTATCACCAGATAAGAATGAAGGATGGAGATGAGTGGAAAACTGCATTCAAAATCAAAGGAGGCTTATATGAATGGTTAGTAATGCCTTTCGGCTTGTCAATGCCCCCAGTACATTCATGAGACTATGAATTGAAG
>CM067171.1:121762744-121803350 GCA_034093135.1 Erigeron breviscapus | reverse complement strand
TTTCATCTTTCATCATCATCATACACTGGTTCACCTTCTTCAGTATCAACATCTGGTAAGCTTTCAATCTCCTTAGCAGTGAGTGCTCGCTGGTTGGGACACTACGCCTGGAAGTGACCAAAACCATGACACTTAAAACATTTTTTTCCAACTGGTTCTTTTGATCCTCCAGTTTCTTTCTCCTTTCCTCTGAAGGATTTCTGAACAGTTTCACTGGGCCTGGTAACTGGTTGACTGGAACTGGGAAGTAACCTTAGTGAAAGGTTTGTACTGGACCTTCTTCTTCAGTTGCTTTTCAATCTGGAGGGCCAGTTTGCATGCACCTTCATAAGTCCAGATGGGCTGCAATTCCATCTTCTCAGCAATGGTAGCATTCAACCCACCAAGGAATCTGGCGATAGTATGCTCTTCAGTTTCTTTGACACCAGTTCTTGTCTTCAGTTGCTCAAACTCCCTGATATACTCCACAACTTCTTTAGCACCTTGCTTCAGATTATTCATCAGTAGATACTGATCTTGCTTGTACGTCTGAGGAACAAATCTCTTCTGCATAACTTCCTTCAGTTTGGACCAGGTCTTGATTTTACTCTTACCCTTATACTCCCTTTCAGATTTCATATTGTCATACCAAGATGAAGCATATTTTTTAAGCTTAATAATGGCAACCTTAAAACTTTTTTTATCATCATAACCTTTTTGATGCGTAAATCACGCGACAAACGACAGCGGAAGACTATTTTTGGTATTTTCTGGATTTTATATGAAATAAACAACTAAACAAGACAATAAAGTAAAATGATAGATAAAAAGAATCCACCACCAAGACTCGTAAAGGCTAAGCCACCGGAATCAAGGATAAAGGAAACACTCCGCCCCACCACTACAATCGATAAAGGTCTAGCCACCACGATTATAGATAAAGGAAACCGAAGATTTAAAAGACCTCACCACAATATTTGATAAAGAACAAGTCACCACAAATATTGATAAAGGGGTCACTCCTAACCACCAAGATCAAAGATCTATAAAGGTAAAAGAAGATTTGTAAGAAATAGAGGCTGCTCTATTAATTTTCATTCAACATCAACTTACTTACAATGAGAAATAAAGGCCTTATTTATAGCCACATATCCTACCTAGGAATCAACGACATAATAATAAAATAATACGAAAAGCTGTCAAGTTCTAATCTCTAATAAAATGGACCAATAGGAAATAGACACATAGGAACAATCCTCTGCAAGTGGCCCACAATATCGTTAGGAATGTTAATGCTTTTGCACGCTCCTCTTTGATCCACTAAAAAGCTGCCACGCGTCCACACCCACGTCCTTATTGACCCCACACAACCTTCAGTTAAAGCAAACTTTATTATAGACAACTGGAGCATTTATCTGGAGCACTTCACTGGTGGCCTTCAGTATTCACTACTGGAGCCCTTCAGAATTGATTTTCACTGGAGTCCTTCAGATGCAACTGGAGCTCGTCAGATGCCACTGGTGATAATTCCCACTGGAGCAAGGTCACTACTGGAGACTGAGTTGTTTCAGTAAAAAGATGGTTAAAATGTGATACAGCTGGCAAAATTAACATTGCTTGTTCAGACTGCATGGTTTGCTCAGATTCCTTCTTCAGTTTAGTCAACTGCTTTTCTCCAGATTCCTCCAGCTCAGCTTCAGTCAAACTTGGTTCATTGAATCTGGACATTCCCGCATCATTCTCCCCCTCTAAAAGAGACTTGTCCTCAAGTCTTCGAGATACTTATCATCCAGGTAGGGCATCAGATCACCAACATTGAATGTACTAGAGACTGACATATCTCCAGGAAGTTCAACTTTGTAAGCATTTTCTCCATATCTCTCCAGAATCTTGAATGGACCGTCAGCTCTGGGCATCAGTTTGCTTTTTCTCTTGGCTGGAAATCTTTCCTTTCTGAAAAACTGGGCTGCTTCCTGTTCTTGTTTGCCTTGGCCTTGTAACTGGCATTTGCTTTCTCAATTCTGGTCTTCACTTGTTCATGAATCTTCTTGATTTCTTTTGCTCTGGTCTCTGCTTCAACACTTGCCTTTTGGTTCAATCGAAAAAGGAATTAAATCAATAGGAGTCAGTGGATTGACACCATAACAAACTTCAAATGGGGATTTACTGGTTGAATAATTTGGAGCTCTATTGAAGGCAAACTCAGCATGAGCAAGCTTCAGATCCCAATCCTTCAGCGTCTTCTTCACCAGTGTTCTCAATAACATACCAATTGTTCTGTTCGTGACTTCAATCTGTCCATCAGTCTGAGGATGGTGAGACGTACTGAACATCAATCTGGTACCCATCAGTCTCCATAGAGTCTTCCAGAAATAGCTTAAAAACTTCACATCTCGATCAGAAACAATGGATTTAGGAATTCCATGTAATCTGACAATCTCCTTTAAAGAACAAATTCGCTACAGCTGAAGCATCATTTGTTGTATTACAAGCAACAAAATGAGCCATTTTTGAGAATCTATCAACAACAACCATTATAGAATCTTTTCCCCTCTGGGTTCTGGGCAGTGCAACAATAAAATCCATACTGAGATCTTCCCAAGGTTGGTTTGGAACTGGAAGAGGAGTGTACAAACCTTTGTGAAATGTTGTCTTTGCCTGGTGACAAGTTGGACAGCGACTGATAATACTCTGGACGTCCTTCAGTAGACTTGGCCAGTAGAAGTGTTCAGTCAGAATCTCTCCAGTTTTGTTGATTCCAAAATGCCCAGCTAGACCTCCTCCATGTGCTTCCCTTATTAATAAATCTCTTATTGAACCCCTTGGAATGCACAACTTACCATTCTTGAATAAGAACCCATCTTGAACAGTGAATGGTCCTTTCAGATTAGCTTCAGTAATTTTCTCAGAAAAATCTGGATCAGTAGCATATAACTCCTTTATGAAAGAAAATCCAAGTACTCTTGCTTCCAGAACTGATAATAAAGAATATCTTCGTGATAGTGCATCAGCAACAACATTGCAAAAACTCCAGCCTTGTGCTTTGAAACAAATGAATAAGACTGCAAGAACTCTACCCACTTTGCATGTCTGGCATTAAGCTTGTGCTGACCATTTATAAACTTTAGTGCTTCATGATCAGAAAACAATACAAATTGTTTCGGCTTCAGATAATGTGACCAGTGAGTGATAGCACGAATAATTGCGTAGAATTCTTTGTCATAAGTACTATACTTCAGTTTAGATCCATTCAGTTTCTCACTGAAGTATGCAACTGGATGACCACTTTGCACCAGTACTGCACCAATACCCACACCACTTGCATCACATTCAAGTTCAAATAACATGTCGAAATCTGGCAAAGATAGAACTGGAGCTGAACTAAGCTTCTCCTTCAGTGACTCAAACGCCAGTTGGGCTGAACTTGGCCAGTTGAACACACCTTTCTTCAGGCAGTCAGTAATTGGAGCTACAACTGAAGAGAAATTCTTGATAAATCTTCTATAAAAAGAAGCCAGTCCATGAAAACTTCTTACTTCAGTGATTGTAGTTGAAACTGGCCATGATCTGATGGCATCAACTTTAGAAGGATCCATAGAAATACCATTCTTAGACACAACGTATCCTAAGAATATTACACTTTCCACCATAAAATCACATTTTCTCCAGTTTGCCATACAACTGGTGTCTTCTCAACAGTTCAAATACCCTCTTCAGATGGCTAACATGTTCAGCTTCAGATTTTGAGTATACCAGAATATCATCAAAATATACAACAACAAACTGGCCAATGAGTGGCCTGAGAACTTCGTTCATCAGTCTCATGAAAGTACTGGGAGCATTAGATAAGCCAAAAGGCATAACCAACCATTCATACAAACCTCCCTTGATTTTGAAAGCAGTCTTCCATTCATCTCCATCCTTCATTCTTATCTGGTGATAACCACTTCTGAGATCAATCTTTGAAAACACTCTGGAGCCATGTAACTCATCAAGCATATCATCCAATCTGGGAATAGGATATCTATACTTAATAGTTATATTGTTGATGGCTCTGCTGTCAACACACATTCTCATCGTTCCATCTTTTTTTGGGACCAGTAGAGCAGGAACTGAACAAGGACTCATGCTTGCTCTGACATAACCCTTTTCGACCAGTTCATCTACTTGTCTTTGCAATTCTTTGGCTTCATTAGGAGAACAACGATAAGCAGCTTTGTTTGGAAGAACTGAGCCTGGAACCAAGTCAATCTGGTGCTCAATACCTCTAACTGGAGGTAAACCTTCAGGTAGATCTTCAGGAAAAACATCTCTGAACTCCTTCAGTAATGACTTCAGTAAACTGGGGACTTCAGTGGACTTCTTCTCTTCAGACTTTTCAACGACCAGTAGCATTAGAACTAGAGAGCCTTCAGATAACTCTTCTTCAACTTCAGATTGAGATAAAAACAAAGGCTTACTGGGCTGATCCTTCTTGACCTTCATCAGTTCGGTGGGCTTCAAAGAAGTCAGTGTGACCTTCTTTCCACTTATATTCAGAGAATAGGAATTCATACGACCATCATGATGAACATAATTATCAAATAACCATGGTCGACCCAACAAAATGTGACAGGCATCCATGAGAACAACATCACATATAATTTTATCTTGGTAAACTGACCCAATTGAAAAGGGAATAGTGACTTGTCGATTTACCTTTACTTCAGAACCTTCGCTTAACCATTGCAACTTGTAAGGTCTGGGATGCTTCACTGTTGGTAGTTCCAGTTTCTCTACCATGTAAGTTGAAGCAGCATTTGCACAACTGCCACCATCGATGATCAGATCACATACCTTGCCTTTCACTGTGCATCTGGAGTGGAAAATATTCTCTCTCTAAGCAGTATCAGCTGTAACTTCATCAGTATGCATCACTCTCCTGACAACCAACATCTCTCCAATATCTGCACCAACATAAGCTTCTTCTTCTTCTTCTTTCATCGTACACTGGCTCACCTTCTTCAGTATCGACATCTGGTAAACATTCAATTTCTTTAGCAGTCAATGCTCTTTGATTAGGACACTAGGCCTGGAAGTGACCAAAGCCATGGCACTTGAAACATTTTCTTCCAACTGGTTCTTTCGTTCCTCCAGTTTCCTTTTCTTTGCCTCTGAAGGCTTTCTGGACAGTCTCAGTAAATCTGGCAACTGGTTGACTGGCAACTGGTTGACTTGCACTGGCAGGAACCTTACTGAATGACTTGTACGGAACCTTCTTCTTCAGTTGTCTCTCAATCTGGATGGCCATCTTGCATGCACCTTCATATGTCCAGATAGGCTGCAACTCAATCTTCTCAGTAATGGCAGCGTTTAGACCACCAAGAAATCTGGCAATGGTGTGCTCTTCAGTTTCATTCACACCAGTTCTGGTCTTCAGATGCTCAAACTCTCTAATGTATTCCACAACTTCCTTGGCTCCTTGCTTCAGATTGTTCATCAGTAGGTACTGATCTTGCTTGTACGACTGGGGAACAAACCTCTTTTGCATAACCTCCTTCAGTTTGGACCAGGTCTTGATTTTACTTTTGCTCTTGTATTCTCTTTCAGATTTCATGTTATCATACCAAGATGAAGCATATTTCTTCAGTTTAATAATGGCAACTTTGAAGCTTTTCCTATCATCATACCCTTTTATTTCCATAATCCTGTCCATCACCTGAACCCATTCGAAATACTCTTCTGGGTTAGAAGACCCATTAAAATCTGGTGGATCTATCTTAATATCCCTAGTATCATCACCCTTATGCTTCCTCCGCCTTTCTCTATGACGTGACTCATCAGAATCACTAGAACCTCTGGCTACACTTTCAGATCTTTCACTACCACCTTGAGATTCAGTATCTCTTTCACTTGGAACAACATTTTCTCGATTAAATCTTAAACCACCATCTTCTAACATATGAACAACTCTACCAAGAGCTTCTTGTAGATCTTCTATCTGTCTATCTCTCCTAGCATTATTAGCTTCATCTAAAGTCATATTCCTTCTAAAAGCCATTTATAACCAGCAAACAACTCACAATCAATAGGTCTAAACGTTCAAACAACAGATCTAATCAAAACTTCAACAGATCTAAACAATCAAACAACGACAACCAAAAGATTAAGAAACCTTTTGCAAACCTGGCTCTGATACCAAATTTGATGCGTAAATCACGCGACAAACGACAGCGGAAGACTATTTTTGGGTATTTTCTGGATTTTATATGAAATAAACAACTAAACGAGACAATAAAGTAAAATGATAGATAAAAAGAATCCACCACCAAGACTCGTAAAGGCTAAGCCACCGGAATCAAGGATAAAGGAAACACTCCGCCCCACCACTACAATCGATAAAGGTCTAGCCACCACGATTATAGATAAAGGAAACCGAAGATTTAAAAGACCTTACCACAATATTTGATAAAGAACGAGTCACCACAAATATTGATAAAGGGGTCACTCCTAACCACCAAGATCAAAGATCTATAAAGGTAAAAGAAGATTTGTAAGAAATAGAGGCTGCTCTATTAATTTTCATTCAACATCAACTTACTTACAATGAGAAATAAAGGCCTTATTTATAGCCACATATCCTACCTAGGAATCAACGACATAATAATAAAATAATACGAAAAGCTGTCAAGTTCTAATCTCTAATAAAATGGACCAATAGGAAATAGACACATAGGAACAATCCTCTGCAAGTGGCCCACAATACCGTTAGGAATGTTAATGCTTTTGCACGCTCCTCTTTAATCCACTAAAAAGCTGCCACGCGTCCACACCCACGTCCTTATTGACCCCACACAACCTTCAGTTAAAGCAAACTTTATTATAGACAACTGGAGCATTTATCTGGAGCACTTCACTGGTGGCCTTCAGTATTCACTACTGGAGCCCTTCAGAATTGATTTTCACTGGAGTCCTTCAGATGCAACTGGAGCTCGTCAGATGCCACTGGTGATAATTCCCACTGGAGCAAGGTCACTACTGGAGACTGAGTTGTTTCAGTAAAAAGATGGTTAAAATGTGATACAGCTGGCAAAATTAACATTGCTTGTTCAGACTGCATGGTTCGCTCAGATTCCTTCTTCAGTTTAGTCAACTGTTTTTCTCCAGATTCCTCCAGCTCAGCTTCAGTCAAACTTGGTTCATTGAATCTGGACATTCCCGCATCACTTTTATTTCCATAATTCTATCCATAACCTGAACCCATTCAAAATATTCTTCTGGGTTTGATGAACCAACAAAATCTGGTGGATCTATCTTAATGTCTTTAGTATCATCAACCTTATGTCTCCTTTGTCTTTCTCTGGGATGTGGATCATCAGATTCACTAGAGTTTCTGGGTGTACTATCAGATCTTTCACTAGGACCTTGAGATTCAGAATCCCTTTCACTAGCAACAACATGGTCTCTATTAAACCTTAAACCACCATCTTCTAACATATGAACAACTCTACCAAGTGCTTCTTGTAGATCTTCTATCTGTCTATCTCTCCTAGCATTATTAGCTTCTTCTAAAGTCATATTTCTTCTAAAAGCCATTAATATTCAACCAACTTAACAGATCTATATCAGCAACAACTAGATCTAAACAACCAACAAACAGATCTAGAACGGATCTAGACAAACAATACCCCAACGGACAAAAAGATTAAGAAACCCTTTTCAAACCTGGCTTTGATACCAAATTTGATGCGTAAAACACGCGACAACGACAGCGGAAGACTATTTTTTTGGTATTTTCTAGATTTTATATAAAACAAGACAATAAAATTAAAATGATAGATAAAAGAATCCACCACCAAGATTCGTAAAGGCCAAGCCACCGGAATCAAGGATAAAGGAAACATTCCGCCCCACCACTATAATCGATAAAGGTCTAGCCACCACGATTATAGATAAAGGAAACCTAAGATTTAAAAGACCTCACCACAATATTTGATAAAGAACAAGTCACCACAAATATTGATAAAGGGGTCACTCCTAACCACCAAGATCAAAGATCTCTAAAGGTAAAAGAAGATTTTTGTAAGAAATAGAGGCTGCTCTAATAATTTCATTCAACATCAAAACCTGAATTACAATGAGAAATAAAGCCCCTATTTATAGCCACATGCTCTACCTAGGAATTAACGAAATACAATAAAATATTCAAAAGATGTCATGTGCTATGGACCACCACTAATTAATTGACCAATAGAAAATGGACAAGCAAAGCATTCTAGAAACATTCCCCTGCACGTAGTCCCACAATACCGTTAGACTTAACGTTGTCACACGCTCCTTCCTTGACAGTTGTCATTCTTCTTTATTGGGCCCACAAACGTTAGTGGGAAATTTATTGATTGGAAACTGGAGACAAATATCTGGACTTCCACTGGAGACAAAATCTGGAGCATTCATCTGGAGCGCTTCAGTGTTGGTCACTGGAGAATCTTCTGGAGCTGGTCATCTGGAGCGCTTCAGTGGAGAACTTCACTGGTGGAATACCAGTATTGGTCACTGGAGAATCTTGCCACTGGAGAAGTGTTACTACTGGTGACTGGACTGGTTCAGAAAAGACTTGTCTGAAATGGGCCACTGCTGGCAGAATCAACATGGCTTGTTCAGATGGCATTATCAGTTTAGTTTCCTTCAGTTCTGTTAGCTTCTTCAGTTCGCTGGGTTTCTCCAGTTCAGTGAATCTGGACATTTCTGCATCAGGTATCACTTAAATAGAGGCCCATCTCGGTGTGCTTTTAAAGTGGATGTCCAGAAAGCCTATGATACAGTTGATTGGCGTTTCTTAAGGCGTATTCTGCTCAGATTTGGCTTTCCTCCTAAATTGGTTGTTTGGATTATGGCTTGTGTCACTTCCCCTGCCTATTCTATTAGCATTAATGGGAATCTTTATGGATTCTTTGATGGGAAAAGGGGGCTCAGACAGGGAGATCCTATGTCTCCTTATCTGTTTACACTAGTTATGGAGGTGCTTTCTTTGATTTTGCAACATGCTGTGGTGACTGCCCATGGTTTTAAATTTCATAAGGGTTGTGATAAGAATCAAATTGTTAATGTGTGTTTTGCTGATGATTTAATTCTGTTTGCCCATGGTGACTCGAATTCAGCTAGAGTGATTATGAATTCTCTTAATGAGTTCAAGGAAATGTCTGGGCTAGCCCCAAGTTTACCTAAAAGCCTTGCTTTCTTTTGTAATGTCCCTGCTTCGGTGAAGAATGATATCTTAAATTTCATGCAGTTTGAAGAAGGCCAGCTTCCGGTTCGTTATTTAGGAGTTCCTTTGATTTCATCTAGGCTTGTTTATCAGGATTGTGCCGTTCTTGTTGAAAAAAATGCAAAATAGGATTACTAGCTGGATGAATAAGACCCTCTCTTTCGCGGGTAGGCTTCAATTGATTCATTCCGTCCTTTCTTCTATGCATATTTATTGGGCGTCTGTTTTCATTCTCCCATCTCGTATCATAAAGGAGTTGGAACAGAAAATGAGAAATTTTTTGTGGTCACAAGGTGCTATTGCTAAGGGGAAGGCAAGCTTGGAAATTAGTTTGTGCTCCAAAGGATGAAGGTGGACTTGGTATAAGGAGGATCTCTGATATGAATAAAGCGCTTATGACTACCCATGTGTGGAGAATTCTTCATAACCGAAATTCCTTGTGGGTACAATGGGTACATGCTTATAAACTAAAAGGTAGGAAGTTTTTGGGATGTTCCAAGTACAAATAGTATGAGTTGGGGCTGGCGTAAACTTATTCAATTAAGGCCATCTATTAGGCCATTTTTATGGTCAAAAATAGGTAATGGTGCTTCAACGTTTGCGTGGTTTGATAAATGGGATAGAAATGGTCCGTTAAGTAGTGTTTTATCGTTGAGGACCATCTTGCGTACGGGTTTCTCCCTTAAAGATAAGATCTCGGATGTTATTGAAAATGGGGTTTGGAAATGGCCGGAAGCTTGGAGGGATTTGTATCCGGTTTTAATTGATGTTCCTGTTCTAGTTATAGATAACACGAAAACTGACTGTATTGTATGGCGTGATGGGAATGGGGATGGGAAGACTTACTCGGCATCCAATGTTTGGGATGCGATCCGTAATAGAGGTGTAAGGGTGGATTGGGCTGCTGTTGTATGCAATTCCAAATCGATTCCTAGACATGCATTCTTGCTTTGGTTGGTGATGAGGAAAAAGTTGAAAACTCACGACAAGTTGAAACCATGGGATATGGGTGGGGCTGTCAATCTTAACCTTGTTTGTTGTTCTTTGTGTAAAACAGGTCCGGACTCTCATGATCACTTGTTCTTTGAATGTCCATATTCTGCGAAAGTATGGGCTTTGATTAAAAATGTGGCATACATGGAACGTTCTTCATGCATATGGGATGATATTGTTGCTGACTTCTTATGTTCTCTCAAGAATAACTCAGTTAAGAGTGTTATTGCTCGTCTTGTGCTCGCGGCTGCTGTATATTACGTATGGCAGGAACGAAATAATCGTATGTTTAGCAACCATGCAAGACCGCCTAAAAAGATTAGAGATATTATTATGGAGAATGTCCGTTTTAGATTGGTCAAGATGCGGTTCAAGAATAATGCAAGGACGACTCACTTGCTAGCTGCTTGGAATCTACCAAAGGCCTTGCTCATGCATGATGCGAGTTACTAGTTGTTTTTGTTCATATTTGTAGTGTTATAGGTGCCTTGTAAATGTGTCCCTCTCACTGGTACTTGGATAGGTTGATGTGCATGTTTGAGGTAATTTCTGTTTCCTTGTAAATGTGTCCCTCTCACTTGTCTTTGTATTAGTTTGATGTGCATGTTTGAGGTTGCCTGTCTCACTCAAATGGTTTCGTTGTAATAGCCTTGGTTTTAGATGATTGATTAGTTTGCTTCTTGTATGGCTAGGATAGCTTGTTCACCCTATATGGCATGTCATATAGGGAACTAATGTGGCACTCAGCCTCATTACTTGCGATGTACTGTTATTTGTTGTTGGTATAAAAGTTTAAACAGGGTAATCCCTTTTACCAAAAAAAAAGGTTAATATCTTATAAAATACATAGCAACTAGAATCACCATTAGGATGACTGCATGTTGTGATTTAGAATATGATCCTAGAGAGGTAATAGAATCCTATATATTAGTAAACTTGTGACTAATTTTAGCAATGATTTCCGACATAAAATCAATTTAGAAATTCTACAAGTAGATGTAGACAATTAAAAGGAACAAGATTAGAGGTCATACTAAAATTTTCACAGGGGGACATAATACCTTGATTTATTAGATGTTAATAAGCGAAACTTAATATGAGGAATTGATTATACGACAATAATTAACTTGGAATATGAATTTCAAAAAATCTTTAAATTTATGATTATTTTCTATTTTGAAATTTCCTTAGTTATTAAAAATATATTATTATGTTTAGTAATGAAACTTGTGAAAATTTTCAATCTTTTACTTCATGATTTTGAACCTCAAGATACTGGGGACAATCCAGGACCCTTAGGATCTTGGATCTCATATTCATGCAATCATATTTATGTAGAAACTTTATATTCAATTAAGGATAGTATGCCTATTATTTTAATCTATTTCAATTTTATAGAATTTCATTTGTTTCTATCACAATACTGTTATGGGTGAAATTTCAAGTACCAATATCCTGAAGGTCCAAGATCTTGACGTACCAGGATCTTGACATAGCTGAATATTCTGATTACTTATTAATATTTTGCTAACGTTATGTTTCAAATATTATTATCATTTCCACATGAGATAAGCATGCAGATTCCAGAATATTCGATATGGAGCCAAGGAAAATATCTCCAACGGTAAAGAAAGGATTTCACACATGGGATTAATCTTCAACACGCAAAAAAGACTTAGTCTGCCAAGATATTCGGACTTCAAGTTGATTTCAGCATGAGGAGAAAAGCTTCAACGTTCACTTAACCGGTCAAGATATGCTCTAACGTTCAATCAACGAAGACCTGGAAGATCCCTACAATCTCGCATAGTTAGTTAGATCTTAGGTCTATATAATGAATGAGGCTGATCGATCTTAGGCATCACATTCTTACTTACTGCATACTACTCACTTGTATTCACACACACTGCTCTCATTATTCACTTAGATACATCGATCAACCGAATTCCACCATTTGTAAACATTTAACAATCATTAATAAGAGAACAAAGGCAGGGACGATTGCTTCTCCCGGGGTTTTTATGCCGGCGATCCTTAAAGGATTAAGGTGATGCGTAAATCACGCGACAAATTACAGCGGAAGACTATTTTTGGTATTTTCTGAAATTTAGAAACAAACAACAACAAAAATAAAAGATAGATAAAAGAATCCACCACCAAGATTCGTAAAGGAAGAGCCACCGGAATCTAGGATAAAGGAAACACTCCAACCTACCACTATGTTTGATAAAGGTCTTGCCACCACAAACACAGATAAAGAAATCGAAGATTTAAGATCTCACCACTATATTTGATAAAGGACGAACCACCACAAATATAGATAAAGGGATCACTTCAAACCACCAAGATCAAAGATCCATAAAGGTAAATGAAGATTTTGGATAAGAAATAGAGGCTGCTCTATTAATTTCATTCAATCAATCAAATCTTACAATGAGAAATAAAGCCTCTATTTATAGCCACATTTTATTTTCTAGGAAAAGAAAATACAATAATAAAATAAATAAAAAGCTGTCATGTGCTAAGCCACTAATTGTTTTTGGCCAATAGGAAATGGACATAGTAGGTTTCTAGAAACATTCCCCTACAAGTGGTCCCACAATACCGTTAGAAATATCGTTGTCACACGTGCCTTCCTTATCCCTGTCAACAGCTATCATTCTTCTTTATTGGGTCCACAAACATGGGACTTAAGTGGGGACTTTATTGATTGGAAACTGGAAACAAAAATCTGGACTTCCACTGGAGACAAAATCTGGAGCATTCATCTGGAGACTAGACTGGAGCTGGTCACTGGAGTGCTTCAGTGGATATCTTCACTGGTGGATTACCACTGTTGGTCACTGGAGAATCTTGCCACTGGAGAAGTGTTACTACTGGTGACTGGACTGGTTCAGTAAAGACTTGTCTGAAATGGGCCACTACTGGCAGAATCAACATGGGTTGTTCAGATGGCATTATCAGTTCAGTTTCCTTCAGTTCAGTTAGCTTCTTCAGTTCGTTGGGTTTCTCCAGTTCAGTGAACCTGGACATTTCTGCATCATTCTCCTCCTCTAAAAAGGGACTTGTCCTCAAGTCCTCGAGGTACTCATCCCCCAGATAAGGCATCAGATCTCCCACATTAAAAGTAGTTGAAACTGCCATATCTCCAGGTAGCTCAACCTTGTAAGCATTATCACCATATCTCTCCAAAATCTTGAAGGGTCCTTCAGCCCTGGGCATCAGTTTACTCTTCCTCTTTGCTGGAAACCTTTCTTTTCTTAGATGCACCCAAACAAGATCACCTGGTGCAAAACTGGGCTGCTTTCTATTCTTGTTTGCCTTGGCCTTGTAGCTGGCATTTGCTTTCTCTATTCTGGTCTTCACTTGTTCATGAATTTTCTTTATTTCTTTTGCCCTGGTTTCAGCTTCAATACTTGCCTTTGGTTCAATCGAAAATGGAATTAAATCAATGGGAGTCAGTGGATTGACACCATAACAAACTTCAAACGGGGATTTACTGGTGGAATAATTTGGAGCTCTGTTGAAAGCAAACTCAGCATGAGCAAGCTTCAGATCCCAATCTTTCAGTGTTCTTAATAACATACCAATTGTTCTGTTCGTGACTTCAGTCTGTCCATCAGTCTGAGGATGGTGAGACGTACTGAACAATAATCTGGTACCCATCAGTCTCCATAAGGTCTTCCAAAAATAACTCAGAAACTTTACATCTC
Source organism: Erigeron breviscapus (assembly GCA_034093135.1). Taxonomy (NCBI): domain Eukaryota; kingdom Viridiplantae; phylum Streptophyta; class Magnoliopsida; order Asterales; family Asteraceae; genus Erigeron; species Erigeron breviscapus. Next base: position 121,789,418 of record CM067171.1, on the reverse strand, counting down.
TATCTGAAACAATTGTCTTTGGAATCCCATGCAAACGAACAATTTCCTTGAAAAATAGATTTGCAACTGCTGAAGCATCATTTGTGGTGTTGCAGGGAACAAAATGTGCCATTTTTGAAAATCGATCAACCACCACCATTATTGAATCTTTACCCCTTTGAGTTCTGGGCAGTGCAACAATGAAATCCATACTGAGATCTTCCCATGGTTGGCTTGGAACTGGAAGAGGAGTATACAACCCTTTGTGAAAAGTTGCCTTCGCCTGGTGACAAGTTGGGCAGCGACTGATGATACTCTGGACATCCTTCAGTAGACTTGGCCAGTAGAAGTGTTCAGTGAGGATCTCTCCAGTTTTGTTAATGCCAAAATGGCCAGCTAAACCTCCTCCATGTGCTTCTCTTATCAGTAAATCTCTTATCGAACCTCTGGGAATGCACAACTTTCCATTTTTAGATAAGAAACCATCCTGAACAACAAACGGTCCTTTCTGGTGAGCTTCAGTGAGGCGATCAGAGAAATCTGGATCAGCAGCATACAATTCTTTGATGAATGAAAATCCAAGAACTCTTGCCTCCAGAATAGATAACAGTGAGTATCTCCTTGACAGTGCATCAGCAACAACATTAGCTACTCCAGCTTTGTGCTTAGAAACAAAAGAATAAGACTGCAAAAATTCCACCCATTTTGCATGTCTGGCGTTAAGCTTGTGTTGACCATTAATGAACTTTCAGTGCTTCATGATCAGAAAATAAGACAAACTGTTTTGGCTTCAGATAATATGACCAGTGAGTGATAGCACGAATAATTGCATAAAATTCTTTGTCATAAGTACTATACTTCAGTTTAGAACCATTGAGCTTTTCACTGAAATATGCAACTGGACGCCCTGATTGTACCAGAACTGCACCAATACCTACTCCACTGGCGTCACATTCTAACTCAAACAACTGATCAAAATCTGGCAAAGATAGAACTGGAGCTGAACTGAGCTTTTCCTTCAGTGACTCAAAAGCCAACTGGGCTGACTTAGGCCAGTCAAATACACCTTTCTTCAGACAGTCAGTGATTGGAGCCACAACTGTAGAGAAATTTTTGATAAATCTTCTATAAAAAGATGCCAGTCCATGAAAACTCCTAACTTCAGTTATTGTAGTTGGAACTGGCCATGATCTGATGGCTTCTACCTTTGAAGGATCCATGGAAATACCTTCTTTTGAAACAACATACCCCAGAAATATTACACTTTCAACCATGAAATCACATTTCTCCAGTTTACCATACAACTGGTGTCTTCTCAGTAAATCAATTTTTTTGGGTAAAGGGGTTTACCCCGGTGACTTTATTAAAATACCCAAAACATTAAAGTACAAGTAGCATAGCAGATAGCTACACTAGTTCATATACGGGACAGGCCCCATATATGTAAACAAAAAACCACTCTAACAAATAATAACCAAGACTACCTATATGCTAAAATTAACATAAATATAGTCAAAAGAAAACAAAGAAGAACTTCAATCATCAGCCATCTTGATCCACGTAGTCACCACGAATGTCCCACGCATCAAGTACATTCATCACTCGTGCTGTTTCCTTAAATTTCAGCCCCAAGAGTTTGGAACGAACAGTAGCTTTGATAGTCTTACATAGTATATGATGCGTAAATCACGCGACAAACGACAGCGGAAGACTATTTTTGGTATTTTCTGGATTTTATATGAAACAAAAAACCACTCTAACAAATAATAACCAAGACTACCTATATGCTAAAATTAACATAAATATAGTCAAAAGAAAACAAAGAAGAACTTCAATCATCAGCCATCTTGATCAACGTAGTCACCACGAATGTCCCACGCATCAAGTACATTCATCACTCGTGCTGTTTCCTTAAATTTCAGCCCCAAGAGTTTGGAACGAACAGTAGCTTTGATAGTCTTACATAGTATATGATGCGTAAATCACGCGACAAACGACAGCGGAAGACTATTTTTGGTATTTTCTGGATTTTATATGAAACAAACAATAAAACAAGACAATAAAATTAAAATGATAGATAAAAGAATCCACCACCAAGATTCGTAAAGGCCAAGCCACCGGAATCAAGGATAAAGGAAACCGAAGATTTAAAGACCTCACCACAATATTTGATAAAGAACAAGTCACCACAAATATTGATAAAGGGGTCACTCCTAACCACCAAGATCAAAAGATTTCTAAAGGTAAAAGAAGATTTTTGTAAGAAATAGAGACTGCTCTATTAATTTCATTCAACATCAACAACTGACTTTTACAAGGAAAATAAGCCTCTATTTATAGCCACATGCTCTACCTAGGAATTAATGAAATACAATAAAATATTCAAAAAGCTGTCATGTGCTACTGACCACCACTAATTAATTATCCAATGGAAAATGGACACGTAAAGCTTCTAGAAACATTCCCTCCTGCACGTGGTCCCACCATACCGTTAGTCACACGCTTCTTCCTTGACAGCCGTCAGTCCTTCTTTATTGGACCCACAGATATAAGCCTTCAGTGGGGACTTTATTACCTGGACAATGGAACATAAATCTGGACTGCCACTGGTGGACCTTCAGTGTTGGTCACTGGAGCATTCATCTGGTGGACCTTCAGTGTTGGTCACTGGAGCATTCATCTGGTGGACCTTCAGTGTTGGTCACTGGAGCATTCATCTGGTGGACCTTCAGTGTTGGTCACTGGAGCATTCATCTGGTGGACCTTCAGTGTTGGTCACTGGAGCATTCATCTGGTGGACCTTCAGTGTTGGTCACTGGAGCATTCATCTGGTGGACCTTCAGTGTTGGTCACTGGAGCATTCATCTGGTGGACCTTCAGTGTTGGTCACTGAAGCATTCATCTGGTGGACCTTCAGTGTTGGTCACTGGAGCATTCATCTGGTGGACCTTCAGTGTTGGTCACTGGAGCATTCATCTGGTGGACCTTCAGTGTTGGTCACTGGAGCATTCATCTGGTGGACCTTCAGTGTGGGTCACTGGAGCATTCATCTGGAGCAGTCATCTAGAGCAAGCTACTGGACATCTTCACTGGTGGATTATCAGAGTTGGTCACTGGAGGATGTTGCCACTGGAGAAGTGTTACTACTGGTGACTGGACTGGTTTAGAAAAGACTTGTCTGAAATGGGCCACTGCTGGTAGAATCAACATGGCTTGTTCAGATGGCATTATCAGCTCAGTTTCCTTCAGCTCGGTTGACTTCTTCAGTTCGCTGGGTTCCTCCAGTTCAGTGAACCTGGACGTCTCTGCATCATTCTCCTCCTTTGAAAAGGGACTTGTCCTCAAGTCCTCGAGGTACTCATCCTCCAGATAAGGCATCAGATCTCCCACATTAAACGTGCTTGAAACAGCCATATCTCCAGGTAATTCAACTTTGTAAGCATTATCGCCATATCTCTCCAGAATCTTGAATGGTCCTTCAGCTCTAGGCATCAGTTTACTTTTTCTCTTTGCTGGAAACCTTTCTTTTCTCAGATTCACCCACACAAGATCACCTGGTGCAAAACTGGGCTGCTTTCTATTCTTGTTTGCCCTGGCCTTGTAACTTGCATTCGCTTTCTCTATTCTGGCCTTCACTTCTTCATGAATCTTCTTGATTTCTTTTGCTCTGGCTTCAGCTTCAATACTGGCTTTTGGTTCAATCGAAAATGGAATTAAATCAATGGGGGTCAGTGGATTGACACCATAGCATATTTCAAACGGAGATTTACTGGTAGAATAGTTAGGAGCTTTGTTGAAAGCGAACTCAGCATGAGCAAGCTTCAGATCCCAATCCTTCAGTGTCTTCTTCACCAGTGTTCTTAACAGCATACCAATTGTTCTGTTGGTAACTTCAGTCTGTCCATCAGTCTGAGGATGGTGAGACGTACTGAATAACAATCTGGTACCCATCAATCTCCATAGAGTCTTCCAGAAATAACTCAAGAACTTCAGATCTCGATCTGACACAATCGTCTTGGGGATTCCATGCAACCTGACAATCTCCTTAAAGAACAAATTTGCTACTGCTGAAGCATCATTGGTTGTGTTACAAGCAATAAAATGTGCCATTTTTGAAAACCTATCAACAACCACCATTATTGAATCTTTTCCCTTCTGAGTTCTGGGCAGTGCAACAATGAAATCCATACTGAGATCTTCCCATGGTTGGTTTGGAACTGGAAGAGGAGTATACAATCCTTTGTGAAAAGTAGTCTTCGCCTGGTGACAAGTTGGACAGCGACTGATAATACTCTGGACATCCTTCAGTAGACTTGGCCAGTAGAAGTGTTCAGTGAGGATCTCTCCAGTCTTGTTAATGCCAAAATGGCCAGCTAAACCTCCTCCATGTGCTTCTCTTATCAGCAAATCCCTTATTGAACCCCTGGGAATGCATAACCTTCCATTTTTAAATAAGAAACCATTTTGAACAATAAATGGTCCTTTCTGGTTAGCTTCAGTGAGGTGATCAGCAAAGTCTGGATCAGTAGCATACAACTCTTTAATGAAAGAAAATCCAAGAACTCTTGCTTCCAGAATTGATAACAGTGAATATCGTCTGGACAGTGCATCAGCAACAACATTAGCTACTCCAGCTTTGTGTTTAGAAACAAATGAATAAGACTGCAAAAAATCCACCCATTTTGCATGTCTGGCATTAAGCTTGTGTTGACCATTTATAAACTTCAGGGCTTCATGATCAGAGAATAAGACAAACTGCTTCGGCTTCAGATAATGTGACCAGTGAGTGATAGCACGAATAATTGCATAAAACTCCTTGTCATAAGTGCTATACTTCAGTTTAGAGCCATTGAGCTTTTCATTGAAATATGCAACTAGACGCCCTGCTTGTACCAGAACTGCACCAATACCTACTCCACTTGCATCACATTCTAGCTCAAATAACATATCAAAATCTGGTAAGCATAAGACTGGAGCTGAACTGAGCTTATCCTTTAGTGCTTCAAACGCCAGTTGGGCTGAACTCGGTCAGTTGAACACGCCTTTCTTCAGACAGTCAGTAATTGGAGCTACAACTGTAGAGAAATTGTTGATAAATCTTCTATAAAATGACGCCAGTCCATGAAAACTTCTTACTTCAGTGATTGTAGTTGGAACTGGCCATGATCTGATGGCATCAACCTTAGAGGGATCCATAGAAATTCCTTCTTTTGAAACAACATGATGCGGGAATGTCCAGATTCAATGAACCAAGTTTGACTGAAGCTGAGCTGGAGGAATTTGGAGAAAAGAAGTTGACTAAACTGAAGAAGGAATCTGAGCGAACCATGCAGTCTGAACAAGCAATGTTAATTTTGCCAGCTGTATCACATTTTTACCATCTTTTTACTGAAACAACTCAATCTCCAGTAGTGACCTTGCTCCAGTGGGAATTATCACCAGTGGCATCTGACAAGCTCCAGTTGCATCTGAAGGACTCCAGTGAAAATCAATTCTGAAGGGCTCCAGTAGTGAATACTGAAGGCCACCAGTGAAGTGCTCCAGATAAATGCTCCAAGTTGTCTATAATAAAGTTTGCTTTAACTGAAGTTGTTTGTGGGCCCAATAATAAAGAAGAATGACAGCCGTTAAAGAAGGCGCGTGTGACAGAACGTTTCTAACAATATTATGGGACCACTTGCAGGGGAATGTTTCTAGAAGCTTACGTGTCCATATTTTATTGGTCCAAATTACTTAGTGGCTTGCACATGACAGCTTTTATGTATTATTTTATTATTATGTCGTTAATTCCTAGGTAGAGCATGTGGCTATAAATAGATGCTCTATTTCTCATTGTAAAAAAGTTGATGTTGAATGAAAATTAATAGAGCAGCCTCTATTTCTTACAAATCTTCTTTTACCTTTATAGATCTTTGATCTTGGTGGTTAGGAGTGACCCCCTTTATCAATATTTGTGGTGACTCGTTCTTTATCAAATTGATGCGGGAATGTCCAGATTCAATGAACCAAGTTTGACTGAAGCTGAACTGGAGGAATCTGGAGAAAAGCAGTTGACTAAACTAAAGAAGGAATCTGAGCGAACCATGCAGTCTGAACAAGCAATGTTAATTTTGCCAGCTGTATCACATTTTAACCATCTTTTTACTGAAACAACTCAGTCTCCAGTAGTGACCTTGCTCCAGATGCATCTGAAGGGTTCCAGTGAAAATGAACTCTGAAGGTCCTCCAGATGACGTGCTCCAGTTTTTGTCTCCAGTTCCAGATGAATGCTCCAGTTGTCTATAATAAAGTTTGTTTTAACTGAAGGTTGTGTGGGGTCAATAGGACGTGGGAGTGGATGCGTGGCAGCTTTTTAGTGGATCCAAGAGGAGCGTGCAAAAGCATTAACATTCCTAACGGTATGGTGGGCCACTTGAAGAGGATTGTTTCTAGAAGCCTTATGTGTCTATTTCCTATTGGTCCAAAATAATTAGTGGCTTGCACATGACAGCTTTTGTATTATTTTATTATTTTGTCGTTGATTCCTAGGTAAGAGTATGTGGCTATAAATACAGCCTTTATTTCTCATTGTAAAGTTAGTTGATGTTGAATGAAAATTAATAGAGCAGCCTCTATTTCTTACAAATCTTCTTTTACCTTTATAGATCTTTGATCTTGGTGGTTAGGAGTGACCCCTTATCAATATTTGTGGTGACTCGTTCTTTATCAAATATTGTGGTGAGGTCTTTTAAATCTTCGGTTTCCTTTATCTATAATCGTGGTGGCTAGACCTTTATCGATTGTAGTGGTGGGGCGGAGTGTTTCCTTTATCCTTGATTCCGGTGGCTTAGCCTTTACGAGTCTTGGTGGTGGATTCTCTATCGATCATTTTACTTTTATTGTCTCGTTTGTTATTTAATTCATATATAATCCAGAAAATATCAAAAATAGTCTTCCGCTGTAGTTTGTCGCGTGATTTACGCATACAAATATTGTGGTGAGGTCTTTTAAATCTTCGGTTTCCTTTATCTATAATCGTGGTGGCTAGACCTTTATCGATTGTAGTGGTGGGGCGGAGTGTTTCCTTTATCCTTGATTCCGGTGGCTTAGCCTTTACGAGTCTTGGTGGTGGATTCTTTTATCTATCATTTTATTTTATTGTCTTGTTTAGGTGTTTGTTTCATATAAAATCCAGAAAATACCAAAAATAGTCTTCCGCTGTCGTTTGTCGCGTGATTTACGCATCAAATTTGGTATCAAAGCCAAGTTTGCAAAAAGGTTTCTTAATCTTTTGGTTGTCGTTGTTTGATTGTTTAGATCTGTTGAAGTTTTGATTAGATCTGTTGTTTGAACGTTTAGATCTGTTGGTTATTTGTTTAGACCTATTGATTGTGAGTTGTTTGCTGGTTATAAATGGCTTTTAGAAGGAATATGACTTTAGATGAAGCTAATAATGTTAGGAGAGATAAACAGATAGAAGATCTACAAGAAGTTCTTGGTAGAGTTGTTCATATGTTAGAAGATGGTGGTTTAAGATTTAATCGAGAAAATGTTGTTCCAAGTGAAAGAGATACTGAATCTCAAGGTGGTAGTGAAAGATCTGAAAGTGTAGCCAGAGGTTCTAGTGATTCTGATGAGTCACGTCATAGGGAAAGGCGTAGGAGGCATAAGGGTGATGATACTAGGGATATTAAGATAGATCCACCAGATTTTAATGGTCTTCTAACCCAGAAGAGTATTTTGAATGGGTCCAGGTGATGGACAGGATTATGGAGATAAAAGGGTATGATGATAGGAAAAGCTTCAAAGTTGCCATTATTAAACTGAAGAAGTATGCTTCATCTTGGTATGATAACATGAAATCTGAAAGAGAATACAAGGGCAAAAGTAAAATCAAGACCTGGTCCAAACTGAAGGAGGTTATGCAAAAGAGGTTTGTTCCCCAGTCGTACAAGCAAGATCAGTATCTACTGATGAACAATCTGAAGCAAGGAGCCAAGGAAGTTGTGGAATACATTAGAGAGTTTGAGCATCTGAAGACCAGAACTGGTGTGAATGAGACTGAAGAGCACACCATTGCCAGATTTCTTGGTGATCTGAACGCTGCCATTACTGAGAAGATTGAGTTGCAGCCTATCTGGACATATGAAGGTGCATGCAAGATGGCTATCCAGATTGAGAGACAACTGAAGAAGAAGGTTCCGTACAAGTCATTCAGTAAGGTTCCTGCCAGTGCAAGTCAACCAGTTGCCAGTCAACCAGTTCCCAGATTTACTAAAACTGTCCAGAAAGCCTTCAGAGGCAAAGAAAGGAAACTGGAGGAACGAAAGAACCAGTTGGAAGAAAATGTTTCAAGTGCCATGGCTTTGGTCACTTCCAGGCCCAGTGTCCTAATCAAAGAGCATTGACTGCTAAAGAAATTGAATGTTTACCAGATGTCGACACTGAAGAAGGTGAGCCAGTGTACGATGAAGAAGAAGAAGAAGAAGAAGCTTATGTTGGTGCAGATATTGGAGAGATGTTGGTTGTCAGGAGAGTGATGCATACTGATGAAGTTACAGCTGATACTGCTCAGAGAGAGAATATTTTCCACTCCAGATGCACAGTGAAAGGCAAGGTATGTGATCTGATCATCGATGGTGGCAGTTGTGCAAATGCTGCTTCAACTTACATGGTAGAGAAACTGGAGCTACCAACAGTGAAGCATCCCAGACCTTACAAGTTGCAATGGTTAAGCGAAGGTTCTGAAGTAAAGGTAAATCGACAAGTCACTATTCCCTTTTCAATTGGGTCAGTTTACCAAGATAAAATTATATGTGATGTTGTTCCCATGGATGCCTGTTACATTTTGTTGGGTCGACCATGGTTATTTGATAATTATGTTCATCATGATGGTCGTATGAATTCATATTCTCTGAATATAAGTGGAAAGAAGGTCACACTGACTTCTTTGAAGCCCACCGAACTGATGAAAGTCAAGAAGGATCAGCCCAGTAAGCCTTTGTTTTTATCTCAATCTGAAGTTGAAGAAGAGTTATCTGAAGGCTCTCCAGTTCTAATGCTACTGGTTGTTGAAAAGTCTGAAGAGAAGAAGTCCACTGAAGTCCCCAGTTTACTGAAGTCATTACTGAAGGAGTTCAGAGATATTTTTCCTGAAGATCTACCTGAAGGTTTACCTCCAGTTAGAGGTATTGAGCACCAGATTGACTTGATTCCAGGCTCAGTTCTTCCAAACAAAGCTGCTTATCGTTGTTCTCCTAATGAAGCCAAAGAATTACAAAGACAAGTAGATGAACTGGTCGAGAAGGGTTATGTCAGAGCAAGCATGAGTCCTTGTTCAGTTCCTGCTCTACTGGTCCCAAAAAAAGATGGAACGATGAGAATGTGTGTTGACAGCAGAGCCATCAACAATATAACTATTAAGTATAGATATCCTATTCCCAGATTGGATGATATGCTTGATGAGTTACATGGCTCCAGAGTGTTTTCAAAGATTGATCTCAGAAGTGGTTATCACCAGATAAGAATGAAGGATGGAGATGAATGGAAGACTGCTTTCAAAATCAAGGGAGGTTTGTATGAATGGTTGGTTATGCCTTTTGGCTTATCTAATGCTCCCAGTACTTTCATGAGACTGATGAATGAAGTTCTCAGCCACTCATTGGTCAGTTTGTTGTGGTATACTTTGATGATATTCTGGTGTATTCAAAATCTGAAGCTGAACATGTTAATCATCTGAAGAAGGTATTTGAACTGTTGAGAAGACACCAGTTGTATGGCAAACTGGAGAAATGTGATTTTATGGTGGAAAGTGTAATATTCTTAGGATACGTTGTGTCTAAGAATGGTATTTCTATGGATCCTTCTAAAGTTGATGCCATCAGATCATGGCCAGTTCCAACTACAATCACTGAAGTAAGAAGTTTTCATGGACTGGCTTCTTTTTATAGAAGATTTATCAAGAATTTCTCTTTCAGTTGTAGCTCCAATTACTGACTGCCTGAAGAAAGGTGTGTTCAACTGGCCGAGTTCAGCCCAACTGGCGTTTGAGTCACTGAAGGAGAAGCTCAGTTCAGCTCCAGTTCTATCTTTGCCAGATTTCGACATGTTATTTGAACTTGAATGTGATGCAAGTGGTGTGGGTATTGGTGCAGTACTGGTGCAAAGTGGTCGTCCAGTTGCATACTTCAGTGAGAAACTGAATGGATCTAAACTGAAGTATAGTACTTATGACAAAGAATTCTATGCAATTATTCGTGCTATCACTCACTGGTCACATTATCTGAAGCCGAAACAGTTTGTATTGTTTTCTGATCATGAAGCACTAAAGTTTATAAATGGTCAGCACAAGCTTAATGCCAGACATGCAAAGTGGGTAGAGTTCTTGCAGTCTTATTCATTTGTTTCAAAGCACAAGGCTGGAGTTTGCAATGTTGTTGTTGATGCACTATCACGAAGATATTCTTTATTATCAGTTCTGGAAGCAAGAGTACTTGGATTTTCTTTCATAAAGGAGTTATATGCCGCTGATCCAGATTTTTCTGAGAAAATTACTGAAGCTAATCTGAAAGGACCATTCACTGTTCAAGATGGTTTCTTATTCAAGAATGGTAAGTTGTGCATTCCAAGGGGTTCAATAAGAGATTTATTAATAAGGGAAGCACATGGAGGAGGTCTAGCTGGACATTTTGGAATCAACAAAACTGGAGAGATTCTGACTGAACACTTCTACTGGCCAAGTCTACTGAAGGACGTCCAGAGTATTATCAGTCGCTGTCCAACTTGTCACCAGGCAAAGACAACATTTCACAAAGGTTTGTACACTCCTCTTCCAGTTCCAAACCAACCTTGGGAAGATCTCAGTATGGATTTTATTGTTGCACTGCCCAGAACCCAGAGGGGAAAAGATTCTATAATGGTTGTTGTTGATAGATTCTCAAAAATGGCTCATTTTGTTGCTTGTAATACAACAAATGATGCTTCAGCTGTAGCGAATTTGTTCTTTAAGGAGATTGTCAGATTACATGGAATTCCTAAATCCATTGTTTCTGATCGAGATGTGAAGTTTTTAAGCTATTTCTGGAAGACTCTATGGAGACTGATGGGTACCAGATTGATGTTCAGTACGTCTCACCATCCTCAGACTGATGGACAGACTGAAGTCACGAACAGAACAATTGGTATGTTATTGAGAACACTGGTGAAGAAGACGCTGAAGGATTGGGATCTGAAGCTTGCTCATGCTGAGTTTGCCTTCAATAGAGCTACAAATTATTCAACCAGTAAATCCCCATTTGAAGTTTGTTATGGTGTCAATCCACTGACTCCTATTGATTTAATTCCTTTTTCGATTGAACCAAAGGCAAGTGTTGAAGCAGAGACCAGAGCAAAAGAAATCAAGAAGATTCATGAACAAGTGAAGACCAGAATTGAGAAAGCAAATGCCAGTTACAAGGCCAAGGCAAACAAGAACAGGAAGCAGCCCAGTTTTTCACCAGGTGATCTTGTTTGGGTGCATCTCAGAAAGGAAAGATTTCCAGCCAAAAGAAAAGGCAAACTGATGCCCAGAGCTGACGGTCCATTAAAGATTCTGGAGAGATATGGAGAAAATGCTTACAAAGTTGAACTTCCTGGAGATATGTCAGTCTCTAGTACATTCAATGTTGGTGATCTGATGCCCTACCTGGAGGATGAGTATCTCGAAGACTTGAGGACAAGTCTCTTTTTAGAGGGGAGAATGATGCGGGAATGTCCAGATTCAATGAACCAAGTTTGACTGAAGCTGAGCTGAAGGAATCTGGAGAAAAGCAGTTGACTAAACTGAAGAAGGAATCTGAGCGAACCATGCAGTCTGAACAAGCAATGTTAATTTTGCCAGCTGTATCACATTTTTACCATCTTTTTACTGAAACAACTCAATCTCCAGTAGTGACCTTGCTCCAGTGGGAATTATCACCAGTGGCATCTGACGAGCTCCAATTGCATCTGAAGGACTCCAGTGAAAATCAATTCTGAAGGGCTCCAGTAGTGAATACTGAAGGCCACCAGTGAAGTGCTCCAGATAAATGCTCCAGTTGTCTATAATAAAGTTTGCTTTAACTGAAGTTGTTTGTGGGCCCAATAATAAAGAAGAATGACAGCCGTTAAAGAAGGCGCGTGTGACAGAACGTTTCTAACAATATTATGGGACCACTTGCAGGGGAATGTTTCTAGAAGCTTACGTGTCCATATTTTATTGGTCCAAATTACTTAGTGGCTTGCACATGACAGCTTTTATGTATTATTTTATTATTATGTCGTTAATTCCTAGGTAGAGCATGTGGCTATAAATAGATGCTCTATTTCTCATTGTAAAAAGTTGATGTTGAATGAAAATTAATAGAGCAGCCTCTATTTCTTACAAATCTTCTTTTACCTTTATAGATCTTTGATCTTGGTGGTTAGGAGTGACCCCTTTATCAATATTTGTGGTGACTCGTTCTTTATCAATATTGTGGTGAGGTCTTTTAAATCTTCGGTTTCCTTTATCTATAATCGTGGTGGCTAGACCTTTATCGATTGTAGTGGTGGGGCGGAGTGTTTCCTTTACCCTTGATTCCGGTGGCTTAGCCTTTACGAGTCTTGGTGGTGGATTCTTTTATCTATCATTTTATTTTATTGTCTTGTTTAGGTGTTTGTTTCATATAAAATCCAGAAAATACCAAAAATAGTCTTCCGCTGTCGTTTGTCGCGTGATTTACGCATCACAACATATCCCAGAAATATCACACTTTCCACCATAAAATCACATTTCTCCAGTTTGCCATACAACTGGTGTCTTCTCAACAGTTCAAATACCTTCTTCAGATGGCTAACATGATCAACTTCAGATTTTGAATACACCAGAATATCATCAAAGTAAACAACAACAAACTGACCAATGAGTGGTCTGAGAACTTCATTCATCAGTCTCATGAAGGTACTGGGAGCATTAGATAAGCCAAAAGGCATAACTAACCATTCATACAAACATTCCTTGATTTTGAAAGCAGTTTTCCACTCATCTCCATCTTTCATTCTTATCTGGTGATAGCCACTTCTGAGATCAATCTTGGAAAACACTCTGGAGCCATGTAACTCATCAAGCATATCATCCAATCTGGGAATGGGATATCTATACTTAATGGTTATATTGTTGATGGCTCTGCTATCAACACACATTCTCATTGTACCATCTTTCTTTGGAACCAGAAGAGCTGGTACTGAACAAATACTCATACTGGCTCTCACATAACCCTTCTCAACCAACTCATCGACTTGCCTCTGCAATTCTTTAGCTTCATTAGGCGAACATCTGTAAGCAGCTTTGTTTGGAAGAACTGAACCTGGAACCAGGTCAATCTGGTGTTCAATTCCTCTTACTGGTGGCAAACCTTCAGGTAGGTCTTCTGGGAAAACATCAGTGAATTCCTTCAGTAGAGACTTCAGGAGACTGGGGACACCAGTGAACTCCTTATCTTCAGATTTTTCAACGACCCGTAACATCATAACTGGAGAGCCTCCAGTTAACTCTTCTTCAACTTCAACTTGAGATAAAAACAAAGGCTTACTGGGCTGGTCTTTCTTATTAATTTTCAATATTTCACTGGGTTTTAAAGAAGTCAGAGTGACCTTCTTCCCACTTACAAATACTGAATACGAATTCATACGACCATTATGAAAAACATTATTGTCAAATAACCAAGGTCTACCCAGTAAAATATGACACGCATCCATGGGTACAACATCACAAACAATTTTGTCTTGATAAATTGACCCAATGGAAAACGGAATAGTAACTTGACGATTAACTTTTACCTCTGATCCTTCACTGAGCCATTGTAACTTGTAAGGTCGAGGGTGCTTAACTGTAGGTAGCGCCAGTTTCTCTACCATGTAAGTTGAAGCAGCATTAGCACAACTCCACCGTCAATGATCAGATCACAAACTTTTCCTTTGACTGTGCATCTGGAGTGAAAAATGTTCTCCCTCTGGGCAGTATCAGTGGTAACTTCATCAGCATGCATCACTCTTCTGACAACCAACATTTCCCCCACATCTGCACCAATATAAGACTCATCTTCTTCTTCATCTTCGTCATACACTGGCTTCACCTTCTTCAGTGTCGACATCTGGCAAACATTCAATTTCTTTGGCAGTCAAGGCTCTTTGATTAGGACACTGGGCCTGGAAGTGACCAAAGCCATGACACTTAAAACATTTCCTTCCAACTGGTTCTTTGGATCCTCCAGTTTCATTTTCTTTGCCTCTGAAGGATTTCTGGACAGTTTCAGTAAATCTGGGAACTGGTTGACTGGTAACGGGTTGACTTGCACTGGCTGGAACCTTACTGAATGACTTGTACGGAACCTTCTTCTTCAGTTGCCTTTCAATCTGGATAGCCATCTTGCATGCACCTTCATATGTCCAGATAGGATGCAACTCAATCTTCTCAGTAATGGCAGCGTTCAGACCACCAAGAAATCTGGCAATAGTGTGCTCTTCAGTCTCATTCACACCATTTCTGGTCTTCAGATGCTCAAACTCTCTAATGTACTCCACAACTTCCTTGGCTCCTTGCTTCAGATTGTTCATCAGTAGATACTGATCTTGCTTGTACGACTGGGGAACAAATCTTTTCTGCATGACCTCCTTCAGTTTGGACCAGGTCTTGATTTTACTCTTACCCTTATACTCCCTTTCAGATTTCATATTATCATACCATGATGAAGCATATTTCTTAAGTTTAATAATGGCAACCTTGAAACTTTTTCTATCATCATAACCTTTTATTTCCATAATCCTGTCCATCACCTGGACCCATTCAAAATACTCTTCGGGGTTAGAAGACCCATTAAAATCTGGTGGATCTATCTTAATATCCCTAGTATCATCACCTTATGCCTCCTACGCCTTTCTCTAGGATGTGGTTCATCAGAATCACTAGAGTTTCTAGGTGTACTATCAGATCTTACACTAGGACCTTGAGATTCAGAATCTCTTTCACTGGCAACAACATTTTCTCGATTAAATCGTAAACCACCGTCTTCTAACATATGAACAACTCTACCAAGTGCTTCTTGATCTTCAATTTGCCTATCTCTCCTAGCATTATTAGCTTCATCTAACGTCATATTTCTTCTAAAAGCCATTTATATTCAACAAACAATAGATCTATACCAGCAACAACTAGATCTAAACAACCAACAAACAGATCTGACCAAATCGAAATGAGATCTAAACAAACAATACCCCAACGGACAAAAAGATTAAGAAACCTTTTTAAACATGGCTCTGATACCAAATTTGATGCGTAAATCACGCGACAAACGACAGCGGAAGACTATTTTTGGTATTTTCTGGATTTTATATGAAACAAACAATAAAACAAGACAATAAAATTAAAATGATAGATAAAAGAATCCACCACCAAGATTCGTAAAGGCCAAGCCACCGGAATCAAGGATAAAGGAAACACTCCGCCCCACCACTACAATCGATAAAGGTCTAGCCACCACGATTATAGATAAAGGAAACCGAAGATTTAAAGAGCTCACCACAATATTTGATAAAGAACAAGTCACCACAAATATTGATAAAGGGGTCACTCCTAACCACCAAGATCAAAAGATCTCTAAAGGTAAAAGAAGATTTTTGTAAGAAATAGAGACTGCTCTATTAATTTCATTCAACATCAACAACTGACTTTTACAAGGAAAATAAGCCTCTATTTATAGCCACATGCTCTACCTAGGAATTAACGAAATACAATAAAATATTCAAAAAGCTGTCATGTGCTACGGACCACCACTAATTAATTATCCAATGGAAAATGGACACGTAAAGCTTCTAGAAACATTCCCTCCTGCACGTGGTCCCACCATACCGTTAGTCACACGCTCCTTCCTTGACAGCTGTCATTCCTTCTTTATTGGACCCACAGATATAAGCCTTCAGTGGGGACTTTATTACCTGGACAATGGAACATAAATCTGGACTGCCACTGGTGGACCTTCAGTGTTGGTCACTGGAGCATTCATCTGGTGGACCTTCAGTATGGGTCACTGGAGCATTCATCTGGAGCAGTCATCTGGAGCAAGCTACTGGACATCTTCACTGGTGGATTATCAGAGTTGGTCACTGGAGGATGTTGCCACTGGAGAAGTGTTACTACTGGTGACTGGACTGGTTCAGAAAAGACTTGTCTGAAATGGGCCACTGCTGGTAGAATCAACATGGCTTGTTCAGATGGCATTATCAGCTCAGTTTCCTTCAGCTCGGTTGACTTCTTCAGTTCGCTGGGTTCCTCCAGTTCAGTGAACCTGGACGTCTCTGCATCATTATATCAGGTGGTCTTGTATGATCGTTAAAAAGCCTGTAATTCCGCTCTTGCCATATGAAGTACACCGTAGCAGCAACAAGAAGGCGAGCAACAACACTAGTTATCACTTTTGGCTTTTGTCTATTAACCAAGGAGTCCAAAACTTCACTCCAAGCAGGTGAAACATTCTGCATATCAGCAGAATCTCTAATAGAAAACCAAACCTGTGATGAGTATTTACACTCGAAGAACAAGTGGCGATGAGAATCTGATGCGTAAATCACGCGACAAACGACAGCGGAAGACTATTTTTGGTATTTTCTGGATTTTATATGAAACAAACAATAAAACAAGACAATAAAATTAAAATGATAGATAAAAGAATCCACCACCAAGATTCGTAAAGGCCAAACCACCGGATATAAGGATAAAGGAAACACTCCGCCCCACCACTACAATCGATAAAGGTCTAGCCACCACGATTATAGATAAAGGAAACCGAAGATTTAAAAGACCTCACCACAATATTTGATAAAGAACAAGTCACCACAAATATTGATAAAGGGGTCACTCCTAACCACCAAGATCAAAGATCTATAAAGGTAAAAGAAGATTTTTGTAAGAAATAGAGACTGCTCTATTAATTTCATTCAACATCAACAACTGACTTTTACAAGGAAAATAAGCCTCTATTTATAGCCACATGCTCTACCTAGGAATTAACGAAATACAATAAAATATTCAAAAAGCTGTCATGTGCTACGGACCACCACTAATTAATTATCCAATGGAAAATGGACACGTAAAGCTTCTAGAAACATTCCCTCCTGCACGTGGTCCCACCATACCGTTAGTCACACGCTCCTTCCTTGACAGCTGTCATTCCTTCTTTATTGGACCCACAGATATAAGCCTTCAGTGGGGACTTTATTACCTGGACAATGGAACATAAATCTGGACTGCCACTGGTGGACCTTCAGTGTTGGTCACTGGAGCATTCATCTGGTGGACCTTCAGTGTGGGTCACTGGAGCATTCATCTGGAGCAGTCATCTGGAGCAAGCTACTGGACATCTTCACTGGTGGATTATCAGAGTTGGTCACTGGAGGATGTTGCCACTGGAGAAGTGTTACTACTGGTGACTGGACTGGTTCAGAAAAGACTTGTCTGAAATGGGCCACTGCTGGTAGAATCAACATGGCTTGTTCAGATGGCATTATCAGCTCAGTTTCCTTCAGCTCGGTTGACTTCTTCAGTTCGCTGGGTTCCTCCAGTTCAGTGAACCTGGACGTCTCTGCATCATTATATCAGGTGGTCTTGTATGATCGTTAAAAAGCCTGTAATTCCGCTCTTGCCATATGAAGTACACCGTAGCAGCAACAAGAAGGCGAGCAACAACACTAGTTATCACTTTTGGCTTATGTCTATTAACCAAGGAGTCCAAAACTTCACTCCAAGCAGGTGAAACATTCTGCATATCAGCAGAATCTCTAATAGAAAACCAAACCTGTGATGAGTATTTACACTCGAAGAACAAGTGGCGATGAGAATCTGATGCGTAAATCACGCGACAAACGACAGCGGAAGACTATTTTTGGTATTTTCTGGATTTTATACGAAATGAACAATCAAACAAGACAATAAAGTAAAACGATAGATAAAAGAATCACCACCAAGACTCGTAAAGGCTAAGCCACCGGAATCAAGGATAAAGGAAACACTCCGCTCCACCACTACAATCGATAAAGGTTTATAGATAAAGGAAACCGAAGATTTAAAAGACCTCACCACAATATTTGATAAAGAACAAGTCACCACAATATTGATAAAGGGGTCACTCCTAACCACCAAGATCAAAGATCTATAAAGGTAAAAGAAGATTTGTAAGAAATAGAGGCTGCTCTATTAATTTTCATTCAACATCAACCTTTTACAATGAGAAATACAACCCCTATTTATAACCAAAACTATCTCCTAGGAATTAACGAAAAGTAATAATAAAATAATAAAAAGCTGTCTTGAACAAAAGACAACCACTAATTTATTAACCAATAAGAAAGGGACAAGCAATCTCCTAGAAGGATTCCTCCTGCAAGTGGGTCCACAAACCGTTATGAATAACGTTGTCACGCGCTCCTTCCTTATTCTTCTTTCGACAGCTGTCATTCCTTCTTTATTGGGTCCCCACACGTGATCAGACTTTATTGATAGGACTGGAAACTAAAATCTGGACCTCAACTGGTGACTTCATCTGGAGCGTTCATCAGTAGACTGGACTGGAGCTGGTCACTTGAGTGCTTCAGTGGAGAACTTCACTGGTGGACTTCTGGAAAGCTTACTGAAGGGTCTTGACTGGAGCCTGGATCTGGAGGATCGTCACTGGAGCCTGGATCTGGAGGATCGTCACTGGAGCCTGGATCTGGAGGATCTTCACTGGAGAATGCATATGGAGGATCTTCACTGGAGAATGCATATGGAGGATCTTTACTCGAGAATGCACCTGGAGGATCTTCACTGGAGAAGTAATCTGGAGGCTTTTCAACTGGAGCATGGATCTGGAATTGCTTCACTGTAGTCTTGTCCTGGAGAACCTTCACTGGAGTATTCCATCTGGAGCATTTCGACTGAAGCAACTTACTGGAGTTATTCACTGAAGTAAAACTGGAACCCATTTTTGAAGCCTCGTGACTGGAGCAAATTACTGGAGCTTTGACTGACGAGTCTTCACTGGTGTGCAACTGAAACATAGCTGTTAAGTTCACTGGTGGATGCTCGCTGAAGTATAACTTAAATAGAGCACTGGTCACCCACTTCTGACTAGTGTCACTGATAAATACTTGCTGAGGAACGACCTGCTGATGTAACCTTCTCACTGAAGTGTTACTAGTCGTTCTGACCACTAGCTGATCACATCTGGTGTTGCCCCGTTCAGTGATCGTTGTTCTGGACACTCGCTGGTTGCATCTGGTGCTGACCAGTTCACTGGTCGCGACCAGTTGAAGTTGCTTCAGCGAGAGTTGTTTCTGATCAAGACTTATTTTGTCACTGGTGGGCAGCAAGATCAGTAAGGCTTGTCTTATCACTTCAGTACTTGACTTAAGATCAGCATACACCAGTAGTTTAAATCCAATAAAGGATATCCAAGTGTTATTTTTTTCTTGCTGAACTTCATTTAATAAAAACACGAGCCGAATATTTATGCGGAAATGGCTCGGGGTCATTCCTGCATCAGAATCAAAATCAGAAATACATAACGGACAACACATCACATTCATAGATTTTCTTCTCGATGGGCTCCATTGAAGAATCTTGTCTTGCGTTAAAAGTTTTTCACGTACAACCAACCACAGAATAAAGGCATGTCTTGGAATGCATTGAGGATTCCAAACTACCTCAACCCATTTCACTTCTTGCTCCTTACTACGAATAGAATTCCAAACAACACTGGACGAGAATGGTTTTTCAGAACTCATGTCTTTCCAAACCAACTCATCCCTCTTGGACTGTGAGAGGGAAGTCTGAGGGATATTAATAAGAACGGGGAATAAATCAAGCCAAGCAGTAGGCCAAATCCAATTCCCATTGACATTAACATCCGCAACCGTAGAGGTTAAGGCAAATCCCGCACGCTTAATATCTCTTGGAGTCACTAGCTTATCTAACGAACCAATATCACTCCACAAATCAAACCATGCAGAAGTATTCTGACCATTACCAAGTTTCGACCATATGAATTGTCGAATAAGGGGCCGTAGCTGAAGAAGTTTTCTCCACCCCCAACTACTCACTGATTTACAAGGAATATCCCAAATGTTACGACCTTTCAGTTTATAATCATGTATCCAAGACACCCAGAGGGATTCCCTCTTTGTGAGAATGCTCCATATATGTGAAGTCATAAGTGCTTTATTCATCTCTGCAATACGCCTAATACCCAAATAGTTTTCCACGATACCTTAGCTTTACCTCTTTGCATCGGCCCTTGGCACCATAGAAATCCACGCATTTTTGCCTCGAGATCTTTAATAATACGAGAAGGTAAGATGAATACAGAAGACCAGTAGACATGCATGGATGACAACACAGAGATGATGAGTTGAACTCGACCAGCAAAAGACAATGACTTATTCCTCCAATCAGTAATTCTTTTCTCCATACATTCAACAATGATTTTACAATCTTTGTATAACAGCCTAGAAGAAATCAATGGAACTCCCAAATACCTGACAGGAAGTGTTCCCTCATCAAACGGCATAATGTTCAAAATTGCAGCTTTAACATGGTCATGAACATTACAGAAGAATGTCGTGCTCTTATGTACACTGGGAACCAGTCCAGACATACATTTGAATTTCTCCAACGAATCCTGATGTGATAATCATGCGAATCCAAGCACAATGGAATTAGACAACGAAACTAGCACAACGGAAATAACTATTTTTGGTATTTTCTGGGTTTTAATGAAACAAAACAACAAGACAATAACAATGAAGATAGATAAAGAATCTAATACTTGATTCATAAAGGAAACGAGCCACCGGAATCAAATAATAGAAACACTCCAACCCACCACTATAATCGATAAAGGACGAACCACCACGATTAAAGATAAAGGAATCGAAGATTTAAGATCTCACCACTTTAATTGATAAAGGACGAACCACCACAATTAAAGATAAAGGGATCACTCCAAACACCCAAATAAAACAACGATTTATGAAGGTAATAAGAAGATTTAATAAGGAAAAGAAAGTGTTCTTTTCATTCCACTTGATAACCAAAACTGAACTCCCTTTTACAAGGAAATAAACCCCTATTTATAGCCACATGCTCTACCTAGGAATTAACGAAAATACAATAAAAAAAGCTGTCAAATGCTAGCCACTAATTGGGTTTGGCCAATAGGAAATGGACAACGTGGCTTTTTAGGAACATTCCCCTGCAAGTGGTCCCATAATACCGTTAGAGATGTTACTGTCACACGCGCACACATCCTTATCCAAGACCTTCTAGAACTGGTGACGTGGCAGCTGAAGTATGCTGACTGGAATTGCTCGCTGATGACTTTCATTGATCAAGGAGGGACTTGCCACTGGAGTAAAGTAACAATTGGAGGTTGTTTGTCAGCGAAGGCTTGTTCATAATGGGCTATCGCTGGTAAGATGAGCATGGCTTGTTCTGGAGGCATCTTCAGTCCAATGCTCGCTGCCAGTAGATTGTTGCCAGCGACCCCTCCTAGCTGACTCTCTTCAGCGACCCCTCCTAGCTGACTCTCTTCAGCGACCCCTTCTAGCTGACTCCCTTCAGCGACCACTTCTAAACAATGGTTTTGGGGATTCCATGAAGACGGACAATTACCTTGAAGAATAAATTAGCTACTGCTGAGGCATCATTAGTGGTGTTACAAGGAATGAAATGGGCCATTTTTGAGAATCTGTCAACCACCACCATGATAGAATCTTTTCCTCTCTGGGTTTTGGGTAAAGCAACAATGAAATCCATGCTCAGATCTTCCCACGGTTGACTTGGAACAGGAAGAGGAGTGTACAAACCTTTGTGAAAAATTGCCTTGGCCTGATGACAAGTTGAGCATCTGCTGATGATAGTCTGGACGTCTTTCAGCAGACATGGCCAATAGAAATGTTCACTGAGGATGTCAGCAGTCTTAGTAATACCAAAATGACCAGCGAGTCCTCCGCCATGAGCTTCTCTTATTAGCAAGTCTCGAATTGAGCCCTTAGGAATACACAACCTTCCATTTTTAAATAAAAACCCTTCTTGCACGAAATATGATCCTTTGGAGGGACCACCAGTGAAGTGACCAGCAAAATCTGTATCAGCAGCATACAACTCTTTGATAAAAGAGAACCCAAGAACCCTTGCTTCCAAAATGGAAAGCATTGAATATCTTCTTGATAGTGCATCAGCAACAACATTCTCTACCCCAGCTTTATGTTTAGATACAAACGAATAAGACTGCAAAAATTCCACCCACTTTGCATGCCTTGAATTTAACTTATGCTGACCATTGATGTACTTCAGCGCTTCATGATCAGAATATAAAACAAACTGCTTGGGCTTCAGATAGTGTGACCAGTGATTGATAGCATAGAATTCTTTGTCATACGTACTATACTTCAGCTTCGAACCATTCAACTTTTCACTGAAGTATGCGACTGGTCTCTTTTCTTGAACAAGGACTGCACCAATACCAACTCCACTAGCGTCACACTCCAATTCGAATAATAATTCAAAATTTGGTAAGGACAGGACTGGTGCTGAACTGAGCTTTTCTTTCAGCAATTCAAAGGCACTCTGAGCTGACTTAGGCCATTCAAACACACCTTTCTTGAGGCAATCAGTAATGGGAGCTACAACAGTTGAGAAATTTCGGATGAACCTTCTATAAAATGATGCCAGACCATGAATACTTCTTGCCTCAGTGATCGTTGTAGGAGCTGGCCAGGACTTAATCGCTTCAACCTTCGAAGGATCCATTGAAATTCCATTCTTAGATACAACGTATCCAAGAAATATCACACTTTCCACCAAGAAATCACATTTCTCCAGCTTCCCATACAACTGGTGTTTTCTCAACAGTTCAAATACACTCTTCAGATGATTAACATGTTCAGCTTCAGATTTTGAATATATCAGAATATCATCAAAATATACAACAACAAACTGACCAATGAGTGGCCTGAGAACTTCGTTCATTAGTCTCATGAAAGTGCTGGGAGCATTAGATAAGCCAAAAGGCATAACTAACCATTCATACAACCCTCCCTTGACCTTGAAAGCAGTTTTCCACTCATCTCCATCCTTCATCCTTATCTGGTGATAGCCACTTCTGAGATCAATCTTGGAAAATACTCTGGAGCCATGTAACTCATCAAGCATATCATCCAATCTGGGAATGGGATATCTATACTTAATGGTTATGTTGTTGATGGCCCTGCTATCAACACACATTCTCATCGTACCATCTTTCTTTGGGACCAGGAGAGCTGGTACTGAACAAGGACTCATACTTGCTCTCACATAACCCTTCTCAACCAATTCATCGACTTGTCTCTGCAACTCTTTAGCTTCATTAGGTGAACATCTGTAAGCAGCTTACATTTAAGAAAGAAGTCATGGACTGCTTTAGATACATCTTCACCTACAATAGACCATGAATTCTTAAAGAATGCTGAAGTATATCCATCCGGGCCTGGGGCTTTATTTTCACCAATAGAAAAGAGAGCACTTTTTATCTCATCATTAGAAACCGGACGGATCATTTCCAAAGCTGAACTCGAATCCAATCTACTCGTAAAAAGCTCAGGAGAAGGCTGCATATTTGTGCTACCTTCTTGACCCAAAAAATGCTCATAATGTTGAACAAAAGATCGTTGTACATTACTGCCTTCATGAACAACACCATCAGCATCTTTAATAATATCAATACGACTTCTATGAATCCTGCATTTAAGAGATTTATGAAAAAAAGAGGTGTTAGCATCACCCGCAGCAAGCCACTCGACCTTAGATTTTTGCTTTAAGAACCGTTCCTCATCCAAAGCAGCTTCTTGAAATTGTTTTAAACACATACTTTCCCTTTCTCTTAGCAAGCTATTCATAGGATCACTATCAATGGCACTTTGGATATCATCCAATTTGCTTCTGAAATCCTTGACACGCTGATGAAGGTTTCCTTGCTTGAAAAACAATGATCGAATGGGTGATTTCAGCGCTTTTAACTTCTTTACAACCCGAAACTGGTTAACACCATCAACATTTGTTGCCCAAGTATCTCTAACAATATCTTGAAATCCCGCTTTATGTACCAAGAAATTAGCAAATTTAAACGGTTGTGGTTTAGTTTTTACCGCACTTGACAGCTTCAAAACACAAGGGGAGTGATCTGAAATCCTGTACGGTTGGAAAATAGCACACGAAGCTGGAAACAAATCAGTAAAAGGAATGTTACCCATGACTCGGTCAATTTTCTTCAATATACCCACTCCTTTCTTGGGCTTTTGATTCCATGTATAGTGTAAACCCATGCTATTAATATCAAATACTTCCAACGCATCAACACACTCCTTAAAATCCTTCATACCAATACTTGTAGTCGATGAGCCAGCAATACTATCTTCCAGATTGAGCGATGAGTTAAAGTCGCCAAGTATAACCCATGGCTTATCCTTGACAAACACCTTGTGCATACATAAGTTCTTCCAAAGCTCCCGTCTATTCTTATAGTAATTATCAGCATATACAAACGAACAAAATATGGCTTTATTATCAAGTTTATACCTTAATTGAACATGCATAACCTGATCAGTTTGGGAAATCACCATAACATCAACAATATCCGCATCCCAACCTAATATGATACGAGTTCCTTTGCTACAAAGACCACCATTAGACGTCCAATCCCATGATCTAAACACATTTCTACACACATTAAATAGTTGAGAAACATCTACATGTGACTCCAGAATGGCACACACATTTAGATGATTATCCTTCACTACTTGTCGAACCTCACTTTGTTTCAGAGGGCGGTTCAACCCCCTTATATTCCATGAGGCAAGACTACCCATTGGAAACCCCAGTAGCAGGAGTGCTTGCCCCTGTAGTTTCACTAGGTGTAGTACCCGAAGCCATAAAATTAGCAGTTTCATCATCTAAAACTTCAATCAGCTCTTCACCATCAGAATCTACTGTCACATTAAAGCCAGTCTTAGAACTTGATTCAGCATTAGTCTTCTCACTTGGATCAGCATCCTCATTAAGAACACCAAATGAATTACTCGTGTTAACACCACTTTCCTTCGTACCAGAAGTGTTAGGCACATCTTTTTGTTGTTTCTGATTAACCACCGGCCTATATTCAACTTTAGTTTTCTGCTTGTTAATAGGAAATCCAGCCTTGTGCGCCTTCTTCCTTCCTCTGACCTCAGTAAATCCATCATTATCAACTGAATTCACAGGTTTGTTAACTGTTTTAACTCTCTTAGGGCAGACATCTGTTTTATGGCCGAAAATACAACATGTAGCACACCTTTGTGGTCGCCATTCATATTCAACACGCATTGTCTCAGTCACATAATGATCACCCTCTAAAGCTGGTATCGCCATTGTTAAGTTATCCCGAAATTCATTCTCAGCAGAGATCTCAATCAAAGCCCTTGCATAACTACTTCTACCCCATGATTCAGTGCACATGGTACTCGTGTAAGAGTCAAGCATTTTTGGATTTCCCAACTTAGTAGCTAGCAAGCTCAGTCCATCATCCGTGTATGCAGCGATAGGGACTGATGCGGGAATGTCCAGATTCAATGAACCAAGTTTGACTGAAGCTGAACTGGAGGAATCTGGAGAAAAGCAGTTGACTAAACTGAAGAAGGAATCTGAGCGAACCATGCAGTCTGAACAAGCAATGTTAATTTTGCCAGCTGTATCACATTTTAACCATCTTTTCACTGAAAAGCATGGTTCGCTCAGATTCCTTCTTCAGTTTAGTCAACTGCTTTTCTCCAGATTCCTCCAGTTCAGCTTCAGTCAAACTTGGTTCATTGAATCTGGACATTCCCGCATCATTCTCCCCCTCTAAAAAGAGACTTGTCCTCAAGTCTTCGAGATACTCATCCTCCAGGTAGGGCATCAGATCACCAACATTGAATGTACTAGAGACTGACATATCTCCAGGAAGTTCAACTTTGTAAGCATTTTCTCCATATCTCTCCAGAATCTTTGAATGGACCGTCAGCTCTGGGCATCAGTTTGCTTTTTCTCTTGGCTGGAAATCTTTCCTTTCTGAGATGCACCCAAACAAGATCACCTGGTGAAAACTGGGCTGCTTCCTGTTCTTGTTTGCCTTGGCCTTGTAACTGGCATTTGCTTTCTCAATTCTGGTCTTCACTTGTTCATGAATCTTCTTGATTTCTTTTACTCTGGTCTCTGCTTCAACACTTGCCTTTGGTTCAATCGAAAAAGGAATCAAATCAATAGGAGTTAGTGGATTGACACCATAACAAACTTCAAATGGGGATTTACTGGTTGAATAATTTGGAGCTCTATTGAAGGCAAACTCAGCGTGAGCAAGCTTCAGATCCCAATCCTTCAGCGTCTTCTTCACCAGTGTTCTCAATAACATACCAATTGTTCTGTTCGTGACTTCAGTCTGTCCATCAGTCTGGGGATGGTGAGACGTACTGAACAACAATCTGGTACCCATCAGTCTCCATAGAGTCTTCCAGAAATAGCTTAAAAACTTCACATCTCGATCAGAAACAATGGATTTAGGAATTCCATGTAATCTGACAATCTCTTTAAAGAACAAATTCGCCACAACTGAAGCATCATTTGTTGTATTACAAGCAACAA
>CM067171.1:121659589-121761744 GCA_034093135.1 Erigeron breviscapus | reverse complement strand
GAGAACTAGGGATTGTCCCTGAGAAATTCATTATGAAATTAGATATTTTCTAAGTATGAAAGCTGTTATTAAGTACCCCTCCGATCCAATATTCGTTCACTCGTGCTCTTTCGAAATTGATTCTGTTTGAAGGTGTAATTGTTTCCTTGATTATTATCTCTATCAAAGTTCAATATATAATACAGGAGATATACAAAGCTGGGCTAGGCCTTATAACATGAATGGGCCTAGCAAATATACTAACTAATACATTCAACCCACCAAGGAATCTGGCGATAGTATGCTCTTCAGTTTCTTTGACACCAGTTCTTGTCTTCAGCTGCTCAAACTCCCTGATATACTCTACCACTTCTTTAGCACCTTGCTTCAGATTATTCATCAGTAGATACTGATCTTGCTTGTAAGTTTGAGGAACAAATCTCTTCTGCATAACTTCCTTCAGTTTCGACCAGGTCTTGATTTTACTCTTACCCTTATATTCCCTTTCAGATTTCATATTATCATACCAAGATGAAGCATACTTTTTAAGCTTAATAATGGCAACCTTAAAACTCTTTCTATCATCATAACCTTTTATTTCCATAATCCTATCCATCACCTGAACCCATTCAAAATATTCCTCTGGGTTTGATGAACCAACAAAATCTGGTGGATCTATCTTAATATCTCTAGTATCGTCAACCTTATGTCTCCTATGCCTTCTTCTAGATTGATTAGACTCCTCAGAATCACTAGAAGGTCTGGGTGTATTATCAGATCTCTCACTAGGACCTTGAGACGCATCATCTCTTACAACACGTTCCCTATTCATCCTTAAACCACCATCTTCTAATAGATTAAGAACCCTACCAAGTGTTTCTTGTAGATCTTCAATCTGCCTATCTCTCCTAACATTATGAGCTTCTTCTAAAGTCATATCTCGTCTATATGCCATTTATAATCAACAACTCAATCAATCAATAGATCTAAACAAAACAAACTTAGATCTGACTAAATCGAAACGAGATCTAAACAAACAACAAGACCCAAAAGATTAAGAAACCTTTTGTAAACTTGGCTTTGATACCAAATTGATGTGATAATCACGCGAATCCAAGCACAATGGAATTAGACAACGAAACTAGCACAGCGGAAATAACTATTTTTGGTATTTTCTGGGTTTTAATGAAACAAAACAACAAGACAATAACAATGAAGAGAGATAAAGAATCTAATACTTGATTCATAAAGGAAACGAGCCACCGGAATCAAATAATAGAAACACTCCAACCCACCACTATAATCGATAAAGGACGAACCACCACGATTAAAGATAAAGGAATCGAAGATTTAAGATCTCACCACTTTAATTGATAAAGGACGAACCACCACAATTAAAGATAAAGAGATCACTCCAAACACCCAAATAAAACAACGATTTATGAAGGTAATAAGAAGATTTAATAAGGAAAAGAAAGTGTTCTTTTCATTCAACTTGATCCCCCCAAAAAAAACTCCCTTTTACAAGGAAATAAACCCCTATTTATAGCCACATGCTCTACCTAGGAATTAACGAAAATACAATAAAAAAAAAGCTGTCAAATGCTAGCCACTAATTGGGTTTGGCCAATAGGAAATGGACAACGTGGCTTTTCAGAAACATTCCCCTGCAAGTGGTCCCATAATACCGTTAGAGATGTTACTGTCTCACGCGCACACATCCTTATCCAAGACCTTCTAGAATTGGTGACGTGGCAGCTGAAGTATGCTGATTGGAATCGCTCGCTGATGACTTTCATTGATCAAGGAGGGACTTGCCACTGGAGTAAAGTAACAATTGGAGGTTGTTTGTCAGCGAAGGCTTGTCCATAATGGGCTATCGCTGGTAAGATGAGCATGGCTTGTTCCGGAGGCATCTTCAGTCCAATGCTCGCTGCCAGTAGATTGTTGCCAGCGACCCCTTCTAGCTGACTCCCTTCAGCGACCCCTTCTAGCTGACTCCCTTCAGCGACCCCTTCTAGCTGACTGGAATTAGTCAGTTCAGCGAGTGGGATCATATTCGCATCAGTAGTAGCTCAAAAGAATAGTAAAAAAGGATTGTAGTGTCTTTGCCTTCTAGCAGCTTTTAGAGAAGTAAGTATCAATTGATTTTGTTTATGTGGCATCCGTGAATTGTTATACATAGGGGTAGTAGTAATATAATGTTGTTATTTTGTAATCTAACAAATAATAATAAAAGAAAAGGGGGAGAAAAAAGGGGGACAAGACTTTTGTTGGTTGTTTAATTCCAAGCAGAGGCAAATATTAATTTATTTTGGGCCTTGTTATTTCGAACTGCAATAGAAAAATGCGATGATTATAAGATGTATAAATTTTAGGTGTTCATTATTTATGCTATACTTAATTTAGATATTGTGGATGTTATGTTTGTCTTGCCAAGGCTTTTGTTTGCTGTTAGAGGAGATTCTGGGGACAAAATCCTTATAAAGAGGAGATAATTGTAACATCCCGAATATTTTAGTTCATTATGACTTTGACCGTTAGTTCAAGTGAACATTCCGTTAAAGTAGCTTTATAATTGATGGAGATAATTATTGTGTGAATAATTACTATGTTTTATAAAGAAGTCAAGACGTAGTAATTAAGTAGACTAAATTGTGTCAATTAAGCATAATCGATTGTTTCATATATGTGGTTAACATCGTGTGTATTTCTTGTTAAAGTGAGTAGTCGTTAAACGAAGTTAAAATGTGGTTAGGTGACTTAAGGGGTGTTAAGTGTGGATTTAGTGAAACTCCTTTACCTGTGGACCACAGCCTGTGGTTAAAGATTAACAATATAAACCCTCATCAGAAATATACATGTTATCCCTATTAGCTGCCGTCGAGTGCTAGGGAAAAGAAAATAGAAAATTTATCGTGTCTTTTTTTGTGTATGTGTTAGCCGCCATATCCAATGAAACAAAAAAGAAAAGTAAATCCAATCTTGTGCTTAGCAGCGATTCGAAAAAAACATATAGAATGGCTCCATAATCTTGTTTTGGTCTAGCCGCCTAGCAACAAATTAATCACAAACCATCTTTAAAAAAATAAAGGTTGTTGTCTAGCCGACAATTGATAGAAAGGCTAAAGTATTTGATTGTTTTCTTGATCTCGTCAAGCAAGCATAAAAAGAAAGAAAGCGGAACATTTTATATTGATTGTTCATTGCAATAATAAAGAGAAAAGAAATCGATGATGGTGCCTTTTGTTTCACAATTTTTGGTTTCGCCGTTGTGCAGACGGGATGGATCAAATTGAGACGATATAAAAATAGGCAATGATGATGATGCGAATATGATCCCACTCGCTGAACTGACTAATTCCAGTCAGCTAGAAGTGGTTGCTGAAGGGAGTCAGCTAGAAGGGGTCGCTGAAGAGAGTCAGCTAGGAGGGGTCGTTGTTATCTACTGGTAGCGAGCATTGGACTGAAGATGCCTCCAGAACAAGCCATGTTCATCTTACCAGCGATAGCCCATTATGGACAAGCCTTCGCTGACAAACAACCTCCAATTGTTACTTTACTCCAGTGGCAAGTCCCTCCATGATCAATGAAAGTCATCAGCGAGCAATTCCAGTCAGCATACTTCAGCTGCCACGTCACCAGTTCTAGAAGGTCTTGGATAAGGATGTGTGCGCGTGTGACAGTAACATCTCTAACGGTATTATGGGACCACTTGCAGGGGAATGTTTCTAAAAAGCCACGTTGTCCATTGCCTATTGGCCAAACCCAATTAGTGGCTAGCATTTGACAGCTTTTTTTATTGTATTTTCGTTAATTCCTAGGTAGAGCATGTGGCTATAAATAGGGGTTTATTTCCTTGTAAAAGTCAGTTTTTTGGTTGATATTGAATGAAAATTAATAGAGCAGTCTCTATTTCTTACAAATCTTCTTTTACCTTTATAGATCTTTGATCTTGGTGGTTAGGAGTGACCCCTTTATCAATATTTGTGGTGACTTGTTCTTTATCAAATATTGTGGTGAGGTCTTTTAAATCTTCGGTTTCCTTTATCTATATCGTGGTGGCTAGACCTTTATCGGTTGTAGTGGTGGAGCGGAGTGTTTCTGTTATTTGATTCCGGTGGCTCGTTTCCTTTACGAATCAAGTATTAGATTCTTTATCTATCTTCATTCCTTTTGTTGTGTTGTTTCATTAAAACCCAGAAAATACTAAAATATTTATTTCCGCTGTGCTAGTTTCGTTGTCTAGTTTCGTTGTCTAGTTCCGTTGTGCTTGGAATCGCGTGATTATCACATCAATTTGGTATCAGAGACAGGTTT
Source organism: Erigeron breviscapus (assembly GCA_034093135.1). NCBI lineage: Eukaryota > Viridiplantae > Streptophyta > Magnoliopsida > Asterales > Asteraceae > Erigeron > Erigeron breviscapus. Next base: position 121,757,445 of record CM067171.1, on the reverse strand, counting down.
ACAAAAGGTTTCTTAATCTTTTGGGTCTTGTTGTTTGTTTAGATCTCGTTTCGATTTAGTCAGATCTGAGTTTGTTTTGTTTAGATCTATTGATTGATTGAGTTATTGTTGATTATAAATGGCATATAGACGAGATATGACTTTAGAAGAAGCTCATAATGTTAGGAGAGATAAGCAGATTGAAGATCTACAAGAAACACTTGGTAGGGTTCTTAATCTATTAGAAGATGGTGGTTTAAGGATGAATAGGGAACGTGTTGTAAGAGATGATGCGTCTCAAGGCCCTAGTGAGAGATCTGATAATACACCCAGATCTTCTAGTGATTCTGAGGAGTCTAATCAATCTAGAAGAAGGCATAGGAGACATAAGGTTGACGATACTAGAGATATTAAGATAGATCCACCAGATTTTGTTGGTTCATCAAACCCAGAGGAATATTTTGAATGGGTTCAGGTGATGGATAGGATTATGGAAATAAAAGGTTATGATGATAGAAAGAGTTTTAAGGTTGCCATTATTAAGCTTAAAAAGTATGCTTCATCTTGGTATGATAATATGAAATCTGAAAGGGAATATAAGGGTAAGAGTAAAATCAAGACCTGGTCGAAACTGAAGGAAGTTATGCAGAAGAGATTTGTTCCTCAAACTTACAAGCAAGATCAGTATCTACTGATGAATAATCTGAAGCAAGGTGCTAAAGAAGTGGTAGAGTATATCAGAGAGTTTGAGCAGCTGAAGACAAGAACTGGTGTCAAAGAAACTGAAGAGCATACTATCGCCAGATTCCTTGGTGGGTTGAATGCTATCATTGCTGAGAAGATGGAATTACAGCCCATCTGGACTTATGAAGGTGCATGCAAGCTGGCCCTCCAGATTGAAAAGCAGCTGAAGAAGAAGGTTCAGTACAAACCTTTAACTAAGGTTACTTCTAGCTCCAGTCAACCAGCTACCAGGCCTAATGAAACTGTTCAGAAACCCTTCAAAGGAAAGGAGAAAGAAACTGGAGGATCAAAAGAACCAGTAGGGAAGAAATGTTTTAAGTGCCATGGATTTGGTCATTTCCAGGCCCAGTGTCCCAATCAGCGAGCACTGACTATCAGGGAGATAGAAAGTTTACCAGAGGCTGACACTGAGGAAGAAGAAACAGTGTACGATGATGATGATGGCGCTGAAGAAACATATGTAGGTGCTGATATTGGGGAGATGCTGGTGGTCAGAAGAATGATGCACGCTGATGAAGTCACTGCTGATAAGGCTCAGCGAGAGAATATCTTCCACTCAAGATGTACTGTCAAAGGAAAAGTATGCAGTCTTATCATTGATGGAGGCAGTTGTGCTAATGCCGCTTCAACTTACATGGTTGAAAAACTGGGGTTACCTACACTAAAACATCCCCGTCCTTACAAACTTCAATGGCTCAACGAGGGAACAGAGGTAAAGGTTACTCGACAAGTTACTATTCCATTTTCCATTGGTCATATTTATCAGGATGAGATTGTTTGTGATGTTGTCCCTATGGATGCGTGTCATTTGTTGTTGGGAAGGCCATGGTTGTTTGATAAGCACGTATTCCATAATGGTCGTTTAAACTCTTATTCATTATTTATAAATGGGAAAAAGATCACCCTAACTTCTTTGAAACCCGACGAGCACTCAAAAACCAAGGTGATGGATCAGCGAGACAAGGCCTTGTTCATGACCCAAACCGAAGTTGAAAAAGAACTCGCTGATGGCACCTCAATAATGATATTGCTGATGGTTGAGCTTGCTGATAAGAAGGGACTCGCTGACATTTCCAGTTTAGTCAAACCCTTGCTGAAAGAATACGCTGACGTATTTCCTGAAGAATTGCCCTCTGGTTTGCCTCCTATTAGGGGTATTGAACACCAGATTGATCTAATTCCAGGATCAATCCTTCCAAACAAAGCTGCTTACAGATGTTCACCTAATGAAGCTAAAGAGTTGCAGAGGCAAGTCGATGAATTGGTTGAGAAGGGTTATGTGAGAGCAAGTATGAGTCCTTGTTCAGTACCAGCTCTCCTGGTTCCAAAGAAAGATGGTACGATGAGAATGTGTGTTGATAGCAGGGCCATCAACAACATAACCATTAAGTATAGATATCCCATTCCCAGATTGGATGATATGCTTGATGAGTTACATGGCTCCAGAGTATTTTCCAAGATTGATCTCAGAAGTGGCTATCACCAGATAAGGATGAAGGATGGAGATGAGTGGAAAACTGCTTTCAAGGTCAAGGGAGGATTGTATGAATGGTTAGTTATGCCTTTTGGCTTATTTAATGCTCCCAGTACTTTCATGAGACTAATGAACGAAGTTCTCAGGCCAATCATCGGTCAGTTTGTTGTTGTATATTTTGATGATATTCTGATATATTCAAAATCTGAAGCTGAACATGTTAATCATCTGAAGAGTGTATTTGAACTGTTGAGAAAACACCAGTTGTATGGGAAGCTGGAGAAATGTGATTTCTTGGTGGAAAGTGTGATATTTCTTGGATACGTTGTATCTAAGAATGGAATTTCAATGGATACTTCGAAGGTTGAAGCGATTAAGTCCTGGCCAGCTCCTACAACGATCACTGAGGCAAGAAGTATTCATGGTCTGGCATCATTTTATAGAAGGTTCATCCGAAATTTCTCAACTGTTGTAGCTCCCATTACTGATTGCCTCAAGAAAGGTGTGTTTGAATGGCCTAAGTCAGCTCAGAGTGCCTTTGAATTGCTGAAAGAAAAGCTCAGTTCAGCACCAGTCCTGTCCTTACCAAATTTTGAATTATTATTCGAATTGGAGTGTGACGCTAGTGGAGTTGGTATTGGTGCAGTCCTTGTTCAAGAAAAGAGACCAGTCGCATACTTTAGTGAAAAGTTGAATGGTTCGAAGCTGAAGTACAGTACGTATGACAAAGAATTCTATGCTATCATCAGGGCTATCAATCACTGGTCACACTATCTGAAGCCCAAGCAGTTTGTTTTATATTCTGATCATGAAGCGCTGAAGTACATCAATGGTCAGCATAAGTTAAATTCAAGGCATGCAAAGTGGGTGGAATTTTTGCAGTCTTATTCGTTTGTGTCTAAACATAAAGCTGGGGTAGAGAATGTTGTTGCTGATGCACTATCAAGAAGATATTCAATGCTTTCCATTTTGGAAGCAAGGGTTCTTGGATTCTCTTTTATCAAAGAGTTGTATGCTGCTGATACAGATTTTGCTGGTCACTTCACTGATGGTCCCTCCAAAGGATCATATTTCGTGCAAGAAGGGTTTTTATTTAAAAATGGAAAGTTGTGTATTCCTAAGGGCTCAATTCGAGACTTGCTAATAAGAGAAGCTCATGGCGGAGGACTCGCTGGTCATTTTGGTATTACTAAGACTGCTGACATCCTCAGTGAACATTTCTATTGGCCATGTCTGCTGAAAGACGTCCAGACTATCATCAGCAGATGCTCAACTTGTCATCAGGCCAAGGCAATTTTTCACAAAGGTTTGTACACTCCTCTTCCAGTTCTAAGTCAACCGTGGGAAGATCTGAGCATGGATTTCATTGTTGCTTTACCCAAAACCTAGAGAGGAAAAGATTCTATCATGGTGGTGGTTGACAGATTCTCAAAAATGGCCCATTTCATTCCTTGTAACACCACTAATGATGCCTCAGCAGTAGCCAATTTATTCTTCAAAGAAATTGTCCGTCTTCATGGAATCCCCAAAACCATTGTTTCTGATAGGGATACAAAATTTCTGAGTTATTTTTGGAAAACTTTGTGGAGATTGATGGGAACTAAGCTCCTGTTCAGCACTTCTCATCACCCCCAAACTGATGGCCAGACTGAAGTTACTAACAGGACCATTGGGATGTTATTAAGGACGCTGGTGAACAAGACGCTGAAAGATTGGGATCTAAAGCTCGCACATGCTGAGTTCGCTTTTAATAGAGCCCCCAACCACTCAACCAGCAAGACTCCATTTGAAGTTTGTTATGGTACCAATCCTTTAACTCCCATTGATTTAATTCCTTTTTCAATTGAGCCTAGAGTAAGTATTGATGCTGAAGAGAAAGCTAAGGAAATCAAAAAAATACATCAGCAAGTAAAGACAAAAATTGAGAAAGCAAATGAAGAATACAAGGCCAGAGCTAATAAGCATCGTCAGCAGCCTAGTTTTGCACCTGGCGATCTTGTTTGGGTGCATCTCAGAAAAGAAAGATTTCCTTCCAAAAGAAAGAACAAACTGATGCCAAGAGCTGAAGGACCATTCAGAATACTGGAAAAGTTCGGTGACAGCGCGTACAAGGTTGAATTACCAGGAAACATGTCAGTTTCAAGCACTTTTAATGTTGGAGATTTGATGCCTTACCTTGAAGATGAATATCTCGAGGACAAGTCCTATTTTAGAGGGGGAGAATGATGCGAATATGATCCCACTCGCTGAACTGACTAATTCCAGTCAGCTAGAAGTGGTCGCTGAAGGGAGTCAGCTAGAAGGGGTCGCTGAAGAGAGTCAGCTAGGAGGGGTCGCTGGCAACAATCTACTGGTAGCGAGCATTGGACTGAAGATGCCTCCAGAACAAGCCATGCTCATCTTACCAGCGATAGCCCATTATGGACAAGCCTTCGCTGACAAACAACCTCCAATTGTTACTTTACTCCAGTGGCAAGTCCCTCCATGATCAATGAAAGTCATCAGCGAGCAATTCCAGTCAGCATACTTCAGCTGCCACGTCACCAGTTCTAGAAGGTCTTGGATAAGGATGTGTGCGCGTGTGACAGTAACATCTCTAACGGTATTATGGGACCACTTGCAGGGGAATGTTTCTAAAAAGCCACGTTGTCCATTGCCTATTGGCCAAACCCAATTAGTGGCTAGCATTTGACAGCTTTTTTTTATTGTATTTTCGTTAATTCCTAGGTAGAGCATGTGGCTATAAATAGGGGTTTATTTCCTTGTAAAAGTCAGTTTTTTGGTTGATATTGAATGAAAATTAATAGAGCAGTCTCTATTTCTTACAAATCTTCTTTTACCTTTATAGATATTTGATCTTGGTGGTTAGGAGTGACCCCTTTATCAATATTTGTGGTGACTTGTTCTTTATCAAATATTGTGGTGAGGTCTTTTAAATCTTCGGTTTCCTTTATCTATAATCGTGGTGGCTAGACCTTTATCGGTTGTAGTGGTGGAGCGGAGTGTTTCTGTTATTTGATTCCGGTGGCTCGTTTCCTTTACGAATCAAGTATTAGATTCTTTATCTATCTTCATTCCTTTTGTTGTGTTGTTTCATTAAAACCCAGAAAATACTAAAAATATTTATTTCCGCTGTGCTAGTTTCGTTGTCTAGTTCCGTTGTGCTTGGAATCGCGTGATTATCACATCAGATGAGTATCGTCATGTCAATAGTGATGATGAGAAGACGAGCTTTTGTTGGAGTTTTAGTCGTGTGATATACGGTTGCGAGGTAAGTTTCATTATAAGCTATAACTGGGTTTTTTTTTTTGGTTAATGGTTTCCCTGTGAATTATATTCCATCACCAAAAACATTACAAATCAAGTAGTATGGTTGAAATACCATACTAGTTCATAAGCATGACAAACCATGCTATGTTTACAAGCGAAATCGCAAACTAGGTAAAACAAGTAAGATACTAGAGCTGTCCTAGCCATATACAACATTAGGCTAAATTATTTGAGTGAAACAAGTACCTCAAACATGCACATCAACTAGTAAATAGACAAATGAGAGGGACACATTTACAAGGAAACCGAAGTGACCTCAAACATGCACGTCAACCTGTCCAAGTACCAGTGAGAGGGACACATTTACAAGGCACCTATAATACATCAAACACAAAGCATTACAAAACAACTAGTATCGAACTTAGGCACTACATAATTAGGAGTTGAAGCGCCGTTTATGGTCAAACACCACCAAATCTCGTGGCAGATTCCAAGCTGTGATAAAGCGATCAACCTGAGCCGTGTTCTTGAATCTCAAGGTCACTAATTTTAATCGGACAGTAGCAGCAATTAGGTCTTGAATTTGTTCATGTGCTCGAATCAGGTTTGAGAACAGTCGCAGATTCCTTTCTGGCCAAATGAAGTATGCTGTCGCCGCCACCAATAGCCTTCCAATTACACTCTTTGCCAATCTTGAATTAGCTCGCTGAAGGAGCCAAGAGGAAATATCATCCCACCTTGGACTTACGTGTTGCATTTGAGCAAGGTGATTGATATTTATCCAAACCTGTGATGAGAATGAACATTCAAAAAATAAGTGAGTATGTGAGTCCAATATAAATATCGTTAATAGTAGTAACATTGTGGGTGTGAGGAGGGACTAGCTAGGATGGTCGAGTTTCTTGTTTGGGTCAAGATGTATATAACTTTATTAGTGAAGATCGAAGCAAAAACACGTTGTTTTAATCTTTGATGAGTTACAACGAGAAGGGTTTGATGTGTTTGAAAAGCAATGGTTAAAATGAGAAACGAAGTTGTACGTTGTTTAGTTATGCAGTAATAGAAAAATTTTAATTAAATTGCATGAGGAGGGTCACTTTAATAGTTTAATTGTGGTGTTATACAGAAAATGGGAATTCATGCAAAAATACATATTATTAGTTGATATGTATGTATATTATTTTAAACATGTATGTTAGTCTTAATAAGTCATGTAATAAATAGATGATTTAATTAGTTAAATATATTATTTATTACTTGTTGTTATGGGTAATCATAGATGTTGGACATCAGCATGAGTTGAATGTGATGGATCTTTTTCTTCATTGAGGTAAGGGTGGAGGGAGTGGAAGGTTCTCTCATCTTTCCCATTATCCAATCAAATTACTCCAACTCATTTCAACCCTCCAACCTTTTTTTCAACTTTTTTTAGTGGCAACCGAAACTCTCAACCTTTTCTTTAAAAATTACATTATTTATCCTTAACATTAATAATTTTGCATTATAAACCCTTCAAGAATATAGTTAACCAAATTATATTAAAAACTAACATTAATATAAATTAAAAAGTTCGTTACACAAATACTAAAATACGATAATACTTCTAAATTAGTTTATGATGATTTAAGTAGTTTTAATTATGTTGTAATGTACTCTTTTAAAAAATAAAATGGCATTTTAGGAATTAATATGGAGTGTGTGTTGTGTTTTTGGAAGTTTAAATGGGTATATATATATATAAATAAAAAAAAAAAAGTTTCAGCATAATTGCAACTTTGGTCCCTGGCGCTTTCTTTCTTCCACTTTTGGTCCTCTAACGGTCAAAATTGAAGTTTCCAAACCTGCCACTTCCGGTCCCTGTCTGCACCCCTTTCCTCCATCTCCCAGCGAGCTATAAGCTCGCGCCCCCCATCTCCCTCCGAGCTCGCGAGGCCGGCGGCCGAAACTCCCTCATCTCCCTCTATCTCCCTCCGAGCTCGCGAGGCCGGCGGCCGAAACTCCCTCATCTCCCTCCATCTCCCTCTTGAACTCGCTGTCGACTCCCTCCCCCCTAAGATAACTTACTTTTGACACATGAGGGACACAACAAAACTTAGTTTTGATAATTAAACCCCATTTTATGTTGCTTAAAGTATCTCATGCATATGTTGGGTGTGAGATATATGAGGGAGGTTGACTGGGGTATTGTTCATGCATGTTTATGTAGTAATTAGATGTTTTTTTTGGTTAATGGGATATTCCCTGTGAATTTTATACCATCACCAAAATCATTACAAAACAAGTAGTATGGCTGAAGTACCATACTCATTCATACACATGACATGCCATGTATATGTGAAACTCGCTTACAACATATAAGCTATACTAGTTATCAAGCTAAGCAACACTACATATAAGTTACAAGATAACCTAAAATGAAGTGAAAATAAAATCTAAGAAATAAAGCCTTCTAGCGCCTGATATGATCAAAGACAACCATCTGACGTGGCAAATTCCACGCTTGTACAAAACGATCAACTTGAGTTGTGTTCTTAAATCTCAAAGTAACAAGCTTTAATCGAACAGTAGATGCAATCAAGTCTTGAATCTGATCAGGGGTTCGAGACGTGTTAGAGAACAACCTCTGATTTCTTTCTTGCCATATAAAATATGCAGAAGCAGCTACTAGTAATTTCCCAATCACGCTTCTTGCCGAATTTGACTTAGCTCGTGGAATCAGCCATAAGTATATATCATCCCATCTCTAATCAATCTGATGCATTTGAGCCAAGTGTCTAACCCGAAGCCAAACCTGTGATGAAAAGAAACACTCAAAAAATAAATGGTTATGAGAATCCGGTCCTTGTTGGCAAAGAGGGCAGCACACAAGATTGTAGTTCATATTTCCTCCACCCTTCCACTGCATAATAATGTCTTGAGTTTTCAATTTACATTGAACCAGCAGCCACATAAGGAAAGCATGACGCGGTATCATCTGTGAGAACCAAACAACTTTGTGCCAAGGAACCACATCCTGCCTCGTACGAATGGTATCCCAAACAGCCCATGAAGAGAAATTAATCTCTTTCCCATCAGAAGATTTCCAAAGTAATGCATCATGAGTATTTGGTGAGAGGTGGATATTGGGGAGATCAATTAATATTGGAAATAAGTCAAGCCAAGCCACCGGCCATTTCCAATTTCTCCCATCTAGAAGATCAGCCACAGAATCCCCAAGATTAAATCCAGCATGACTAATCTCACGAGGAGTAATATAGCTTCGAATAGGACATAAATCTGCCCATTTATCATACCAAACAGAAGTGTTTAAACCATTACCAATTCTAGTCCAAATATGATGCCTTATTTGACTACGAATGAGTAATAGCTTCCTCCAACTCCAGCTACAGTTAAGCATAAGAGGTACACACATTAAACAGGTTAAAAGTGTGTTTATTGGAAAACTCTCTCTAGGAGGCGATTCATGGAAAACGAAGATAGCAAACGAAGATAGCAAAACGAAGATAGCAAAACGAAGATAGCAAAACGAAGATATCAAAACGAAGATAGCAAAACGAAGATAGCAAAACGAAGATAGCAAAACGAAGATAGCAAAACGAAGATAGAATATTATCTTATTTTCGTTTTGAAGCTTACGAACTTAAGCTATCTTCGTTCAGTTGGAGGAAAACGAAGATAGCAAACGAAGATAGCAAAACGAAGATAGCAAAACGAAGATAGCAAAACGAAGATAGCAAAACAAAGATAGAATATTATCTTATTTTCGTTTTGAAGCTTACGAACTTAAGCTATCTTCGTTCAGTTGGAGGAATACCTAGTTTCGACGCGATTGAGCAAAACGAAGATAGCAAAACGAACTTAGCAAAACGAATATAGCAAAACGAAGATAGCAAAACGAAGATAGCAAAACAAAGATAGAATATTATCTTATTTTCGTTTTGAAGCTTACGAACTTAAGCTATCTTCGTTCAGTTTTTTTCACCTTACGAACTTGCATGGGATCATGAATTCAAAAGAGAGATCGACTAACTCCGGGGGTAATCCGCCTGGTATTGCTTCAAAGATTAAGAATATTGATGGGAAGGTGAGACCACCTGTGAGGTCAATCCTGAAAAACCCTAATAAGGGTTCTAATGAGAAGAAAGCTGTTGAAGCTCGAAAAGCTGAATTAAAAGACCCAACAGGTGATAGTTTAAATGTTAATTCTGAGACATCTGCATCAAATCCCAAGGTAGAAGAATATGGTAACCCTTTGTATGATGCGGAGGGGAAAGCTGAGGGTCCAAAAAACAATTCTACCAGTTCTAATACTGATAATGTGGAACGTGGTGAAGATGGGGAAGTGGATGGTAGCATGGATGATAATTCTGAATTTGTTAAACAGCATGTGAATGATGGGAATTTAGGTGGTGGTTTTAATACTACCAATGAAACTCCTAGTTTTCCGTGAATGGCGATGGTGTTGGTGATGGGATTCATCAATCTGTACCACCAGTTGCAAAGGTGGTGCGATCTGATGTGAATAATAAACCAAAAGTTAATTTCCGTTCTCTGAATGTGGAATTTAGTGTTGAAGGCATTGATTTGATTATTCCAAAAGAAGCTATTATGTCAGAAAATAGCAAATATGCTAATACTTTGGTTGGATATTTTCTTGGAAAAAGACTTGCTTTCCCCGTTGTTGAAAACTACGTGAAGAATGCTTGGGCTAAATATGGGTTTCAGCGTCTTATGATGAATGCATCCGGTTTCTTTTTCTTCAAATTTGAGAAGAAATCTGGTATGGAGAAAGTGTTAGAACAAGGACCATGGTTAATTCGCTCAGTTCCTCTTTTCCTTAATAATTGGACTCCTGATTTTAGTATGTCCGACATTAAGAAGGTCCCGGTTTGGGTAAAGATGCATAATGTACCTTTGGTTATATTTAATGAAGATGGTCTAAGCATGCTTGCGACCAAGCTTGGAAGACCAGTTGCTTTGGATGATTATACGAATTCCATGTGCATTAATGCATGGGGTCGTAGTAGTTATGCTCAGGCTCTTATTGAATTGGATGCAGATAATGAGCTAAAATCTGAGTTGACTGTTGGAATTCCTAATATGGTTGGTGATGGTTTTTCGAAACACGTTATTAACATTGAGTACCAATGGAAACCTCCTCATTGTTCGGCTTGCAAAGTGTTTAATCATGCAAGCGTTCAATGCCCTAAATTGCCTAAAAAGGTCATACCAATTCCTAAAAAGGTTATATCAGAGGTGCACAGTGATAGTTTCCAGCTAGTTGGCAAAAAGAATGGTTCAAGGCAAGGAGTTCCGGTCCAAAATCAGAAGAATAAGTTCGTATATCGGCCCGTGGTGAAACCAAAAACGAGTACTGATCAAGCAAGCACCTCTAAAGGGCAGATTCCAACCAAGAATTCGTTTGGAGTCCTGGTAGATGAAGATGGACAAAAAGGAGATGACCCGTTATCTGATTATGGGACTAAACAAAGTGTACCTGTACTTCGGGAAGCCACAGAAAGTGAAATGGCTGAAAAGGCATCGAAATTAAAGGCAACGATGGATGTGGCATTTTCTTCTAATACTGATAATGTGGAACGTGGTGAAGATGGGGAAGTGGATGGTAGCATGGATGATAATTCTGAATTTGTTAAACAGCATGTGAATGATGGGAATTTAGGTGGTGGTTTTAATACTACCAATGAAACTCCTAGTTTTTCCGTGAATGGCGATGGTGTTGGTGATGGGATTCATCAATCTGTACCACCAGTTGCAAAGGTGGTGCAGCCTGATAAGGTGAACCAGTCTGATCCTCCGGTTGTTAATATCCCTTTTTCGTATGCAAAGGTGGTGCGATCTGATGTGAATAATAAACCAAAAGTTAATTTCCGTTCTCTGAATGTGGAATTTAGTGTTGAAGGCATTGATTTGATTATTCCAAAAGAAGCTATTATGTCAGAAAATAGCAAATATGCTAATACTTTGGTTGGATATTTTCTTGGAAAAAGACTTGCTTTCCCCGTTGTTGAAAACTACGTGAAGAATGCTTGGGCTAAATATGGGTTTCAGCGTCTTATGATGAATGCATCCGGTTTCTTTTTCTTCAAATTTGAGAAGAAATCTGGTATGGAGAAAGTGTTAGAACAAGGACCATGGTTAATTCGCTCAGTTCCTCTTTTCCTTAATAATTGGACTCCTGATTTTAGTATGTCCAACATTAAGAAGGTCCCGGTTTGGGTAAAGATGCATAATGTACCTTTGGTTATATTTAATGAAGATGGTCTAAGCATGCTTGCGACCAAGCTTGGAAGACCAGTTGCTTTGGATGATTATACGAATTCCATGTGCATTAATGCATGGGGTCGTAGTAGTTATGCTCAGGCTCTTATTGAATTGGATGCAGATAATGAGCTAAAATCTGAGTTGACTGTTGGAATTCCTAATATGGTTGGTGATGGTTTTTCGAAACACGTTATTAACATTGAGTACCAATGGAAACCTCCTCATTGTTCGGCTTGCAAAGTGTTTAATCATGCAAGCGTTCAATGCCCTAAATTGCCTAAAAAGGTCATACCAATTCCTAAAAAGGTTATATCAGAGGTGCACAGTGATAGTTTCCAGCTAGTTGGCAAAAAGAATGGTTCAAGGCAAGGAGTTCCGGTCCAAAATCAGAAGAATAAGTTCGTATATCGGCCCGTGGTGAAACCAAAAACGAGTACTGATCAAGCAAGCACCTCTAAAGGGCAGATTCCAACCAAGAATTCGTTTGGAGTCCTGGTAGATGAAGATGGACAAAAAGGAGATGACCCGTTATCTGATTATGGGACTAAACAAAGTGTACCTGTACTTCGGGAAGCCACAGAAAGTGAAATGGCTGAAAAGGCATCGAAATTAAAGGCAACGATGGATGTGGCATTTTCTGCTGATTCTAATAATGATGAAGTCGATGATGATTATGTGGAAAATATCTATGATGAATCTGATGATTTTATGGCTGCAGATACTAAGCCTAATTCCACTTCTGAGGGGGCAAGCACCCCCGATATGCACGGTTTTAATGGGTAGTATAGCTGCATGGAATATTAGGGGTTTGAACCGACCCCTCAAACAGAAAGAGGTTCGGCAGGTGGTAAGTGAAAATAATCTTAATGTTTGTGCTATCTTAGAATCCCATGTACATATTTCTAGTCTTATGGATGTGTGCAAAAGGGTGTTTAAAACCTGGGATTGGTCTTCTAATGCTTCGTCCTGTAGTAAGGGTACGAGGATTATTCTGGGGTGGAATTCTGAGGTTGTGGATGTTATGGTTTTGTCACATACGGATCAAGTCATACATATTCAGATTATATACAAGTTAGATCGAAAGGCTTTCTATTGTTCGTTTGTATATGCGGACAACTATTATGTTCATAGAAGATTATTATGGGATAATCTTTGTACACATCAGCATTTTATACAAGGAAAACCGTGGGTGTTGTTGGGAGACTTTAACTCAGCGCTTAATTTGGAGGATAGCTTCTCTAGTTCTTCCAAAATTGATGTTGGTATGCGTGATTTTAAGGAGTGTATACAACAAATTGATGTAATGGATATTAATTCTTCCGGGTTCCATTTTACATGGACTCAAAAACCCAAGCATGGAACGGGAACTTTGAAGAAAATTGATAGAATCATAGGAAACGTTCAGTTTTGTGATGAGTTTCAATCCGCTCATGCCATCTTTCAACCCTATAGAATCTCGGATCATACCCCATGTGTCTTGAAACTTCCTAATGTTACTAGGCAAAGACCCAAACCATTCAAATTTGCTAACTTCCTAGTTCATAAGAAGGATTTTGCTGAAATGGTTAAACCTCATTGGGATACTCCTTTTACTGGATGCAAGATGTACAGATTAGTGAAAAAGCTAAGACTTTTGAAACATCCGATCCGAAGTATGCTCTTTAGGCAAGGAAATCTGCATAATAAGGTTAAGGAGCTTCGACTTGAGCTTGATAGCCTCCAAATAGCTATCGAGGCTGATCCCTCTGATAAAGAATTAAGAAACCAGGAGATTGCTGCACTTTATGATTTTAAAGAGGCGGCTCTTGATGAGGAACGCTTCTTAAAACAGAAAGCCAAGATTGAATGGTTAGAGGTGGGTGACTCTAATACTTTGTACTTTCACAACACTGTTAAAGCAAGATCTCACAGGAGCCGGATAGAGAAGATTCAAGATGTTAATGGAGTTGATCATGAAGGGGGTGGTGTGGCTACTGCGCTTGTAAAACATTATGAAGACTTCCTGGGAACTGAAGGGCCTCCATCTTGTTTTAATCCTAATGAAGTTTTCAGAAGAACTATTAGTAGGCAAAAAGCGGATTATATGGTTCGAGCGATCACTGATGCTGAAATTAAAGAAGCTATGTTCTCAATTGATGAAAATAAAGCCCCGGGTCCTGATGGGTATACCTCGCTCTTCTTTATGAAGACTTGGGATATAACGGGAAAGGAGGTATGTCTTGCCATTCATGATTTCTTTAAGACTGGCAAAATTTTGAAAGAAATCAACCATACCTTCTTAGCATTGATTCCGAAAGTGTCCACTCCTAATAGAGTTACAGATTATCGCCCAATTTCTTGCTGCAATACAATATATAAATGCATTAGTAAAATTATTACTAATCGCATTAAGGATGGGTTGGATGATATTGTAGATATTAATCAATCCGCATTCATTCCGGGAAGGCTTATATCGGATAATATTCTTCTAACTCAAGAATTAATGTATAATTATCATCGTAAGATTGGCCCCCCACGATGTGCTGCTAAGGTTGACATTCAAAAAGCATATGATACTGTTAATTGGAGCTTCTTAAGAGCAACATTAATTGGTTTTGGATTCAATCCGACTATGGTACATTGGATCATGTCTTGTGTTACCAGCGTTTCTTTCTCTATCAGCTTGCATGGTAATATTCATGGTCTTTTCCAAGGAAGACGAGGACTTAGACAGGGTGATCCCATGTCCCCATACCTCTTTACTTTGGTTATGGAGGTGTTAACTCTGATGTTACACAAATCTGTGCAACATTCACCGGGCTTCAGGTTTCATAACTTGTGTGGAGAACAACGAATTATTAACATTTGTTTTGCAGATGATCTCTTTCTCTTTGGCCGAGGTGATCTTGCTTCGGCCAAAGCTATTATGGACGGGCTTATGGAGTTTTCTAATGCCTCAGGACTTATGCCTAGTCTAGCTAAAAGCACGGCTTTCTTTTGTAATGTCCCTGATCGTATTAAGAGGGCTATTTTGGAGATCCTCCCATTTGAAGAAGGCTTTCTTCCGATTCGTTATCTTGGTGTTCCACTTATTTCATCTAGACTTTTACACAAAGATTGCACAATTTTGGTTGAAAGGATGGAGGCTAGAATAAGTGATTGGAAGAACAAGTCTCTTTCGTTTGCTGGCAGGTTACAATTAATTAATTCAGTTCTCTCTTCCATGCATATTTATTGGGCTTCAGTTTTCATTCTCCCTGCTAGTATCATTTCTGATTTGGAAAAGAAGATGCGGGCTTTTTTATGGACTCAAGGACCCATGAGCAAAGGTAAAGCTAAGGTGGCATGGAAGGATTGTTGCCTTCCTAAGTATGAAGGAGGAATTGGAATTAAAAGAATTTGTGATGTTAACAAAGCTCTTATGACTTCTCATGTATGGAGTATCTTGAATAATCGAAAGTCTCTTTGGGTACAGTGGATTAATGTGCATAAACTCAAGGGAAGAAATTTATGGGATGTCCCTTTGAAAGCTGGCTCAACATGGGGATGGCTTCTTCAATTGCGAGAAGTAATCCGACCACATATTAAGTATCTGATAGGGGATGGGTGTACTACTTCAGCTTGGTTTGATAATTGGGCTTCTATTGGCCCTTTATGTAAGTTTATTACATATAGAGAGATGACTAGAGCGGGATTTCGTCTTGATGCAACTGTTAATGATGTTCTAACTAATGGATGCTGGAAATGGCCAATTGCCTGGTTTGATCTATTTCCAGTGCTTATAAATGTTACTCCTCCTGTTCTTCGTCCTGCTGTTTCTGATATAATTACTTGGTATGATAATAATGGGAAGGAAACTGGTTTTTCAGCCTCTTCCACATGGGAAACCATCCGAGTTAGAAGACCAGTTGTTCCTTGGGTTGCTCTTGTTTGGTTTGCACATAGTATTCTGAGGCACTCATTTCATGTCTGGCTTATTATGAGAGAAAAACTGAAGACTCATGATAAGATGAAGCAATGGGATGTTAGTGGTTCTACTAACTTAAATCTACTTTGCTGTTCCCTCTACAAGCGTGGACCTGATTCGCATCAACATTTATTTTTTGAATGTAATTACTCATTGCAGATTTGGAATTTGGTTCGCCCCTTAATGGGATTTCATGCGGTTCCAAACCGATGGACTGATATCACTTCAATGCTATTGTTGACATCAAAGCCTAATCTAGCCAAGACGGTTATTGCTAAGCTTCTGATTGCTGCTTCGGCTTATTACTTATGGCAAGAGAGAAACTCCAGATTATTTTCTCCTAAAGAAAGATCGGTTGCTCAACTACGTGATGTTATTGTGTCTACTGTCCGGATGAAGTTAGCCACTATGAAGTTCAAGAAAAAGATTCAAGGAAGAAGCATCCTAGAAGAATGGAAGTTGGATATCACGTAAACATTTATTAAACATCACTTTTATTGTTTTGCCATTAAGAAGTCAACAAGTCTTCTAAATGTGTCCCTCTGATAGGCCTTTGGATTTATCTAAGGGTAGGAGTCTCCATTTGGTTAGCCATTTTGAGCTCTTCACTGTGATGTGCATGTTTGAGATTTGGTTTCGATTTGGTAGAATGATAGAGGTTGATGTTTGATATTGGTTACTTACATATTAGAGGTGTATTATTAATGCTTTTGATGTTATTAGCCTTTTTTATGTATTGTTCAGCTAGGTCGTTTGTGACGTTATTGTTTCACATACATATGGCATGTCATATGTATGAATTAGTTTGGTACTTTGCCAAGCTACTTGTAATAATCTTCTTTTGGGTGATTTATAAAAGCTTACCGGGGTTTAAATTCCCCTTTACCCAAAAAAACTCCAGCTACAGTTCTCTTGAATTGGTAGATCCCAAAAATTTCTCTCTTTAATCTTATACGCATGGATCCATTTAACCCATAAGGACTCCCGATGGTTAAGTAGGCTCCAAACATGTGTGACCATTAAATCTTTGTTCACCTCAGCGATGCGTCTAATACCAAGTCCTCCTTCTGATTTTGGTAGACAAATAGCTTTCCATGACACTTTAGCTTTGCCTTGAACATACTCTCCTTGATTCCACAAAAAACCCCTTATTTTGCTTTCCAATTCTTTTATAATACGTTTTGGGAGAATAAACACTGATGCCCAATATACATGTAAAGATGATAGCACAGAGTTAATCAATTGAAGTCGCCCAGCAAAAGATAAGGATTTGTTTCGCCAATCCGTAATCCGCTTTTCTAATTTTTCGACCAAAATCTTGCAATCCTTATATAATAAACGAGTTGAAATTAGAGGGACTCCAAGGTATCTGACCGGTAAACTTCCTTCCTCAAATGGCATGATAGCAAGAATAGCATATTTAATATGATCAGGAACATTACAGAAAAACACCGTGCTCTTAGTCAAGCTTGCCACTAGGCCAGACATGTCTCGAATAGATTAAGAGACTCCATGATGACTTTTGCTGATCTAGTTTCACCCCGAGAGAAGATAAACAAGTCATCAGCAAAGCATAAATTCGTGATTTGCAGCTTTTCACATCTATTATGGAACCTGAAATTGGAAGCATTTGAAACAGAATTATTCAAAATAAGCGTTAGTACTTCCATCACCAAAGTGAATAGATAAGGTGACATAGGATCGCCCTGTCTCAATCCACGCTTTCCTTTAAAATATCCATGCAAGTTCCCATTGATACATAATGAGAATGATGTCGTGGACACACAAATCATAATCCATTTGATCATCATCGGATGAAAACCAAATCACTTCAATATCAACTCTAAAAAATGCCAATCAACCGTATCATAGGCTTTCTGAATGTCAATCTTGAATGCACATCTAGGCGGACCACTACACCTATGATAGTTATGCATAAGTTCCTGAGTTAACAAGATATTATCTGATATTCTTCTTCCTGGCACAAATGCTGATTGATTAATGCTAACAATTTCGTGCAACCCTTCCTTTATCCTGTTCGTAATAATCTTACTGATACACTTATAGATAGTATTACAACAAGATATAGGCCTATAATCAGTAATACAGGAAGACTGGAATCAAGGATAAAGGAAACACTCCGCCCCACCACTACAATCGATAAAGGTCTAGCCACCACGATTATAGATAAAGGAAACACTCCGCCCCACCACTACAATCGATAAAGGTCTAGCCACCACGATTATAGATAAAGGAAATACTCCGCCCCACCACTACAATCGATAAAGGTCTAGCCACCACGATTATAGATAAAGGAAACACTCCGCCCCACCACTACAATCGATAAAGGTCTAGCCACCACGATTATAGATAAAGGAAATACTCCGCCCCACCACTACAATCGATAAAGGTCTAGCCACCACGATTATAGATAAAGGAAATACTCCGCCCCACCACTACAATCGATAATGGTCTAGCCACCACGATTATAGATAAAGGAAACACTCCGCCCCACCACTACAATCGATAAAGGTCTAGCCACCACGATTATAGATAAAGGAAACACTCCGCCCCACCACTACAATCGATAAAGGTCTAGCCACCAAGATTATAGATAAAGGAAACACTCCGCCCCACCACTACAATCGATAAAGGTCTAGCCACCACGATTATAGATAAAGGAAATACTCCGCCCCACCACTACAATCGATAATGGTCTAGCCACCACGATTATAGATAAAGGAAACACTCCGCCCCACCACTACAATCGATAAAGGTCTAGCCACCACGATTATCAGATAAAGGAAATACTCCGCCCCACCACTACAATCGATAAAGGTCTAGCCACCACGATTATAGATAAAGGAAATACTCCGCCCCACCACTACAATCGATAATGGTCTAGCCACCACGATTATAGATAAAGGAAATACTCCGCCCCACCACTACAATCGATAAAGGTCTAGCCACCACGATTATAGATAAAGGAAACACTCCGCCCCACCACTACAATCGATAAAGGTCTAGCCACCAAGATTATAGATAAAGGAAACACTCCGCCCCACCACTACAATCGATAAAGGTCTAGCCACCACGATTATAGATAAAGGAAATACTCCGCCCCACCACTACAATCGATAAAGGTCTAGCCACCACGATTATAGATAAAGGAAACACTCCGCCCCACCACTACAATCGATAAAGGTCTAGCCACCACGATTATAGATAAAGGAAACCGAACTGATCATGCCATTTGAACAGGCCATGTTGATTCTGCCAGCAGTGGCCCATTTCAGACAAGTCTTTTCTGAACCAGTCCAGTCACCAGTGGTAACATTTCTCCAGTGGCAAGCTCTAGATGACTGCTCCAGATGAATGCTCCAGTGAACTACTACTGAAGGTCCTCCAGATGAATGCTCCAGTGACCACTACTGAAGGTCCTCCAGATGACGTGCTCCAGTTTTTGTCTCCAGTAGCGGTCCAGATTTATGTTTCCAGTTGCCAATTAATAAAGTCCCCACTGACGTCGTTTGTGGGCCCAATAATAAAGAAAAATGACAGCCGTTAAGGAAGGCGCGTGTGACAAGACATTTCTAACAATGTTATGGGACCACTTGTAGGGGAATATTTCTAGAAGCTCACGTGTCCATATTTTATTGGTCCAAGTTAATTAGTGGTTGCACATGAAGTTTATTAATGGTCAACATAAGTTTAATGCCAGACATGCAAAATGGGTGGAATTTTTGCAGTCTTATTCTTTTGTTTCTAAGCACAAAGCTGGAGTGCTAATGTTGTTGTTGATGCGTAAATCACGCGACAAACGACAGCGGAAGACTATTTTTGGTATTTTCTGGATTTTATATGAAATAAACAACTAAACGAGACAATAAAGTAAAATGATAGATAAAAGAATCCACCACCAAGACTCGTAAAGGCTAAGCCACCGGAATCAAGGATAAAGGAAACACTCCGCCCCACCACTACAATCGATAAAGGTCTAGCCACCACGATTATAGATAAAGGAAACCGAAGATTTAAAAGACCTCACCACAATATTTGATAAAGAACAAGTCACCACAAATATTGATAAAGGGGTCACTCCTAACCACCAAGAATCAAGGATAAAGGAAACACTCCGCCCCACCACTACAATCGATAAAGGTCTAGCCACCACGATTATAGATAAAGGAAACCGAAGATTTAAAAGACCTCACCACAATATTTGATAAAGAACAAGTCACCACAAATATTGATAAAGGGGTCACTCCTAACCACCAAGATCAAAGATCTATAAAGGTAAAAGAAGATTTGTAAGAAATAGAGGCTGCTCTATTAATTTTCATTCAACATCAACTGCCTTACAATGAGAAATAAAGGCCTTATTTATAGCCACATACTCTTACCTAGGAATCAACGACAAAATAATAAAATAATACAAAAGCTGTCATGTGCAAGCCACTAATTAATTTGGACCAATAGGAAATAGACACATAAGGCTTCTAGAAACAATCCTCTTCAAGTGGCCCACAATATCGTTAGGAATATTAATGCTTTTGCACGCTCCTTCTTGATCCACTAAAAAGCTGCCACGCGTCCATACCCACGTCCTTATTGACCCCACACAACCTTCAGTTAAAGTAAACTTTATTATAGACAACTGGAGCATTTATCTGGAGCACTTCACTGGTGGCCTTCAGTATTCACTACTGGAGTCCTTCAGATGCAACTGGAGCTCGTCAGATGCCACTGGTGATAATTCCCACTGGAGCAAGGTCACTACTGGAGACTGAGTTGTTTCAGTAAAAAGATGGTTAAAATGTGATACAGCTGGCAAAATTAACATTGCTTGTTCAGACTGCATGGTTCGCTCAGATTCCTTCTTCAGTTTAGTCAACTGCTTTTCTCCAGATTCCTCCAGCTCAGCTTCAGTCAAACTTGGTTCATTGAATCTGGACATTCCCGCATCATTCTCCCCCTCTAAAAAGAGACTTGTCCTCAAGTCTTCGAGATACTCATCCTCCAGGTAGGGCATCAGATCACCAACATTGAATGTACTAGAGACTGACATATCTCCAGGAAGTTCAACTTTGTAAGCATTTTCTCCATATCTCTCCAGAATCTTGAATGGACCGTCAGCTCTGGGCATCAGTTTGCTTTTTCTCTTGGCTGGAAATCTTTCCTTTCTGAGATGCACCCAAACAAGATCACCTGGTGAAAAACTGGGCTGCTTCCTGTTCTTGTTTGCCTTGGCCTTGTAACTGGCATTTGCTTTTTCTCTTGGCTGGAAATCTTTCCTTTCTGAGATGCACCCAAACAAGATCACCTGGTGAAAAACTGGGCTGCTTCCTGTTCTTGTTTGCCTTGGCCTTGTAACTGGCATTTGCTTTCTCAATTCTGGTCTTCACTTGTTCATGAATCTTCTTGATTTCTTTTGCTCTGGTCTCTGCTTCAACACTTGCCTTTGGTTCAATCGAAAAAGGAATCAAATCAATAGGAGTTAGTGGATTGACACCATAACAAACTTCAAATGGGGATTTACTGGTTGAATAATTTGGAGCTCTATTGAAGGCAAACTCAGCATGAGCAAGCTTCAGATCCCAATCCTTCAGCGTCTTCTTCACCAGTGTTCTCAATAACATACCAATTGTTCTGTTCGTGACTTCAGTCTGTCCATCAGTCTGAGGATGGTGAGACGTACTGAACATCAATCTGGTACCCATCAGTCTCCATAGAGTCTTCCAGAAATAGCTTAAAAACTTCACATCTCGATCAGAAACAATGGATTTAGGAATTCCATGTAATCTGACAATCTCCTTAAAGAACAAATTCGCTACAGCTGAAGCATCATTTGTTGTATTACAAGCAACAAAATGAGCCATTTTTGAGAATCTATCAACAACCACCATTATAGAATCTTTTCCCCTCTGGGTTCTGGGCAGTGCAACAATAAAATCCATACTGAGATCTTCCCAAGGTTGGTTTGGAACTGGAAGAGGAGTGTACAAACCTTTGTGAAAAGTTGTCTTTGCCTGGTGACAAGTTGGACAGCGACTGATAATACTCTGGACGTCCTTCAGTAGACTTGGCCAGTAGAAGTGTTCAGTCAGAATCTCTCCAGTTTTGTTGATTCCAAAATGTCCAGCTAGACCTCCTCCATGTGCTTCCCTTATTAATAAATCTCTTATTGAACCCCTTGGAATGCACAACTTACCATTCTTGAATAAGAAACCATCTTGAACAGTGAATGGTCCTTTCAGATTAGCTTCAGTAACTTTCTCAGAAAAATCTGGATCAGCAGCATATAACTCCTTTATAAAAGAAAATCCAAGTACTCTTGCTTCCAGAACTGATAATAAAGAATATCTTCGTGATAGTGCATCAGCAACAACATTGCAAACTCCAGCCTTGTGCTTTGAAACAAATGAATAAGACTGCAAGAATTCTACCCATTTGGCATGCCTGGCATTAAGCTTGTGTTGGCCGTTTATAAACTTCAGGGCTTCATGATCAGAAACAATACGAACTGTTTTGGCTTCAGATAATGTGACCAGTGAGTGATAGCACGAATTATTGCATAAAATTCTTTATCATAAGTGCTATACTTTAATTTTGATCCGTTCAGTTTCTCACTGAAATAAGCAACTGGACGCCCACTCTGCACCAGTACTGCACCAATACCAACTCCACTGGCGTCACACTCTAATTCGAACAACTGATCAAAATCTGGTAAAGATAGAACTGGAGCTGAACTGAGTTTTTCCTTTAGTGACTCAAACGCCAGTTGGGCTGAACTCGGCCAGTTGAACACACCTTTCTTCAGGCAGTCAGTAATTGGAGCTACAACTGTAGAGAAATTCTTGATAAATCTTCTATAAAATGATGCCAGTCCATGAAAACTTCTAGCTTCAGTGATGGTTGTAGGAACTGGCCATGACTTGATAGCATCAACCTTCGAAGGATCCATAGAAATTCCATCCTTGGACACAACATACCCCAGAAATATAACACTGTCCACCATAAAATCACATTTCTCTAGTTTGCCATACAACTGGTGTCTCCTAAGCAGTTCAAATACCTTCTTCAGATGATTAACATGTTCAGCTTCAGATTTTGAATACACCAGAATATCATCAAAGTATACCACAACAAACTGACCAATGAGTGGCCTGAGAACTTCATTCATCAGTCTCATGAATGTACTGGGGGCATTTGACAAGCCGAAAGGCATTACTAACCATTCATATAAGCCTCCTTTGATTTTGAATGCAGTTTTCCACTCATCTCCATCCTTCATTCTTATCTGGTGATAACCACTTCTGAGATCAATTTTTGAAAACACTCTGGAGCCATGTAACTCATCAAGCATATCATCCAATCTGGGAATAGGATATCTATACTTAATAGTTATATTGTTGATGGCTCTGCTGTCAACACACATTCTCATCGTTCCATCTTTCTTTGGGACCAGTAGAGCAGGAACTGAACAAGGACTCATGCTTGCTCTGACATAACCCTTCTTGACCAGTTCATCTACTTGTCTTTGCAATTCTTTGGCTTCATTAGGAGAACAACGATAAGCAGCTTTGTTTGGAAGAACTGAGCCTGGAACCAAGTCAATCTGGTGCTCGATACCTCTAACTGGAGGTAAACCTTCAGGTAGATCTTCAGGAAAAACATCTCTGAACTCCTTCAGTAATGACTTCAGTAAACTGGGGACTTCAGTGGACTTCTTCTCTTCAGACTTTTCAACGACCAGTAGCATTAGAACTGGAGAGCCTTCAGATAACTCTTCCTCAACTTCAGATTGAGATAAAAACAAAGGCTTACTGGGCTGATCCTTCTTGACTTTCATCAGTTCGGTGGGCTTCAAAGAAGTCAGTGTGACCTTCTTTCCACTTATATTCAGAGAATATGAGTTCATACGACCATCATGATGAACATAATTATCAAATAACCATGGTCGACCCAACAAAATGTGACAGGCATCCATGGGAACAACATCACATATAATTTTATCTTGGTAAACTGACCCAATTGAAAAGGGAATAGTGACTTGTCGATTTACCTTTACTTCAGAACCTTCGCTTAACCATTGCAACTTGTAAGGTCTGGGATGCTTCACTGTTGGTAGTTCCAGTTTCTCTACCATGTAGGTTGAAGCAGCATTTGCACAACTGCCACCATCGATGATCAGATCACATACCTTGCCTTTCACTGTGCATCTGGAGTGGAAAATATTCTCTCTCTGAGCAGTATCAGCTGTAACTTCATCAGTATGCATCACTCTCCTGACAACCAACATCTCTCCAATATCTGCACCAACATAAGCTTCTTCTTCTTCATCGTACACTGGCTCACCTTCTTCAGTGTCGACATCTGGTAAACATTCAATTTCTTTAGCAGTCAATGCTCTTTGATTAGGACACTGGGCCTGGAAGTGACCAAAGCCATGGCACTTGAAACATTTTCTTCCAACTGGTTCTTTAGAAGCTCCAGTTTCTTTTTCTTTCCCTCTGGAGGATTTCTGAGCAGCTTCAGTAAATCTGGCAACTGGTTGACTTGCACTGGCAGGAACCTTACTGAATGACTTGTACGGAACCTTCTTCTTCAGTTGTCTTTCAATCTGGATAGCCAGTTTACATGCACCTTCGTATGTCCAGATAGGCTGCAATTCAATCTTCTCAGTAATGGCAGCGTTCAGACCACCAAGAAATCTGGCTATAGTGTGCTCTTCAGTTTCATTCACACCAGTTCTGGTCTTCAGATGCTCAAACTCTCTAATGTATTCTACAACCTCCTTAACTCCTTGCTTCAGATTGTTCATCAGTAAGTACTGGTCTTGCTTGTACGACTGGGGAACAAATCTCTTTTGCATAACTTCCTTCAGTTTGGACCAGGTCTTGATTTTGCTTTTGCCTTTATATTCCCTTTCAGACTTCATGTTATCATACCAGGATGAAGCATATTTCTTCAGTTTAATAATGGCAACTTTGAAGCTTTTTCTATCATCATAACCTTTTATCTCCATAATCCTGTCCATCACCTGGACCCATTCAAAATACTCTTCTGGGTTAGAAGATCCATTAAAATCTGGTGGATCTATCTTAATATCCCTAGTATCATCACCCTTATGCCTCCTACGCCTTTCTCTATGACGTGACTCATCAGAATCACTAGAACCTCTGGCTACACTTTCAGATCTCTCACTACCACCTTGAGATTCAGTATCTCTTTCACTTGGAACAACATTTTCTCGATTAAATCTTAAACCACCATCTTCTAACATATGAACAACTCTACCAAGAGCTTCTTGTAGATCTTCTATCTGTTTATCTCTCCTAGCATTATTAGCTTCATCTAAAGTCATATTCCTTCTAAAAGCCATTTATAACCAACAAATAACTCACAATTAATAGATCTAAGCAAAACCTCAACAGATCTAAAACAATACCCCAACGGACAAAAAGATTAAGAAACCTTTTTCAAACCTGGCTCTGATACCAAATTTGATGCGTAAATCACGCGACAAACGACAGCGGAAGACTATTTTTGGTATTTTCTGGATTTTATATGAAATAAACAACTAAACGAGACAATAAAGTAAAATGATAGATAAAAGAATCCACCACCAAGACTCGTAAAGGCTAAGCCACCGGAATCAAGGATAAAGGAAACACTCCGCCCCACCACTACAACCGATAAAGGTCTAGCCACCACGATTATAGATAAAGGAAACCGAAGATTTAAAAGACCTCACCACAATATTTGATAAAGAACAAGTCACCACAAATATTGATAAAGGGGTCACTCCTAACCACCAAGATCAAAGATCTATAAAGGTAAAAGAAGATTTGTAAGAAATAGAGGCTGCTCTATTAATTTTCATTCAACATCAACTGCCTTACAATGAGAAATAAAGGCCTTATTTATAGCCACATACTCTTACCTAGGAATCAACGACAAAATAATAAAATAATACAAAAGCTGTCATGTGCAAGCCACTAATTAATTTGGACCAATAGGAAATAGACACATAAGGCTTCTAGAAACAATCCTCTTCAAGTGGCCCACAATATCGTTAGGAATATTAATGCTTTTGCACGCTCCTTCTTGATCCACTAAAAAGCTGCCACGCGTCCATACCCACGTCCTTATTGACCCCACACAACCTTCAGTTAAAGTAAACTTTATTATATACAACTGGAGCATTTATCTGGAGCACTTCACTGGTGGCCTTCAGTATTCACTACTGGAGACTGAGTTGTTTCAGTAAAAAGATGGTTAAAATGTGATACAGCTGGCAAAATTAACATTGCTTGTTCAGACTGCATGGTTCGCTCAGATTCCTTCTTCAGTTTAGTCAACTGCTTTTCTCCAGATTCCTCCAGCTCAGTTTCAGTCAAACTTGGTTCATTGAATCTGGACATTCCCGCATCAGAAGACTTCTTAACCATTGGGGAGGCCAGTTCCAGTTATCATTCAGCACTAAATCAGAAACCCTTGAGTTAATAGAAAGACCAGCCGAGGTGATTTGTCTTGATGAAATTGTTCCATACAATGGACTGTCAAGACACCAGTTATCATGCCAAGCAAAAGTTTGCTGCCCATTCCCAATTTTAACCCAGAAATATTGACGAACAATTTGACGAATTTGAAGCAATTTTCTCCAACTCCAAGATAGGTTTCCACGATAAGGAATATTCCAGAAGCTTGTACCACGTAACTTGTGGGTATGGATCCATTTGACCCAAAGAGACTCTTTACAAGTGATGATATTCCAAATATGAACCGAGAAAAGAGCAACATTAAATGGTCTAAGCTTACGAATACCCAATCCTCCTTCCTCCTTAGGGAGGCATACATCATCCCATGCAACCTTCGCCTTACCTTTCTGCATATCACCTTGACACCAAAGAAACCCACGCATAATTTGCTCTATTTCCAGAATAATATGCATAGGTAAAATAAACACAGAAGACTAGTAAACATGGATTGAAGACAAAACAGAGTTGATTAACTGAACACGTCCCGCAAATGATAAAAACTTGTTTCGCCAATCATTTACCCTTTTCTGTACTTGATCAATCAATATTTTATAGTCACGAATAACAAGTCTGGAAGAGACAAGAGGGACCCCAAGATACTTAACAGGAAGTTTTCCTTCTTCAAATGGAAGAATATTCAAAATAGCAGCTTTAACCATATTAGAAACGTTGCAAAAATAAGCAGTGCTTTTAGGTAAGCTAGGAGACAAACCCGAAGCAGCTTTGAATCCCGTAAGAGAATCCATAATGATTTTTGCTGACTCCACATCACCACGCATAAAAATAAATAAATCATCAGCAAAGCAGAGATTTATTACCTGATGTTCCTGACAATGTTGATGAAAAGAAAACTGGTCTGATTGTTGAACATTACGCTTCAACAAAAGAGTCAAGATCTCCATAACAAGTGTAAACAAATAGGGGGATAATGGATCACCCTGTCTAAGTCCTCTACAGCCATGAAAATAACCGTGAAGGTGACCATTAATACTCAGAGAATAAGTAACAGAAGTAACACACAACATGATCCAAGAAATCATTGGAGGAGGAAATCCAAATGCAATAAGAACAGTCTTGAGGAAGCCCCAGTCTACAGTATCATAAGCTTTCTGAATGTCAACTTTCAAAGCACATCTAGGAGGACCTCTATCAGTGTGATAATTATGCATTATTTCTTGGGTAAGAAGTATATTATCAGAGATACTTCTTCCAGGAATAAAAGCAGACTGATTCATGCTAACAATGTTTGCAAGGCAATCTTTAATTCTGTTAGCAATGATCTTACTAATGCATTTAAACAGAATATTACACAAGGATATGGGACGAAAATCAGTAACAGACGAAGGAGAAGTCACCTTAGGAATAAGTGCAATAACAGTATGATTCAATTCCTTCAATAGTTTGCCAGAGACAAAGAAATCCTTAACAGCATCAGAAACTTCTTTACCAATGACTTCCCAAGCCCCTTTAAAAAATGCAGCAGAAAACCCATCAGGTCCAGGTGACTTGTCATCACCCATTGAAAACATAGCAAGTTTAACTTCCTCATCAGTAACTGATATTATCATTGCAGCAACTTGTTGATGTGAAATAGTATGCGAAATCAACCCATGGATGTCTAAAGGTGCTACATTACCTAATTTGCCAAGAAAATTCTTATAATGAGAAACAAAAGCATCAAAAACATCATGGCCCTGAACCAAATTTCCAGAAGAATCATGAATAAAACTAATATGGCGCCGGATAGCTTTTGCCTTCACAACTTTATGAAAGTATGCTGAATTCGAGTCACCCACACGAAGCCACTCCACTTTTGCTTTCTGTTTCAGAAATCTTTCTTCTTCAATCACAGCATCATTGAAAGCTTGTAAATAGGTAGCTTCTTCCTCTCGAAGAGAAGAATTATGAGGATCTTTATCTAGAGCTGATTGCACATTTTCCAGTTCAGCACGGAGCTTGATAACATTTGAATGAAGGTTACCTTTATCTACAAGCAACTTTCGAAGGGGTTTCTTCAAAGATTTCAACTTTTGCACTACTTGATACATCAAGAAACCATCCACTTGTTGCTTCCAGGCATGCCCCACAATGTCCAAGAATCCCTTATCAAGAACCAATAAATTAGCAAACTAAAACGGTTTTGGTTTGAATCTGGATTTTGTAGGTAGTTTAAGGATTGCCGGTGAGTGATTAGAATTAAGGTATGGTTTAAAGAAAGCAGTAGCTCCATTAAACTCATTATGAAACTCCGTATTAGCTAGGATTCGATCAATCTTTCTCAAGATCCCATTTTTGCCATGTGGTTTCTGATTCCAAGTAAACTGTAGCCCCATCATATTGACATCAGAAACTTCAATATTATCTACACATTCATGAAACTCTCTCATAGAAATATTAATTCCTGAAGATCCCGAGGTAGTGTCAGTAAGGTTAAGAGTAGCATTAAAATCTCCAAAAATGCACCAAGGCTTGTCTAAAACAAACAATTTATGTCTATTCAAGTCATGCCATAGCTGCCTTCGATCAATATAGTAGTTATGAGCGTAAACAAAGGAACATAAAATCATTTTCCTCTCATCCTTCAAGTAAACTTGAGCATGGATGACTTGATCAGATTGTGAAAGGATCATAAGATCAATATAACGAGGATCCCAAGCTAGAATGATACGAGTACCCTTATTACACAAATTGCAATTCGAAGTCCAATCCCAATTCAGAAACACTTTCGAACAAACATTCATCAGCTGCATCTTAGAAAGGTGAGATTCAAGAATAGCACAAATAGAAATAGAATTAGAAGAAATAAGCTTTTGAACCTCTTTTTGCTTATGGGGCTGGTTCATTCCCCTAATATTCCGGGAGTGCTTGCCCCCTCAGATAAAATAGAATCGACCATATGGCCAACAGACTCATCAAACACCACCTCATCATCATCCGAATCTGTAACATACTCAGCACCATTAGTAACATCATTCTTAACCCCCACACCATCTAAGTCAGCCAGAACATCAAAAGGATTAGATGTATTGATTGATTTCTCCTTTGCTGAAGAAGTCGAAGGCTGATCAGGAGGTTTGTTCCCCTTATCAGGCTGCCCATTTTCCTGGACTTCAGGTTTCCCTTTAGAAGTGGTACCTCCTGTTTGTTTCGGTATATACATCTGTTTTGGTTTATTCACTCGAAATCCTTCAGATTTTTTCAACTTCTGTTGTTCAGTTTTTCCTTTCCCCTTCCTTCTTACAACCGTAGTAAATCCATCATCCGTAACAGTTGGTTTAGAAGCCTTAATATTCAGTGGACAAACTTTATGTTCATGACCAAACACCTTGCAGTTGCAACAATGGGGTGGTTTCCATTCATATTCAACAGTGATAACTTCCTTTGAAAAGCCACTACCTGAAAGATTAGGAATTGCTACAACTAATTCCTCACGAGGAGTAAACTCAGCATCAAGTTCAATCAAAGCTCTAGCATAGCTATGTCTCCCCCAGGAAGAGAGACACATTTGGCTAGTATAAGAATCAAGCATAAGCGGTTTACCAATTGTCGAAGCAATCATGCTAAGTCCATCCTCAATATAAGCAACAAGTGGAACATCATATAACTTAACCCAGACAGGAATTTTAGTAATTTCCTGTTTTGAAGACAAGTGTTTGGGGTCCAAGTATTAAGTAGCAACGGTGTAGAGCGAATCATCCAAGGTCCTTTTTCCAAGACCTGTTCCATACCTTGTTTTGATGAGAATTGAAAAAAGAAAAAACCTGCATCGTTCATCATAACTCTTTTCAAACCATACTTAGCCCATGTGTTGTAAACATAGTTATCCACCACGGGAAAAGCAAGACGATCACCTAAAAAATACCCATATAAAGAATTAGAAAATCGACCAGTTACCTCTTTCACTGATTCAATGGGAATTACAAGGTCCACCCCTGTGATTTCAGAAGATACCGGCATAAATCTGAAGTTAACTTTCCTGCCAGAATCCTTACTACCAGATTGTTTACGAGTCGGCTCAGTATTTTTAAGAATGGAGGCATACGATGCAGCAGGTTTTGCATTGTTATTTTCTGAATTAAGATCATTAACCTTTGGAAATTCAAACTCATCAGCAATCGGTGGAGGTTGTTCTTTTGCAAAATAGAAAATCGGAGGCCCCTCACTTTTCTTCGCATCTGAAGCATATGAACTCTGTGCATGCTTACTAGCTCCAGCAGCAGTATGACCCTTATTCACATTAGGTTCATCATGACGAAAAACATTATCACTTTTCAACTTCGGCTCTGATGTAGCATGTTCAGAGTGATTGTTATTGTCATTGATCGTTGCTTTATCAGAGGATACATGAAAATCAGCATCAAAACCAGACGTCCCATCAGCCTTGGGAATATCAGTAGGATTATCATCATTGGACTTAGGGTTTATAGAAACCCTAATCGGTTTATGAACACCTTCTTCCATATTCATACGATCACAAGCTCGGTTTTTAATTTTATCAAATCTATTAAGTAAATCAGATAAATCAATAGAAACAGCTCTCTTCATTTACCAACTAACCCATGCAAGCAGAATACGACCACAATTCAGATTAAAAAAGATAACGCAGCAGCAAACCCTAACCCTAAAACCCTAAAACTAACAACACTTAGTCTTAATCAATTAATA
Source organism: Erigeron breviscapus (assembly GCA_034093135.1). Taxonomy (NCBI): domain Eukaryota; kingdom Viridiplantae; phylum Streptophyta; class Magnoliopsida; order Asterales; family Asteraceae; genus Erigeron; species Erigeron breviscapus. Next base: position 121,726,541 of record CM067171.1, on the reverse strand, counting down.
AATTGCCAATGATCTAACTGAACTAAACAATTAGCCGTGATCGGGCAACCTGCTAATTAATCAGATAAGAGCGAAAGCTAGGGTTTTAAAACGATCAAAAGCGAAAACAAAAAAAAACGACCTAATCTCCTCTAACATGCACTTCAACCAATTCCGCAATCCAAACGAATTGAAGAACTAATGAGAGGGACACATTAACAAGGAAATCAAGGACGAAATTGATAGAAAGAAGAAAAGAAAACGGAAGTTGCCATGATCGCAAAGAGGGAGAGAGCGTATGACGAAAAGACTTTTTGGAATCCAGTAATTACAAAACAAGCCCTTATAAAAGAAGAAGTGGTCAAGAATAGTCCAACGCAATGATTTCTTGCAAACTCATTGATGCGTGAATCACGCGACAAACGACAGCGGAAGACTATTTTTGATATTTTCTGGATTTTATGAAATAAAATAAACAAACACGAGACAACAAAGTAAAACGATAGATAAAAGGATCCACCACCAAGATTCGTAAAGGCTAAGCCACCGGAATCAAGGATAAAGGAAACACTCCGCCCCACCACTATAATCGATAAAGGTCTAGCCACCACGATTACAGATAAAGGAAACCGAAGATTTAGACCTCACCACAATATTTGATAAAGGACGAACCACCACAAATATCGATAAAGGGGTCACTCCTAACCACCAAGATCAAAGATCTCTAAAGGTAAAAAAAGATTTTTGTAAGAAATAGAGGCTGCTCTATTAATTTCATTCAACATCAAAAAACTGTCTTACAATGAGAAATAAAGCCTCTATTTACGCCTGTTGTTGTTGGTATAAGCCGATTGGTCGGACTTAGGAATTCGGATATCGAATATGTTGGTGATTAAGGTTTTTATGTGTTGAGTATGATGATGTGCCGTTTGGCACCTCCTCTATTTATATAGAGTGTAAAACCTTGGAGAGGAAGGTAGGGGTTTAGGGTAAATCCCTTTTTCTTTTCGTGATATCTTCCAAGTATGGAAGATATATCTAGGACTCTTCAACTGTGTCCTAGTTTATAGGAGTGTTTTGATATCATTCCCCTTTTTGAGAGATCGGATAAACATGGAAAGGATTTATGTGTATCCGTTTGTTATTATCTTTTGAGAGCTCCGGAATTACGGAGGTATACATCGTAGCTCCGGCTACGGATAGGTCTGCTTGGTACAATGTATTAGTTCCTTCGCTGCTTACGATGCTTACGAAGGGTCCTTCGTATCCAGTCTTTTATACGGAGGTAAAGCTCCGTATACGGTATATCATCAATACCCTCCCAACGGTACGCAACACCTGCCACACAAAGGAGCGTCAATGTGCTACGACACGAAGGCTACTCCGTAACGAAGACTCCCACAGTAGATAAAAGAGATAAGATCGTGCCCCTATAATTCCGGGACTTGATCATATCCCTTTAGTTCAGTAAAAAATGAAAGAATCCTCCTGGACTCTTATAGCCTGAGATTTAGGGAAACCCTAAGCTTCTCCTCCAAGACTATTCTCCCCTATAAAAGGAGAACCTAAAAGACCTTCTAAGGCATTATCATTCATACGATACATGACAATATACCTCACAATACATACGATCGATAAGTTCAAACTCATACATATTTGATTGGCGTAAAGAGGCACGAACCCTACCTTCGGGAAATTGCCAACAAATAACCCAAACACCCATCATCTCACTCTCAACCTAACTACGGTTTGGTACACAATCAATAAATATTAAAAGATATATATATCACCTTACCATTGAATCAAAGATTAGTGAAATAAAGAGTAGTACACAATTACAAGGATATGTCAAAAATTCCACGGCTTGTGTAACAATACAATTATTAGTAAAAAAAACTTAATCCTATAAATAACCAAACTAAACCGAAACTGACCCAAACCGAACCGTGCTTACCCTACGTGTCATGATATTGGTTGTTGCTAGTTGGCATTGTTCTTGTACTAAGCCGTATTGACACTCAGTTAGTACGCATGTTTTTATTGGTGATATATATAAAGTGTTTGTTCATCAAACATGGGTTGTCATCCCGAGGGGATGAATGGTTGATTTAGGGATTTGTTGGCGATTCCCCGGAGGTATAAAGCATGGTGGTGCTTAACGCCATGTTATGTGAATGTGTTTGTGTTTGGGATTGATGGATGTTTTTGGTTATTTGTTGGCGATTCACCGAAGGTAGGGTTCGTGCCTCTTTACGCCAATCAAATATAGTTGATGTATAGCCGATTATGATCGTGCTAATGAATAAGTTTTAGGTCTGACTGATCGTGTTGTGAATGTTCATGGAGGGATATTATCATATCCTGATATTTAGGGATGCTTCTGCCTGATCACTGTCGGCTGTGAGAGGCTTCGGGACAGAGAGTCACTGTCCCGCAACATATTGGTATGTTGTTGATATGTGAGTATATTGTTGTAGGTCGCTGGAGCATCTCTTATAGAGAGGATAGGATGTCCAGTACATGTGTGTGTTTTCTGGAGAGGAGGAGATGATGAATTAGGGTTAGAACTCATCTATATATATAGGGATGTCACGAAGGTTCGGTTTCGTCACGGAGGGTGACATATACCATCAAGCCCCCCAGTTTAATATGAGGAGCTGCAAAGGTCGTTATATTAAACTCTGAAAAACTTCTGCAACAAATTAACGCTTCCTTCGTATGACAAGTGCTTCGTACCGCTGGGAGAGTATATCATCAAGCCCCCAGTACAAGGTGATTCTGTAAATCACTGGACTATTTCTGGCCACTTCATCATTTCCCAGGGTAAATTCCTTAATTCCCAAAAGTCAATTTGTTACCCGCTTCTCAGGCACGTATCTCGAGGTGCTATATCGACGGTTAGGGTTTTTTGTGGTCGTTGTATATCAACTCTCCTATCACATCGCTGCTTTTATCTTCCATTTGATCTGTTCCAACTGTCGTTGTCTTCGATTTTTTAATTTTTATTATTATTATATTGTAAGTCTTCTTTCTTCGAAATAAGTTACCTTCCCCGTTTAGGCTATGGACTTCTTTTGTTGTCTTTGGTGGAGAGACCTGTTTTAATTTGTCAACATTCGAGGGATTAGAGTGTATCCCTTTGTTGCTGTTATAATACCCTAGGAATTTTCCTTCCTTTACTCCGAATGAGCATTTATTCGGATTGGGTTGATTGCTCGGAGGTTTCCGAAGGTCTCCCAAATGTTTTATAAGAGGTTTTCTTCGTCCCTACAATGTCATTCATGTAAATCTCCAAGTTTCTGCCAATCTGTGTGGCAAATGCTTTGTCAACCAGGCACCGATACGCAGCCCCTGCGTTCTTTAGCCCGGACAGCATCTTTCGGTAACAATAGGTCCCTTTACTTGTAAAAATCTATATTGTCTTCATCTTCTTCGGCCATCTGATCTTAATATGCACCTAGAAATCATTTCAGCTGGTGTTCTGTCGAGGATTATACTTTTCAATCTATCTCCGGCAAGGGATAGCAATCTTTGGGGCATGCTTTGTTCATATTAGTGAAATCAACACACATCTTCCACCCGCCATTTCCTTTTTTAACATTACAGGGTTTGCGATCCGTTTGTTGGGGGAGTTGGATTGGGTTTCGTAGTGAATTTGCAAAGATAAATGATTCAATAGCTCTAGTGGTTTTTATGGGATGAATAATCGTGGGATAATGCCATGTAAAAACTTTATAATGTTTCGAAGGCTAAGTCCTCATCGGAAGAGAGAAAAATGGGTTTGTGCCAGAATAGGACCAAGACGTCTCATCTTTCACGACGCTCTATTCCTATTCGCAAGCACGTAAACTTGGCTGGTATTTACGAAGGATTTTGTTTTGTATAGGTTTCATAGTGATTTTCAGGGGGTGGTGATTGCTACTTAGGTTTTATTCTTTTGAGTAGAGGCTACGTACCAGTAATCAATGAGATATTCGTAGACTTTCCTCCTAAGATCTCCTATTACGATGGAAATGTGGTTGTCGCCGGCTTCAAGAGCTATTAATTTCTATGTAGCATGATCCTTGTGCATTGTTATAGTTGTATGTCATTCCGTAGGTTCTGAGGGTCAGCTGCTTTCCACCCTGGGTGATGCTTCGAAGTACGGTCTTCGTTGCATAGTCTTTGACGCGTATGCACTCTTCGTTGCGAATCCTTTGGGGATGGCATACTCTTCGTTGTGAAGCCTTTGGCGGTGGCATACTCTTCGCCACGCAGTCTTAGGAACCCGTAATTGCTCATTTATACTAGAGTTGTGTCATATGTTTGTGAGACGTTTGCCAGCGGTCCTGAAATTGTGAAGTTGATTGGTCTTGTGGTCTGCGCTCCTGAACCTGCTTCGTTACTGGTCACGAAGGGTCTCCAGAGTATGCTATCTTGAAATTAGCTGTCTATCATAGTAAATTTGTTAATGGTATAACTGTTATACCTGATCCTGGGCCTCCACATTGTTGCGTGAGAAATCCCGGTACCTTTTCTTTGGCTTTTTGCCTATACATTCAATCTTTTATATGTCGAATGTTTTTTTTTTTTGCATACATATGCGCGTACATTGGGGTGTCTGTTCAGGCGTCCCTGACAGCTTGTTCCCTCTTGGTAGCTTTTTGGTTTACTGAGGTGGCGACCCTCTATTTTATTTATATTGAGACAATGAGTCTTTTGAATAATGCATTATCCTTCATGGGACTTTTGCTTATTTTGAATAATTGAGGCAAATAGCCTTGTAATTTATGCAGAGTTTTATGGAACTTCCGCAAATTCAATCCTTTATAAAAGATTGATTCCAGGTCTTATCAACCGGACCCTTCGGGGATTTTTAACTAGTACGCTCCCTTGCCATAGGCGATTCTGGAGTCTATATGGGCCTTCCCATATTGGTCCCAGCTTTCCTTGATATTACGTGATGATGGCGTTGTTTAGCCAAAGAACATAGTCGCCGGTTTTGAATGTAGTAGGATTGACTCTTTTGTTGTAGCCCCCTTTGGCTTTCTTTTCGAACATTGCATTTTCTCTTCATTCTTCTGATGGTTCTGGGTCAACTCTGAGTTCCTCCAAGTTTCCTTCAGTATTTAGCATTTTTTGTACCGATATCTGGAATTCAGCTAGTACCATGGCTTCGGTACCGAAGGCTATGCCGAACGGTGGTGCTTCGTTTCAGAGTTATTTTGTTTGCTCAGAGGACCAAGGGGAGTTCGTCTGCCCACCCCTTTGTAACGCGGCTTGTTTGGAGACTATGTATCATAGGTGATATATGTGTAAATACATGATGGAAGTTTCTCACCTTTGGGCATCTTATCTCGTGATTTTTTATGGCTAAAGCTAAGGCGTTCCCTTGGTGCGCCAAGATTAATCCTTGCGGTTCTCTCGAATATCTGCAGCTTCTTTGGAAAGGCTAGTATAAGTGTTTGGGGTTTATCACCTTTTGGTAGTTTAGATAACGGTTCTTAGTGGCGGAGGTCCTTCGGTCTGAGCTATATAAGTCTGCGGATGGGCCTTCGGGTCTGAGCTATTAAGGTCTGCGGATGGGCCTTCGGATCTGAGCTTCAGAAGGTCTGCGGATGGGCCTTCGGGTCTGAGGCTATATAAGGTCTGCGGGATCTGAGCTGTAGCTGGACCTTCGGATCTGAGCTTCTGCGGAACCTAAGGTGTAACTGGACTTTCGGATCTAGTTGCGGATGGGCCTTCAGGTCTGAGGCTATATAAGGTCTGTGGATGGACCTTCAGGTCTGAGGCTATATAAGGTTTGCGGGATCTGATCTGTAGCTGACCTTCGGATCTGAGCTTCGGAAGGTCTACGGATGAGCTTTCGGGTCTGAGGCTATATAAGGTCTGCGGGATCTGAACTGTAGCTGGACCTTCGGATCTGAGCTTCTGCGGAACCTAAGCTGTAACTGGACTTTCAGATCTGAGCTTCTGCGGAACCTAAGCTGTAACTAGACTTTCGGATCTTAGTCTCTGCGGAACCTAAGGTGTAACTGGACTTTCGGATCTTAGTTGCGGATGGGCCTTCGGGTCTGAGGCTTTTGTATGGCATTAAAGAGGTCTTCCCATCTAGAGGTTGTGTGTGGTAGCGAAAGGTTCTTCAAGATATGGGGCAGACATCCCTCTCCAATCGTGATGTTTTTATACCCTATCTATGGAGATGTAGACTCTCTTTTTGTACGATAAAGCCAGGCCTTGGGATGAATATTCGGGCCTTATTTCGTCTAGTCTTTGTAGGAGATGGCTTTGCAACTGGTTACCCTCTGTAGCATAGCTCGTCAATGAAGCTGTGTAATAATGAGTCTTCAGGACCCACATGCTTCGTGACGCAACCGATTTGTGACGTTGTGTAGTGCTGGATCTTTATCCCGTCATAGGGATATATCATTATGACCCGAATGTCATAAAAAGTATCAATGTCGTTAATGCTTGGTTGAGAAATTTAATCACGAGGAACATTAAGCATAGCTTGTAATATTTTCATAACTCAGGGTTGCATGAGGGGATCAAGGAGATGTCCTAATAAAAAGGTCTTCAACAGCGGGATGTCCAAACAGCAAGGATATTTTTGAATCTGGATCAAATCCCTAGATTATAGGGAAACAATTCTTATCCTCCTCATCTTCTGCGGAGCCTTCGTTACGGAGCAGACTTCGTTATGGAGAAGCCTTCTGGCCGTGGGGCGCTACTGTTCCTTTGCGTGATAGGTCCTTTAACAACTAGGTCCCCAACTTCGAGATGATCTTCAAATCTGGAGGCTACGGGTCGCGACAAAAATGTTTTTTAAGAAAAGGATCTCCAAACTGAGAAGAGATCTTTAGATGATGTTGGCATCCAAGATCTGGAGGGTGTCCCCAGTCCTTGAATATTAACGGGTGGCGGTTAGCCAATTCGTGTGAATGATTATTGGGTGGCGTGGTTAGCCAATTCGGGAGATCGATGGTAACATCGAGAATCGGTAGAATTAATTTCGATGACCTTGGAATTTAACCCTTCAGCCATGAAATTAACAACGTGCGACTAGGGGCAAATTGAAAATCGATGGTCACATCGACAACTTGAAGTCCGAATATCTTGGCAGACTAAGTCTTTTTTGCGTGTTGAAGATTAATCTCATGTGTGAAATCCTTTCTTTACCGTTGGAGATATTTTCCTTGGCTTCATATCGAATATTCTGGAATCTGCATGCTTTTCTCATGTGGAGATGATAATAATATTTGAAACATAACGTTAGCAAAATATTAATAAGTAATCAGAATATTCAGCTATGTCAAGATCTTGGACCTTCAGGATATTGGTACTTGAAATTTCACCCATAAAGGGTTTTTACTTACATCTGTTTTTCTTTTTGCCGTCCCTCCCTCTAGAACTAGCGATTGCTTACTTCTGATCCATTAGCAACACACCTGATCGCGGCCATTTTATGGTTTAGCTAGATCGCTGGTAGGTTTCTAACGGATTTATGGTTTTCGATTTGCTTTGCTTCCTAGGGTTAGGGTTTCGGTTCTCTTGGTTTGTTGCTTGTGTGGCTGATCTGGATTACTTGTTGTTCTACTTGTTTGATGATTGATTTCGAGAGAGGTGTATGACGGATTCATATGATAATTCTGATATTCATAGTTTTCGTGCAAAGTTAGATATTTTGAAGAAATCGTTTGAAAATCCTGCCCATAATACCGATATGAAAAAGAATAAAAAACACAAGAATGGGTCTCCATCGACAAGCAAAGCTACTGGTGGTGGTGGGAATCAAAGTACTGGTCCTCCATCGCCAAACAAAACTCCAGTAGTTAATAGTCCTGATGGAAAGATGAATGTTGGTTCTGATTCGCGTAAGGATGATGAGAAACCATCGGGTGGTGGCGTTGATTCCACCATGGAAACTTCTGATGGTGATACCCATATAGCCACGAGTGGGGTTTATACTGACCCTACTATGCATGAAGAAACAAAGAAGGATGAACAGGTTTTGCAAACACCATTGGAGGGTCTCCAAGATGATGGTAGGAAGAATGGTGAAGAGGTGCACGACACTGGGGCTGCAAAAGAAGTGAATACTACTAGCTCTTATGCTGCGAAACTGAAGGCTGGCTCCATTAAAAAAGTGGTTAACTTTAGGAAAATTGAAAATATGGTAGAAAAAGAAGGTGTTGATGTAGTACTACCAAAGGAATCTGTCCGACAAGTGCAAGACAGATTTGCGAATACTTTGTTTGGTTACTTTCTTGGCGATAGAATTGCATACCCGGTGGTTGATTATTTTGTCAAAATGAATTGGAAGAAGTTTGGTTTGCAAAAAGTAATGATGAATGCAAATGGTTTCTTTTTCTTCAAATTCGCGGATAAGAATGGTATGCAGAATGCACTTGAAGGAGGACCATGGACAATTCGAGGTATGCCGTTGTTTTTAAAGGTTTGGTCCCCAAATGTGAAGCTACAAAAAGAAGAAATAAAGGAGGTGGCAGTATGGATCAAAATCCATAATGTCCCGATTGCAGCTTACTCAGACGATGGTTTAAGCATGCTTGCTTCTAGGCTTGGTAATCCGAAACAACTTGATGCTTATACAAGTGCCATGTGTACTGAGTCGTGGGGCCGTAGTAGTTATGCAAGAGCACTTATAGAAATTTCGGCAAATTCTGATTTTAAGGATGAATTATCTATTGAAATTCCTGATATGGATGGTGATGGCTATACGAAGGAATTCATGAAAGTTGAGTATGAATGGAAACCTCCTAGATGCTCATTATGTTGTGTTTATGGACATATAGATGATCAATGTGCAAAAGCTGTTAAAAAGCAACCTAAAGCTGGGAAGGAGGTGGACAGTGATGGATTTCAGCTAGTTGGCAAAAAGAAAGGTGCAAGGCAAGGATTTCCGGTCCAAAAACAGAAACCTAAGTTCGAATATCGACCCGTGGTGAAACCAAAAACGAGTACTGATCAAGCAAGCACCTCAAAAGGGCCGATTCCCACCAAAAATACTTATGATGTGCTGAATGATTATGGAGATGGTTGTACAGAACCGGTTATGGTTGAAACAACGGAGGAGGAAAGAAGGGAATTGGAGAAGCAAAAGAAGCTGAATGAACACTTTGATGTTGACTCGGATGATGAGGAAGACGAGATAATAATTGAGGATATAACATCGAAGCCAGTCATTGTTGAGAAAATAACCACGGAGGGGGCAAGCACTCCCGTACAAAATGTGGTTAATGGGTAGCATAGCCTCCTGGAACATAAGGGGTTTGAACCGACCCCTGAAACAAAAGGAGGTTCGTCATGTGATCCATGATAATTATTTAAATATATGTGCTATTATGGAGTCTCATGTAGATGTTAGTCGTCTGGTTGATATTTGTAAGAAGATTTGTAGAACATGGAATTGGGCGTCAAATGGTGGTGTCTGTACGAAGGGAACACGTATCATTTTAGGATGGAATACGGATGTGGTAGACCTTATGGTGCTTTCTCAATCTGATCAGGTAATGCATACACAAGTAATTTTCAAGCAGGAACAAAAAGTTTTATTTTGCTCATTTGTTTATGCACATAATTACTACAAAGAGAGAAGAGCGTTATGGGCTGATTTGTGTAAGCATAAGACTTTTGTCGGGGACCAACCATGGGTTATTATGGGTGACTTTAACTCTTCTTTGAACTTGGAAGACAGCTCGGCAGGTTCATCAAACATCAATACTGGTATGCAGGATTTCAAAGAATGTGTTGAAGAGATTGAAGTTATGGACATTAACAGTTCTGGTATGCATTACACATGGAGTCAGAAACCTAAACGCGGGACAGGTCTTCTTAAGAAGATTGATCGTGTTATGGGCAACATGAAATTTATTGATGATTTCTCCGCTGCGTGTGCATTATTTCAGCCTTATAGAATATCGGATCACTCTCCGTGTGTGTTAAAATTACCATCTATTTCAAGAGCTAAGCCAAAACCGTTTAAATTTCCAAACTTTCTCATTCATAAGGATGGTTTTCTTGAGGCTGTGAAAAAGGAATGGGAGACTGAAATGGCTGGACATTTTATGTTTCGGGTCACGCAAAAATTAAAAGCAATCAAGAGACCCATGCGTAAAATGCTTCAAAACATGGGAAATCTGCATGCTCGTGTTGATATGCTACGCGCAAAATTAGATGCTGCCCAAATATCCATTGATCATGATCCTTCTGATCCGCTCTTACGTGAACATGAAGCTGTTTGCCTCAAAGACTTTCATCAAGCTCGGTTAGATGAAGAAAGGTTCCTTAAACAGAAGGCGAAGATTGAATGGTTAGAGGCTGGGGATGCAAATTCGGCATTCTTTCATAGATCCCTGAAGTGTAAAAATCATAGAAGCAGAATTGAAGTCATAAAGGATATGAATGGAGTGCTTCATGAGGGAGGAGATGCTCCGCTAGCATTAGTTAATCATTACAAAAATTTCCTTGGCATGGAGGATACAAATTCGCTTGCTATCCCTTATGATATCTTCCAAAAAACTTTGAGTCAAAGTCGTGCGAATTCTATGGTGAGATCTATTTCGGATGATGAAATTCGCATAGCCATGTTTGATATTGGAGAAGACAAAGCACCGGGACCGGATGGTTACACGTCAGCGTTTTTCAAAGGTGCCTGGGACGTGATTGGATCAGAGATATGTTTGGCGATTCATGAGTTCTTTAGAAATGGTAAGCTGCTTCAGCAAATTAACCATACCATTATCGCTCTGATTCCTAAAGTGACAACCCCTTCTAATATTAATGATTATCGCCCTATCTCGTGCTGTAATACTCTTTATAAATGTATTAGCAAAATTATTACAAACAGGATAAAGGAAGGGTTACACGAACTGGTGAGTGTTAATCAATCGGCATTCGTTCCTGGGCGTCGAATTTCAGATAACATATTGTTGACACAGGAACTTATGCACAATTATCATAGAGATTTGGGTCCCCCTCGGTGTGCTTTTAAGATAGATATTCAAAAGGCGTATGATACAGTGGATTGGAATTTCTTACAAGCTTTGCTGATTGGGTTCGGATTTCACCAAAGGATGATCAGATGGATTATGACATGTGTTACTACAACCTCATTCTCATTATCAATTAATGGTAACTTGCATGGATACTTCAAAGGTAAGAAAGGGCTCCGACAAGGTGACCCCATGTCTCCGTACTTGTTCACATTGGTAATGGAAGTGTTAACGCTTATGTTGGACAAGAATGTGTTGCTTGCATCTCAGTTTAGGTTTCATAATAAGTGTGATAGACAGCGTATCACCAATTTATGCTTTGCAGATGACTTATTTATCTTTTCAAGAGGTGAGGCGAGATCTGCTAAGGTAATAATGGATTCTTTAAATGAGTTTAGTAACATGTCTGGGTTAAAGCCTAGTTTGCCTAAGAGTACTGTTTACTTTTGCAATGTTCCTAATCGTTTGAAGCAATCTATTTTGAATATTATGCCTTTTGAGGAAGGAAGTCTGCCTGTTAAATACCTTGGAGTTCCACTTGTATCGTCCAGATTGGCATATAAAGACTGTAAGGTACTGGTTGAACGTATGGAAAAAAGGGTGACAGACTGGAGGAATAAGTCACTGTCTTTTGCAGGTAGGCTTCAATTGATTCGATCTGTCCTTGCATCCCTACACATTTATTGGGCATCTGTTTTTATTCTCCCGCAGCGAATTATAGATGAACTTGAAAGTAAAATGCGAGATTTTCTTTGGTGTCAAGGAGAATATGTTAGAGGGAAAGCCAAAGTCTCGTGGGATTTTATTTGTAGGCCAAAAAATGAGGGTGGTTTAGGGATAAGAAGAATTTCAGATGTTAATAAAGCGTTGATGACCACTCACATCTGGAGCATTCTCGATCATAGAGAATCCTTATGGGTGAAATGGATACACTCGTATAGACTCTCTAATCGTAGCTTTTGGGACGTCCCAATTCCCTCCAACTGCAGCTGGGGATGGCGTAAATTATTACAGCTTCGAGAGCAGGTACGTCCCTATATTTGGTCGAAAATAGGTAATGGGAAGAACACTATGGTCTGGTTTGATAAATGGGATGAAAACTGCCCTATTCGAAATTTAGTATCTAACCGGGATATTAGGAATGCGGGATTTTCATTACATATTAAAGTGAGTGACCTTGTGATGGATGGAAATTGGAAATGGCCTGATGAATGGCTGGATTTATACCCTGCATTAAACGGTTTACCTCCTATTATCATAAGGCCGTATATTCCTGATTCTCTATATTGGAAAGATAAAGATGGCAATGAGGTGGAGTTCTCGTCGTATGCAGTATGGAACACATTAAGGCAGCATCATCAGCAGGTTCCATGGGGGAATGGGGTCTGGTTCAAGCAAATGGTGCCGAGACACTCTTTTATTCTGTGGTTAATTTTTCTTCGAAGGCTTAATACTCAAGACAGAATGATGAAGTGGAGTGCTGGAGGAAACATGAATCTCAACCTGGTTTGCTGTCCGTTATGCAAACAAGGACCGGATTGCCATAACCATTTGTTTTTTGATTGTTCTTATTCTTCTCAGGTTTGGCATACAGTTCGGCATTTAGCTTACATGCAAAACATTCAAGAAAAATGGGATGATGTAGCTGAATGGATGATTCAAAAGGGGAAGTCGAATTCAGCAAGAACGGTAATTGGTAAATTATTAGTTGCTGCTACGGCTTACTTCATATGGCAAGAGCGAAACATGAGACTCCAATCCAATAAATCAAGACCTGTGGAGAAGATTTCGGATATCATAGCCACTACAGTTCGGTTAAAGCTTGTAACAATGCGGTTCAAGAATACAAAGCTTGCTAATCGTATGGTAGAAGATTGGAATCTGCCTAGGCATTTGGTGATCTAAGACCAAGGATGGATTGACTAGTGATGTATTTCTTTATATTCTGTTTTAGTCCTTTTCTGAACTAGAAAAACAACAGATCGCCAAAGACAAACTGAATGATGAAATCATAGAGACATTGCAGGGCCTGGTCAAATCTTACAAAGAATCTGTTGAGACGGAAAAAGAAATGGGTTTAGAAGTGAAGAAAAGTTTGGAAGCCAAAAATAAGATTTTGAACAATGCTCTGAAGGAAATCTTGCGAACTTGGCGCAACACAGGAAGAACTCAGGGCTGCCAGGGAAGAGTTGGAGAGAGTAAAAACCATTTTAAGTAAACTAAGGGAAATAAATCCTTCACTTTACTGGGATGTTCTATTGTAAACAATTTTATATAATATGGGCGATAAAGGATATGATGCAAAGGCCAGAGCCCATATTTTTAAAATCTTTTGTTAGTAGGAAAATCGAATCGATAGAAGTAGCGTATCTGATGCGGAAGTGTCCAGGTTCACTGAACTGGAGGAACCCAGGGAACTGAAGAAGTCCACTGAGCTGAAGGAAACTGAGCTGATCATGCCATCTGAACAAGCCATGCTGATTCTGCCAGCAGTGGCCCATTTCAAACAAGTCTTTTCTGAACAAATCCAGTCGCCAGTAGTAACACTCATCCAGTGGCAAGTTTCACCAGTAACCAATTCTGGTAGTCCACCAGTGAAGCTCTCCAGTGAAGCGCTCCAGATGACTGCTCCAGACAAATGGTCCAGTAACCACTACTGAAGACCACCAGTGAAGTGCTCCATATATTTTATCTCCAGATTTATGTTCCAGTGTCCAGATAATAAAGTCCCCACTGAAGTCCTATGTCTGTGGGTCCAATAAAGAAGGAATGACAGCTGTCAAGGAAGGAGCGTGTGACTAACTGTAGTTTGGGACCACTTGCAGGGGAATAATTCTAGAAGCCCACGCTGTCCATTTTCTATTGGTCCAAATTCATTAGTGGCTTAGCGCGTGATAGCTTTTATGTATTATTTTATTATTTTGTCGTTAATTCCTAGGTAGAGCATGTGGCTATAAATAGAGGTTTTATCTCTCATTGTAAAGTTAGTTGATGTTGAATGAAAATTAATAGAGCAGTCTCTATTTCTTACAAATCTTCTTTTACCTTTATAGATCTTTGATCTTGGTGGTTAGGAATGACCCCTTTATCAATATTTGTGGTGGTTCGTCCTTTATCAAATATTGTGGTGAGGTCTTTTAAATCTTCGGTTTCCTTTATCCTTGATTCCGGTGGCTTAGCCTTTACGAGTCTTGGTGGTGGAGTCTTTATCTATCAATTTAATTTTTATTGTCTTGTTTGTTGTTTGTTTCATATAAAATCCAGAAAATACCAAAAATAGTCTTCCGCTGTCGCTTGTCGCGTGATTTACGCATCAGTATCGTAGAACAACAAATATTTAGGAGGGGCGAGATCAATCTGGTATGATTGATCATGGTTGTAAAACTGCTTTCGAGTAGTTTTTTGTAAATATCTTTTGAATGAATGAAAACTGTTTTTTGATCCATTTCATTTTGAACTCGAAAACCAAAACTGTTCTTAAGGGTAAAAACGGAAAATGACTAATCAATTAAATGACGTCACATGTCAGTTAATAATTATACTTGACTTATTCGACTACATCAACAGTAAGTAATCAAATCAACGTAGTGATTAAGGAGTAATATACATGCACCTTTTATACGCAATTAAGATCCCACTTGTAGGCTATGATCTCTAGTTCGCAGTATCTTTAATTGTTGTCAGTCTCCACTTATTCCTGCATTAAAATAATATGTGTGCTACTGGATTGATTTTTTTGAGGGGATTTAAAATTAAGAAGGGAATTCTTAATTTTAAGATTCTCATAGGGACATTGGTGTTCAAGATATAGAGGGTGTCTCAATATCTTGAACTTGCTTGGGAGGCGTGGTTAGCCATTTTCATGTGTTTGTGTAAATGGGTGGCGTGGTTAGCCAATTTGGGAGATCGATGGTAACATCGACAACCAATAAAATTAATTTCGACGACCTTGGAATTTAACCCTTCAACCGTGAAATTAATTAACGTGCGACACGGGCGATTTTAAGAGAAGGTGAAAACCTTCAACCAAAAGTTGGCGTGAAAGCCAAAAGGTGAAGACCTTGTTCCACGTTGTAATGCATGTGTATGATGATATTGATCATCCTGATGCGGGAATGTCCAGATTCAATGAACCAAGTTTGACTGAAGCTGAGCTGGAGGAATCTGGAGAAAAGCAGTTGACTAAACTGAAGAAGGAATCTGAGCAAACCATGCAGTCTGAACAAGCAATGTTAATTTTGTCAGCTGTATCACATTTTAACCATCTTTTTACTGAAACAACTCAGTCTCCAGTAGTGACCTTGCTCCAGTGGGAATTATCACCAGTGGCATCTGACGAGCTCCAGTTGCATCTGAAGGACTCCAGTAGTGAATACTGAAGGCCACCAGTGAAATGCTCCAGATAAATGCTCCAGTTGTCTATAATAAAGTTTACTTTAACTGAAGGTTGTGTGGGGTTATGGACGCGTGGCAGCTTTTTAGTGGATCAAGGAGAAGCGTGCAAAAGCATTAATATTCCTAACGATATTGTGGGCCACTTGAAGAGGATTATTTCTAGAAGCCTTATGTGTCTATTTCCTATTGGTCCAAATTAATTAGTGGCTTGCACATGACAGCTTTTGTATTATTTTATTATTTTGTCGTTGATTCCTAGGTAAGAGTATGTGGCTATAAATAAGGCCTTTATTTCTCATTGTAAGGCAGTTGATGTTGAATGAAAATTAATAGAGCAGTCTCTATTTCTTACAAATCTTCTTTTACCTTTATAGATCTTTGATCTTGGTGGTTAGGAGTGACCCCTTTATCAATATTGTGGTGACTTGTTCTTTATCAAATATTGTGGTGAGGTCTTTTAAATCTTCGGTTTCCTTTATCTATAATCGTGGTGGCTAGACCTTTATCGATTGTATGGTGGAGCGGAGTGTTTCCTTTATCCTTGATTCCGGTGGCTTAGCCTTTACGAGTCTTGGTGGTGGATTCTTTTATCTATCGTTTTACTTTATTGTCTTGTTTGATTGTTCATTTCGTATAAAATCCAGAAAATACCAAAAATAGTCTTCCGCTGTCGTTTGTCGCGTGATTTACGCATCAAATTTGGTATCAAAGCCAGGTTTGAAAAAGGTTTCTTAATCTTTTTGTCCGTTGGGGTATTGTTTTAGATCTGTTGAGGTTTTGCTTAGATCTATTAATTGTGAGTTATTTGTTGGTTATAAATGGCTTTTAAAAGGAATATGACTTTAGATGAAGCTAATAATGCTAGGAGAGATAAACAGATAGAAAATCTACAAGAAGCTCTTGGTAGAGTTGTTCATATGTTAGAAGATGGTGGTTTAAGATTTAATCGAGAAAATGTTGTTCCAAGTGAAAGAGATTCTGAATCTCAAGGTCCTAGTGAAAGATCTGATAGTAATCCTAGACACTCTAGTGATTCTGATGAACCACATCCTAGAGAAAGGCGTAGGACTCATAAGGGTGATGATACTAGAGATATTAAGATAGATCCACCAGATTTTAATGGGTCTTCTAACCCAGAAGAGTATTTTGAATGGGTCCAGGTGATGGACAGGATTATGGAGATAAAAGGTTATGATGATAGAAAAAGCTTCAAAGTTGCCATTATTAAACTGAAGAAATATGCTTCATCCTGGTATGATAACATGAAGTCTGAAAGGGAATATAAAGGCAAAGGCAAAATCAAGACCTGGTCCAAACTGAAGGAAGTTATGCAAAAGAGATTTGTTCCCCAGTCGTACAAGCAAGACCAGTACTTACTGATGAACAATCTGAAGCAAGGAGTTAAGGAGGTTGTAGAATACATTAGAGAGTTTGAGCATCTGAAGACCAGAACTGGTGTGAATGAAACTGAAGAGCACACTATAGCCAGATTTCTTGGTGGTCTGAACGCTGCCATTACTGAGAAGATTGAATTGCAACCTATCTGGACATACGAAGGTGCATGTAAACTGGCTATCCAGATTGAAAGACAACTGAAGAAGAAAGTTCCGTACAAGTCATTCAGTAAGGTTCCTGCTAATGCAAGTCAACCAGTTGCCAGTCAACCAGTTGCCAGATTTACTGAAGCTGCTCAGAAATCCTCCAGAGGGAAAGAAAAAGAAACTGGAGCTTCTAAAGAACCAGTTGGAAGAAAATGTTTCAAGTGTCATGGCTTTGGTCACTTCCAGGCCCAGTGTCCTAATCAAAGAGCATTGACTGCAAGAGAAATTGAATGTTTGCCAGATGTCGACACTGAAGAAGGTGAGCCAGTGTATGATGAAGAAGAAGATGAAGAATCTTATGTTGGTGCAGATGTAGGAGAGATGTTGGTTGTCAGGAGAGTGATGCATACTGATGAAGTTACAGCTGATACTGCTCAGAGGGAGAATATTTTCCACTCCAGATGCACAGTGAAAGGCAAGGTATGTGATCTGATCATCGATGGTGGCAGTTGTGCAAATGCTGCTTCAACTTACATGGTAGAGAAACTGGAACTACCAACAGTGAAGCATCCCAGACCTTACAAGTTGCAATGGTTAAGCGAAGGTTCTGAAGTAAAGGTAAATCGACAAGTCACTATTCCCTTTTCAATTGGGTCAGTTTACCAAGATAAAATTATATGTGATGTTGTTCCCATGGATGCCTGTCACATTTTGTTGGGTCGACCATGGTTATTTGATAATTATGTTCATCATGATGGTCGTATGAACTCATATTCTCTGAATGTAAGTGGAAAAAAGGTCACACTGACTTCTTTGAAGCCCACCGAACTGATGAAAGTCAAGAAGGATCAGCCCAGTAAGCCTTTGTTTTTATCTCAATCTGAAGTTGAGGAAGAGTTATCTGAAGGCTCTCCAGTTCTAATGCTACTGGTCGTTGAAAAGTCTGAAGAGAAGAAGTCCACTGAAGTCCCCAGTTTACTGAAGTCATTACTGAAGGAGTTCAGAGATGTTTTTCCTGAAGATCTACCTGAAGGATTACCTCCAGTTAGAGGTATCGAGCACCAGATTGACTTGGTTCCAGGCTCAGTTCTTCCAAACAAAGCGGCTTATCGTTGTTCTCCTAATGAAGCCAAAGAATTGCAAAGACAAGTAGATGAACTGGTCAAGAAGGGTTATGTCAGAGCAAGCATGAGTCCTTGTTCAGTTCCTGCTCTACTGGTTCCAAAGAAAGATGGGACGATGAGAATGTGTGTTGACAGCAGAGCCATCAAAAATATAACTATTAAGTATAGATATCCTATTCCCAGATTGGATGATATGCTTGATGAGTTACATGGCTCCAGAGTGTTTTCAAAAATTGATCTCAGAAGTGGTTATCACCAGATCAGAATGAAGGATGGAGATGAGTGGAAAACTGCATTCAAAATCAAAGGAGGCTTATATGAATGGTTAGTGATGCCTTTCGGCTTGTCAAATGCCCCCAGTACATTCATGAGGCTAATGAATGAAGTTCTGAGGCCACTTATAGGTCAGTTTGTTGTTGTTTACTTTGATGATATTCTGGTGTACTCTAAATCTGAAGCTGAACATGTTGGTCATCTGAAGAAAGTATTTGAACTGCTAAAGACACCAGTTGTATGGAAAAATGGAGAAATGTGATTTTATGGTGGATAGTGTGATATTTCTGGGGTATGTTGTGTCGAAAAATGGGATTTCAATGGATCCATCGAAGGTAGAAGCCATCAGATCGTGGCCAGTTCCTCCAACCATCACTGAAGTTAGAAGTTTTCATGGACTGGCATCATTCTATCAAAGGTTCATAAAGAACTTTTCTACAGTTGTGGCTCCTATCACTGATTGTCTGAAGAAAGGTGTGTTCAACTGGCCAAGTTCAGCTCAACTGGCGTTCGAAGCACTGAAGGGGAAGCTCAGTTCAGCTCCAGTTCTATCCTTACCAGATTTTGATATGCTATTTGAACATGAATGTGATGCTAGTGGAGTTGGTATTGGTGCAGTACTGGTGCAAAGTGGTCGTCCAGTTGCATACTTCAGTGAGAAACTGAATGGATCTAAACTGAAGTATAGTACTTATGACAAAGAATTCTATGCAATTATTCGTGCTATCACTCACTGGTCACATTATCTGAAGCCAAAACAGTTCGTATTGTTTTCTGATCATGAAGCACTGAAGTTCATTAATGGTCAGCATAAGCTTAATGCCAGGCATGCAAAATGGGTGGAATTTTTGCAATCTTATTCATTTGTTTCAAAGCACAAGGCTGGAGTTTGCAATGTTGTTGCTGATGCACTATCACGAAGATATTCTTTATTATCAGTTCTGGAAGCAAGAGTACTTGGATTTTCTTTTATAAAGGAGTTATATGCTGCTGATCCAGATTTTTCTGAGAAAGTTACTGAAGCTAATCTGAAAGGACCATTCACTGTTCAAGATGGTTTCTTATTCAAGAATGGTAAGTTGTGCATTCCAAGGGGTTCAATAAGAGATTTATTAATAAGGGAAGCACATGGAGGAGGTCTAGCTGGACATTTTGGAATCAACAAAACTGGAGAGATTCTAACTGAACACTTCTACTGGCCAAGTCTACTGAAGGACGTCCAGAGTATTATCAATCGCTGTCCAACTTGTCACCAGGCAAAGACAACTTTTCACAAAGGTTTGTACACTCCTCTTCCAGTTCCAAACCAACCTTGGGAAGATCTCAGTATGGATTTTATTGTTGCACTGCCCAGAACCCAGAGGGGAAAAGATTCTATAATGGTGGTTGTTGATAGATTCTCAAAAATGGCTCATTTTGTTGCGTGTAATACAACAAATGATGCTTCAGCTGTAGCGAATTTGTTCTTTAAGGAGATTGTCAGATTACATGGAATTCCTAAATCCATTGTTTCTGATCGAGATGTGAAGTTTTTAAGCTATTTCTGGAAGACTCTATGGAGACTGATGGGTACCAGATTGATGTTCAGTACGTCTCACCATCCTCAGACTGATGGACAGACTGAAGTCACGAACAGAACAATTGGTATGTTATTAAGAACACTGGTGAAGAAGACGCTGAAGGATTGGGATCTGAAGCTTGCTCATGCTGAGTTTGCCTTCAATAGAGCTCCAAATTATTCAACCAGTAAATCCCCATTTGAAGTTTGTTATGGTGTCAATCCACTAACTCCTATTGATTTGATTCCTTTTTCGATTGAACCAAAGGCAAGTGTTGAAGCAGAGACCAGAGCAAAAGAAATCAAAAAGATTCATGAACAAGTGAAGACCAGAATTGAGAAAGCAAATGCCAGTTACAAGGCCAAGGCAAACAAGAACAGGAAGCAGCCCAGTTTTTCACCAGGTGACCTTGTTTGGGTGCATCTCAGAAAGGAAAGATTTCCAGCCAAGAGAAAAAGCAAACTGATGCCCAGAGCTGACGGTCCATTCAAGATTCTGGAGAGATATGGAGAAAATGCTTACAAAGTTGAACTTCCTAGAGATATGTCAGTCTCTAGTACATTCAATGTTGGTGATCTGATGCCCTACCTGGAGGATGAGTATCTCGAAGACTTGAGGACAAGTCTCTTTTTAAAGGGGGAGAATGATGCGGGAATGTCCAGATTCAATGAACCAAGTTTGACTGAAGCTGAGCTGGAGGAATCTGGAGAAAAGCAGTTGACTAAACTGAAGAAGGAATCTGAGCAAACCATGCAGTCTGAACAAGCAATGTTAATTTTGCCAGCTGTATCACATTTTAACCATCTTTTTACTGAAACAACTCAGTCTCCAGTAGTGACCTTGCTCCAGTGGGAATTATCACCAGTGGCATCTGACGAGCTCCAGTTGCATCTGAAGGACTCCAGTAGTGAATACTGAAGGCCACCAGTGAAGTGCTCCATATAAATGCTCCAGTTGTCTATAATAAAGTTTACTTTAACTGAAGGTTGTGTGGGGTCAATAAGGACGTGGGTATGGACGCGTGGCAGCTTTTTAGTGGATCAAGGAGGAGCGTGCAAAAGCATTAATATTCCTAACGATATTGTGGGCCACTTGAAGAGGATTGTTTCTAGAAGCCTTATGTGTCTATTTCCTATTGGTCCAAATTAATTAGTGGCTTGCACATGACAGCTTTTGTATTATTTTATTATTTTGTCGTTGATTCCTAGGTAAGAGTATGTGGCTATAAATAAGGCCTTTATTTCTCATTGTAAGGCAGTTGATGTTGAATGAAAATTAATAGAGCAGTCTCTATTTCTTACAAATCTTCTTTTACCTTTATAGATCTTTGATCTTGGTGGTTAGGAGTGACCCCTTTATCAATATTTGTGGTGACTTGTTCTTTATCAAATATTGTGGTGAGGTCTTTTAAATCTTCGGTTTCCTTTATCTATAATCGTGGTGGCTAGACCTTTATCGGTTGTAGTGGTGGAGCGGAGTGTTTCCTTTATCCTTGATTCCGGTGGCTTAGCCTTTACGAGTCTTGGTGGTGGATTCTTTTATCTATCGTTTTACTTTATTGTCTTGTTTGATTGTTCATTTCGTATAAAATCCAGAAAATACCAAAAATAGTCTTCCGCTGTCGTTTGTCGCGTGATTTACGCATCACATCCCTTGAGATCTTCAAAGCAAAGTCTTAAAAACTGACGTTAGCCATTTGGCTAACGCCACTCCGACGCTCAAGTCAGTATCATTATTTTGGAAAATAAAAAGTAAATAAAGTAAAAGTAAAATCCAAGAATAAGAAATCATACCTGATTTTGTCAAAAGACAAAATAAATTACACATGATAGGTTTTGAGATGAATGGCATTCCAAGCTCTTGGAACTAAATTACCTTGCAAATCTTTTCCAGCTTCTGCTTCAATCAAATAAGGACCTTCCCATTTCGGATTCAATTTACCATCTGGCTTGGTTAAAGCTTTCTTGAGAACCAAATCACCGACTTGAAACCGCCTTAATCTTAGATTCTTATTATAAGACTTAGCAATTCGTTGTTGATAAGCTGCTATTCTTATCTTGGTTTTCTCTCGTAATTCAGTTACAGCTTCTAAATCTTCAAGCAGCAACTCTTTATTCTTCTCATAAGTTAATAAACTAATTCTAGCAGTAGGTAAATCCATTTCAGTGGGTAGTACTGCCTCAGCTCCAAAGACAAGTGAGAATGGAGTTTGTCCAGTAGCACTCTTTGAAGTTGTTCGATCGGCCCATAAGACAAATGGCAATTCTTCAGCCCATTTTCCTTTTGCTTGTCCCAGTCTTTTCTTCAGATTATTCATTATAATTTTGTTGCTTGATTCTGCTTGACCATTAGCTTGTGGATGGACTGGAGTAGAAGTAATCATCTTAATACCCCATCTTTCACAAAAATTTGTAGTTTTCTTTCCAATAAACTGTGACCCATTATCACAAATTATCTCTGCTAGAACTCCAAATCTTGTCAATATATTCCTTTTAATAAAAGATATGACATGTGTTTCATGAATCTTGGCGTATGCTTCAGCTTCAATCCATTTTGAGAAATAATCCGTCATAGCCAAAAAATATTTCTTCCCAGCTGAAGATTCTGTTATTGGTCCAACAATATCCATTCCCCATTTCATAAATGGCCATGGTGATAGAACTGGATGCATGGGTTCTGCTGGCTGATGATAAATGTTGCTATGTCGCTGACAAGCATCACATTTTTTCGCATATTCTTCAGCATCTTGTTTCATAGTTGGCCAAGAATAACCTGTTCTCAAGATCTTTGAATATAAAGATCTTCCAGCTGTATGATTTCCACATTCTCCTTCGTGTATATCTTTAAGAACCTCATTGATCTCAGGATATTCTAAGCATCTAAGATATCGTCCTGCAAGAGATTTTCTATACAAAATACCATTTATCATAGAATAATGTGTTGTTTTCATGCGAAAGTGATGCGTAAATCACACGACAAAAGACAGCGGGAGACTATTTTTGGTATTTTCTGGATTTTATATAAAACAAACAATCAAACAAGGCAATAAAATAAAATGATAGATAAAGAATCCACCACCAAGACTCGTAAAGGCTAGGCCACCGGAATCAAGGGTAAAGGAAACACTCCGCCCCACCACTATAATTGATAAAGGTCTAGCCACCACGATTACAGATAAAGGAAACCGAAGATTTAAAGACCTCACCACAATATTTGATAAAGATCAAGTCACCACAAATATTGATAAAGGGGTCACTCCTAACCACCAAGATCAAAGATCTATAAAGGTAAAAGAAGATTTTTGTAAGGAATAGAGGCTGCTCTATTAATTTCATTCAACATCAACTACTTTTTACAATGAAAATAAGTCTATATTTATAGCCACAAGCTATTTCCTAGGAATCATCGAAATAATAAAATATTACAATAAAAGCTGTCATGTGCAAGCCACTAATTAATTTGGACCAATAAGAAATGGACATGTAAGCTTCTAGAAATATTCCCCTGCAAGTGGTCCCACAATACCGTTAGAAACGTCTTGTCACACGCGCCTTCCTTAACAGCTGTCATTCCTTCTTTATTGGACCCACAGACAAAGGACTTCAGTGGGGACTTTATTATCTGGACAATGGAACATACATCTGGACTGCATTTGGAGACAACATCTGGACCTTCACTGGAGACAACATCTGGAGCGCTTCACTGGTGGCCTTCAGTAGTGGTCACTGGAATATCTATCTGGAGCAGTCATCTAGAGCGCTTCAGTTGAGAGCGTCACTGGTGGCTTACCAGTATTTGTTACTGGAGAGACTTGCTACTGGAGGAGTGTTACTACTGGTGACTGGACTGGTTCAGAAAAGACTTGTCTGAAATGGGCCACTGCTGGCAGAATCAACATGGCTTGTTCAGATGGCATGATCAGCTCAGTTTCCTTCAGCTCAGTTGACTTCTTCAGTTCACTAGGTTCCTCCAGTTTAGTGAATCTGGACATTTCCGCATCATTCTCCCCCTCTGAAAAGAGACTTGTCCTCAAGTCTTCGAGGTACTCATCCTCCAGATAAGGCATCAGATCTCCCACATTAAACGTGCTAGAAACTGCCATATCTCCAGGTAATTCAACCTTGTAAGCATTATCGTCATATCTCTCCAGAATCTTGAACGGACCTTCAGCTCTGGGCATCAGTTTACTTTTTCTCTTCGCTGGAAACCTTTCTTTTCTAAGATGCACCCACACAAGATCACCTGGTGAAAAACTGGGCTGCTTTCTATTCTTGTTTGCTCTGGCCTTGTAACTGGCATTTGCCTTCTCTATTCTGGCCTTCACTTCTCCATGAATTTTCTTTATTTCTTTTGCTCTGGTTTCAGCTTCAATGCTTGCTTTTGGTTCAATCGAAAATGGAATTAAATCAATGGGAGTCAGTGGATTGACACTATAACAAACTTCAAATGGGGATTTACTGGTAGAATAGTTAGGAGCTCTGTTGAAAGCAAACTCAGCATGAGCAAGCTTCAGATCCCAATCCTTCAGTGTCTTCTTCACCAGTGTTCTTAACATCATACCAATCGTTCTGTTAGTGACTTCAGTCTGTCCATCAGTCTGAGGATGGTGAGACGTACTGAACAACAATCTGGTACCCATCAGTCTCCATAATGTCTTCCAGAAATAACTTAAGAATTTTACATCTCTATCTGAAACAATCGATTTGGGAATCCCATGCAATCTGATAATTTCTTTGAAGAACAGATTCGCCACTGCTGAAGCATCATTTGTTGTATTACAAGCAACAAAATGTGCCATTTTTGAAAATCGATCAACCACCACCATAATTGAATCTTTTCCCCTCTGGGTTTTTGGCAGTGCAACAATAAAATCCATGCTGAGATCCTCCCATGGTTGGCTTGGGACTGGAAGAGGAGTATACAAACCCTTGTGAAAAGTCGTCTTGGCCTGGTGACAAGTTGGGCAGCGACTGATAATATTCTGGACGTCCTTCAGTAGACTTGGCCAGTAGAAATGTTCAGTCAAGATCTCTCCAGTTTTATTGATTCCAAAATGACCAGCTAGACCTCCTTCATGTGCTTCTCTTATCAGTAAATCTCTAATCGAACCTCTGGGAATGCACAACTTTCCATTCTTATATAGGAAGTCATCTTGTACAGTAAATGGTCCTTTCTGATTAGCTTCAGTGAACTTTTCAGAAAAATCTGGGTCTGCAGCATATAACTCCTTTATAAAGGAAAACCCAAGCACTCTTGCTTCTAGAATAGATAATAATGAGTATCTTCGTGACAGTGCATCAGCAACAACATTACAAACTCCAGCTTTATGCTTTGAAACAAAGGAATAAGACTGTAAGAATTCTACCCATTTGGCATGTCTGGCATTAAGCTTGTGTTGACCGTTTATAAACTTCAGTGCTTCGTGATCAAAGAATAAGACAAACTGCTTTGGCTTCAGATAATGTGACCAGTGAGTGATAGCACGAATAATTGCATAAAATTCTTTATCATAAGTACTATACTTCAGTTTAGAGCCATTGAGCTTTTCACTGAAATATGCAACTGGACGCCCTGCTTGTATCAGAACTGCACCAATACCTACTCCACTTGCATCACATTCTAGCTCAAATAATATATCAAAATCTGGTAAGGATAAGACTGGAGCTGAACTGAGCTTATCCTTCAGTGCTTCAAAGGCCAGTTGGGCTGAACTCGGCCAGTTGAACACACCTTTCTTCAGACAGTCAGTAATTGGAGCTACAACTGTAGAGAAATTCTTGATAAATCTTCTATAAAATGACGCCAGTCCATGAAAACTTCTTACTTCAGTGATTGTGGTTGGAACTGGCCATGATCTGATGGCATCAACCTTAGAGGGATCCATAGAAATTCCTTCTTTTGAAACAACATATCCCAGAAATATCACACTCTCCACCATAAAATCACATTTCTCTAGTTTGCCATACAACTGGTGTCTTCTCAACAGTTCAAATACCTTCTTCAGATGGCTAACATGTTCAGCTTCAGATTTTGAATACACCAGAATATCATCAAAGTAAACAACAACAAACTGTCCAATGAGTGGCCTGAGAACTTCATTCATCAGTCTCATGAAAGTACTGGGAGCATTAGATAAACCAAAAGGCATAACTAACCATTCATACAAACCTCCCTTGTTTTTGAAAGCAGTTTTCCACTCATCTCCATCTTTCATCCTTATCTGGTGATAGCCACTTCTGAGATCGATCTTTGAAAATACCTTGGAGCCATGTAACTCATCAAGCATATCATCCAATCTGGGAATGGGATACCTATACTTAATGGTTATATTGTTGATGGCCCTGCTATCAACACACATTCTCATCGTACCATCTTTCTTTGGGACCAGGAGAGCTGGCACTGAACAAAGACTCATGCTTGCTCTGACATAACCTCTGGCAACCAACTCATCTACTTGCCTCTGCAACTCTTTAGCTTCATTGGGTGAACACCTATAAGCAGCTTTGTTTGGCAGAACTGACCCTGGAATCAAGTCAATCTGGTGCTCAATTCCTCTTACTGGTGGCAAACCTTCAGGTAGGTCTTCTGGGAAAACATCAGTGAATTCCTTCAGTAAAGTCTTCAGGAGACTGGGGACACCAGTGAACTCCTTCTCTTCAGATTTTTCTACGACCAGTAACATCATAACAGGAGAGCCTTCAGATAACTCTTCTTCGACTTCAGCTTGAGATAAAAACAAAGGCTTACTGGGCTGGTCTTTCTTGACTTTCATCAGTTCATTAGGCTTCAAAGAAGTCAGTGTGACCTTCTTTCCACTTATACTCAACGAATACGAGTTCATTCGACCATCATGAAGAACATAATTATCAAATAACCATGGTCGACCCAATAAAATATGACAAGCATCCATAGGTACAACATCACAAATAATTGTCTTGATAAACAGACCCAATTGAAAACGGAATAGTAACTTGACGATTAACTTTTACCTCTGATCCTTCACTGAGCCATTGCAACTTGTAAGGTCGAGGGTGCTTAACTGTAGGTAGCGCCAGTTTCTCTACCATGTAAGTTGAAGCAGCATTAGCACAACTCCCACTATCAATGATCAGATCACAAACTTTTCCTTTGACTGTGCATCTGGAGTGAAAAATGTTCTCCCTCTAGGCAGTATCAGTGGTAACTTCATCAGCATGCATCACTCTTCTGACAACCAACATTTCACCAACATCTGCACCAACATAAGACCCTTCATCATCTTCTTCATCTTCATCATACACTGGCTCACCTTCTTCAGTGTCGACATCTGGTAAACATTCAATTTCTCTGGCAGTCAAGGCTCTTTGATTAGGACACTGGGCCTGGAAGTGACCAAAGCCATGGTTCTTTCGTTCCTCCAGTTTCTTTCTCTTTGCCTCTGAAAGATTTCTGGACAGTTTCAGTAAATCTGGAAACTGGTTGACTGGTAACTGGTTGACTTGCACTGGCAGGAACCTTACTGAATGACTTGTACGGAACCTTCTTCTTCAGTTGTCTTTCAATCTGGATAGCCATCTTGCATGCACCTTCATATGTCCAGATAGGCTGTAATTCAATCTTCTCACTAATGGCAGCGTTCAGACCACCAAGAAATCTGGCAATAGTGTGCTCTTCAGTCTCATTCACACCAGTTCTGGTCTTCAGATGCTCAAACTCTCTAATGTACTCCACAACTTCCTTGGCTCCTTGCTTCAGATTGTTCATCAGTAGATACTGATCTTGCTTGTACGACTGGGAACAAACCTCTTCTGCATAACCTCCTTCAGTTTGGACCAGGTCTTGATTTTACTTTTGCCCTTGTACTCTCTTTCAGATTTCATGTTATCATACTAAGATGAAGCATATTTCTTAAGTTTAATAATGGCAACTTTGAAACTTTTTCTATCATCATAACCCTTTATTTCCATTACTCTGTCCATCACCTGGACCCATTCAAAATACTCTTCTGGGTTAGATGACCCATTAAAATCTGGTGGATCTATCTTAATATCCCTAGTATCATTATCCTTATGCCTCCTACGCCTTTCTCTGGGATGTGATTCATCAGAATCACTAGAGTGTCTAGGATTACTATCAGATCTTTCACTAGGGCCTTGAGATTCAGAATCTCTTTCACTGGCAACAACATTTTCTCGATTAAATCGTAAACCACCATCTTCTAACATATGAACAACTCTACCAAGTGCTTCTTGTAGATCTTCAATTTGCCTATCTCTCCTAGCATTATTAGCTTCATCTAACATCATATTTCTTCTAAAAGCCATTTATATTCAACAATCAATAGATCTATACTAGCAACAACTAGATCTAAACAACCAACAAACATTTAGTCAGATATGAGTTTGGTTTTCTAGATCTGTTTGTTGGTTGTTTAGATCTAGTTGTTGCTGATATAGATCTATTAAGTTGGTTGAATATAAATGGCTTTTAGAAGAAATATGACATTAAAAGAAGCTCATAATGCTAGGAGGGATAGACAGATAGAAGATCTACAAGAAGCACTTGGTAGAGTTGTTCATATGTTAGAAGATGGTGGATTAAGGTTTAATAGAGACCATGTTGTAGCTAGTGAAAGAGATTCTGAATCTCAAGGTCCTAGTGAAAGATCTGATAGTACACCCAGAAACTCTAGTGATTCTGATGACCCACATCCTAGAGAAAGACGAAGGAGACATAAGGGTGATGATACTAGAGACATTAAGATAGATCCACCAGATTTCAATGGGTCTTCTAACCCAGAAGAATATTTTGAATGGGTTCAGGTTATGGATAGGATTATGGAAATAAAAGGTTATGATGATAAAAAAAAAGTTTTAAGGTTGCCATTATTAAGCTTAAAAAGTATGCTTTCATCTTGGTATGACAATATGAAATCTGAAAGGGAGTATAAGGGTAAGAGTAAAATCAAGACCTGGTCCAAACTGAAGGAAGTTATGCATAAAAGATTTGTTCCTCAGTCGTACAAGCAAGATCAGTATCTACTGATGAATAATCTGAAGCAAGGTGCTAAAGAAGTTGTGGAGTATATTAGGGAGTTTGAGCAACTAAAGACAAGAACTGGTGTCAAAGAAACTGAAGAGCATACTATCGCCAGATTCCTTGGTGGGTTGAATGCTACTATTACTGAGAAGATAGAATTGCAACCCATCTGGACTTATGAAGGTGCATGCAAACTGGCCCTCCAGATTGAAAAGCAACTGAAGAAGAAGGTCAAGTACAAACCTTTCACTAAGGTTACTTCCAGTTCCAGTCAACCAGTTACCAGGCCTGAAACTGTTCAGAAATCCTTCAGAGGAAAAGAGAAAGAAACTGGAGGATCAAAAGAACCAGTTGGAAAAAACTGCTTTAAGTGTCATGGTTTTGGTCACTTCCAGGAGCAGTGTCCCAACCAGCGAGCACTCACTGCTAAGGAGATTGAAAGCTTACCAGATGTTGATACTGAAGAAGGTGAACTAGTGTATGATGAAGATGAAAGTGAAGAGGCATATGTAGGTGCAGATGTTGGAGAGATGCTAGTGATAAGAAGAGTGATGCACACTGATGAAGTTGCAACTGATACTGCCCAGAGAGAAAATATCTTCCATTCCAGATGTACTGTTAAAGGAAAGGTATGTGATCTGATCATTGACGGTGGGAGTTGTGCTAATGTTGCTTCAACTTACATGGTAGAGAAACTGGAACTACCTACAGTCAAGCACCTTGGTCCTTACAAATTGCAATGGCTCAGTGAAGGATCTGAGGTAAAAGTTAACCGACAAGTTACTATTCCTTTTTCCATTGGATCTATTTATCAAGACAAAGTTGTGTGTGATGTTGTTCCTATGGATGCTTGTCATATATTACTGGGTAGACCTTGGTTATTTGATAATAATGTTTTTCATAATGGTCGTATGAATTCTTATTCATTATTTGTAAATGGGAAGAAGGTCACTCTGACTTCTTTAAAACCCAATGAAATTATTGAAAATTAATAAGAAAGACCCGCGCAGCAAGTCTTTATTTATGTCTCAAACTAAAGTTGAAGAACAGTTAACTGAAGGTTCTCCAGTTATGATGTTACTGGTGCTTGAGCGTACTGAAGAGAAGGAGTTCACTGGAGTCCCCAGTCTCCTGAAGTCTCTACTGAAGGAATTCACTGATGTTTTCCCAGAAGACCTACCTGAAGGTTTGCCACCAGTAAGAGGAATTGAACACCAGATTGACCTGATTCCAGGTTCAGTTCTTCCAAACAAAGCTGCTTATAGATGTTCACCTACTGAAGTAAAGGAGTTGCAAAGGCAGGTAGATGAGTTGGTTGCCAAAGGTTATGTCAGAGCAAGCATGAGTCCTTGTTCAGTTCCAGCTCTCCTGGTCCCAAAGAAAGATGGTTCGATGAGAATGTGTGTTAATAGCAGAGCCATAAATAATATAACTATTAAGTATAGATATCCCATTCCCAGATTGGATGATATGCTTGATGAGTTACTGATGCGTAAATCACGCGACAAACGTCAGCGGAAGACTATTTTTGGTATTTTCTGGGTTTTATATGAACAAACAACTAAACGAGACAATAAAGTAAAATGATAGATAAAAGAATCCACCACCAAGACTCGTAAAGGCCAAGCCACCAGAATCAAGGATAAAGGAAACACTCCGCCCCACCACTACAATCGATAAAGGTCTAGCCACCACGACTATAGATAAGGAAACCGAAGATTTAAAAGACCTCACCACAATATTTGATAAAGAACGAGTCACCACAAATATTGATAAAGGGGTCACTCCTAACCACCAAGATCAAAGATCTATAAAGGTAAAAGAAGATTTGTAAGAAATAGAGGCTGCTCTATTAATTTTCATTCAACATCAACTAACTTACAATGAGAAATAAAGGCCTTATTTATAGCCACATACTCTTACCTAGGAATCAACGACAAAATAATAAAATAATACAAAAGCTGTCATGTGCAAGCCACTAATTAATTTGGACCAATAGAAAATAGACACATAAGGCTTCTAGAAACAATCCTCTTCAAGTGGCCCACAATATCGTTAGGAATATTAATGCTTTTGCACGCTCCTTCTTGATCCACTAAAAGCTGCCACGCGTCCATACCCACGTCCTTATTGACCCCACACAACCTCCAGTTTAAGTAAACTTTATTATAGACAACTGGAGCATTCATCTGGAGCACTTCACTGGTGGCCTCCAGTATTCACTACTGGAGCCCTTCAGAGTTGATTTTCACTGGAGTCCTTCAGATGCAACTGGAGCTCGTCAGATACCACTGGTGATAATTCCCACTGGAGCAAGGTCACTACTGAGACTGAGCTGTTTCAGTAAAAAGATGGTTAAAATGTGATACAGCTGGCAAAATTAACATTGCTTGTTCAGACTACATGGTTCGCTCAGATTCCTTCTTCAGTTTAGTCAACTGCTTTCCTCCAGATTCCTCCAGATCAGTTTCAGTCAAACTTGGTTCATTGAATCTGGACATTCCCGCATCATTCTCCCCCTCTAAAAAGAGACTTGTCCTCAAGTCTTCGAGATACTCGTCCTCCAGGTAGGGCATCAGATCACCAACATTGAATGTACTAGAGACTGGCATATCTCCAGGAAGTTCAACTTTGTAAGCATTTTCTCCATATCTCTCCAGAATCTTGAATGGACCGTCAGCTCTGGGCATCAGTTTGCTTTTTCTCTTGGCTGGAAATCTTTCCTTTCTGAGATGCACCCAAACAAGATCACCTGGTGAAAAACTGGGCTGCTTCCTGTTCTTGTTTGCCTTGGCCTTGTAACTGGCATTTGCTTTCTCAATTCTGATCTTCACTTGTTCATGAATCTTCTTGATTTCTTTTGCTCTGGTCTCTGCTTCAACACTTGCCTTTGGCTCAATCGAAAAAGGAATCAAATCAATAGGAGTTAGTGGATTGACACCATAACAAACTTCAAATGGGGATTTACTGGTTGAATAATTTGGAGCTCTATTGAAGGCAAACTCAGCGTGAGCAAGCTTCAGATCCCAATCCTTCAGCGTCTTCTTCACCAGTGTTCTCAATAACATACCGATTGTTCTGTTCGTGACTTCAGTCTGTCCATCAGTCTGGGGATGGTGAGACGTACTGAACAACAATCTGGTACCCATTAATCTCCATAGGGTCTTCCAGAAATAACTCAAGAACTTCACATCTCGATCTGACACAATCGTCTTGGGAATTCCATGCAACCTGACAATCTCCTTAAAGAATAAATTTGCTACTGCTGAAGCATCATTGATTGTGTTACAAGCAATAAAATGTGCCATTTTTGAAAATCTATCAACAACCACCATTATCGAATCTTTTCCCCTCTGGGTTCGGGGCAGTGCAACAATGAAATCCATACTGAGATCTTCCCATAGCTGGTTTGGAACTGG
Source organism: Erigeron breviscapus (assembly GCA_034093135.1). NCBI lineage: Eukaryota > Viridiplantae > Streptophyta > Magnoliopsida > Asterales > Asteraceae > Erigeron > Erigeron breviscapus. The sequence goes on along the minus strand of CM067171.1, from coordinate 121,694,242 downwards.
AAGAGGAGTATACAAACCCTTGTGAAAAGTAGTCTTCGCCTGGTGACAAGTTGGACAGCGACTGATAAGACTCTGGACATCCTTCAGTAGACTTGGCCAGTAGAAGTGTTCAGTGAGGATCTCTCCAGTTTTGTTAATACCAAAATGGCCAGCTAAACCTCCTCCATGTGCTTCTCTTATCAGCAAATCTCTGATTGAACCTCGGGGAATGCACAACTTTCCATTCTTAAATAAGAAACCATCTTGTACAGTAAATGGTCCTTTCTGGTTAGCTTTAGTGAGGTGATCAGCAAAGTCTGGATCAGTGGCATACAATTCCTTAATGAAAGAAAATCCAAGAACTCTTGCTTCCAGAATAGATAACAGTGAGTATCTTCGTGACAATGCATCAGCAACAACATTACAAACTCCAGCCTTATGTTTCGAAACAAATGAATAAGACTGCAAGAACTCTACCCATTTGGCATGTCTGGCATTAAGCTTGTGTTGGCCATTTATGAACTTCAGGGCTTCATGATCAGAGAATAAGACAAACTGCTTTGGCTTCAGATAATGTGACCAGTGAGTGATAGCACGAATAATTGCATAGAATTCTTTGTCGTAAGTACTATACTTCAGTTTAGATCCATTCAGTTTCTCACTGAAGTATGCAACTGGACGACCACTTTGCACCAGTACTGCACCAATACCAACTCCACTAGCATCACATTCAAGTTCAAATAGCATATCAAAATCTGGTAAGGATAGAACTGGAGCTGAACTGAGCTTCCCATTCAGTGCTTCGAACGCCAGTTGAGCTGAACTTGGCCAGTTGAACACACCTTTCTTTAGACAATCAGTGATAGGAGCCACAACTGTAGAAAAGTTCTTTATGAACCTTCGATAGAATGATGCCAGTCCATGAAAACTTCTAACTTCAGTGATGGTTGTAGGAACTGGCCACGATCTGATGGCTTCTACCTTCGATGGATCCATTGAAATCCCATTTTTCGACACAACATACCCCAGAAATATCACACTATCCACCATAAAATCACATTTCTCCATTTTTCCATACAACTGGTGTCTTCTTAGCAGTTCAAATACTTTCTTCAGATGACCAACATGTTCAGCTTCAGATTTAGAGTACACCAGAATATCATCAAAGTAAACAACAACAAACTGACCTATAAGTGGCCTCAGAACTTCATTCATTAGCCTCATGAATGTACTGGGGGCATTTGACAAGCCGAAAGGCATCACTAACCATTCATATAAGCCTCCTTTGATTTTGAATGCAGTTTTCCACTCGTCTCCATCCTTCATTCTTATCTGGTGATAACCACTTCTGAGATCAATTTTTGAAAACACTTTGGAGCCATGTAACTCATCAAGCATATCATCCAATCTGGGAATAGGATATCTATACTTAATAGTTATATTGTTGATGGCTCTGCTGTCAACACACATTCTCATCGTTCCATCTTTCTTTGGGACCAGTAGAGCAGGAACTGAACAAGGACTCATGCTTGCTCTGACATAACCCTTTTCGACCAGTTCATCTACTTGTCTTTGCAATTCTTTGGCTTCATTAGGAGAACAACGATAAGCAGCTTTGTTTGGAAGAACTGAGCCTGGAACCAAGTCAATCTGGTGCTCAATACCTCTAACTGGAGGTAAACCTTCAGGTAGATCTTCAGGAAAAACATCTCTGAACTCCTTCAGTAATGACTTCAGTAAACTGGGGACTTCAGTGGGCTTCTTCTCTTCAGACTTTTCAACGACCAGTAGCATTAGAACTGGAGAGCCTTCAGATAACTCTTCTTCGACTTCAGCTTGAGACAAAAACAAAGGCTTACTGGGCTGATCCTTCTTGACTTTCATCAGTTCATTAGGTTTCAAAGAAGTCAGTGTGACTTTCTTTCCACTTATGCTCAAAGAATATGAGTTCATACGACCATCATGAAGGACATAATTATCAAATAACCATGGTCGACCCAACAAAATATGACAAGCATCCATAGGTACAACATCACAAACAATTTTATCTTGATAAATAGATCCAATGGAAAAAGGAATAGTAACTTGTCTGTTGACTTTAACCTCTGATCCTTCACTTAGCCATTGTAACTTGTATGGACGAGGGTGCTTAACTGTAGGTAGTGCCAGTTTCTCTACCATGTAATTTGAAGCAGCATTAGCACAACTCCCACCATCAATGATCAGATCACAAACTTTCCCTTTGACTGTGCATCTGGAGTGAAAAATGTTCTCCCTCTGGGCAGTATCAGTGGTAACTTCATCAGTATGCATCACTCTTCTGACAACCAACATTTCTCCAACATCTGCACCAACATAAGACTCTTCATCTTCTTCTTTGTCATACACTGGCTCACCTTCTTCAGTGTCAACATCTGGCAAACATTCAATTTCTTTAGCAGTCAATGCTCTTTGATTAGGACAATGGGCCTGGAAGTGACCAAAGCCATGACACTTGAAACATTTTCTTCCAACTGGTTCTTTAGAAGCTCCAGTTTCTTTTTCTTTGCCTCTGAAGGCTTTCTGGACAGTTTCAGTAAATTTGGCAACTGGTTGACTGGCAACTGGTTGACTTGCACTGGCAGGAACCTTACTGAATGACTTGTACGGAACCTTCTTCTTCAGTTGTCTTTCAATCTGGATAGCCAGTTTACATGCACCTTCGTATGTCCAGATAGGCTGCAATTCAATCTTCTCAGTAATGGCAGCGTTCAGACCACCAAGAAATCTGGCTATAGTGTGCTCTTCAGTTTCATTCACGCCAGTTCTGGTCTTCAGATGCTCAAACTCTCTAATGTATTCTACAACCTCCTTAACTCCTTGTTTCAGATTGTTCATCAGTAAGTACTGGTCTTGCTTGTACGACTGGGGAACAAATCTCTTTTGCATAACTTCCTTCAGTTTGGACCAGGTCTTGATTTTGCTTTTGCCTTTATATTCCCTTTCAGACTTCATGTTATCATACCAGGATGAAGCATATTTCTTCAGTTAATAATGGCAACTTTGAAGCTTTTTCTATCATCATAACCTTTTATCTCCATAATCCTGTCCATCACCTGGACCCATTCAAAATACTCTTCTGGGTTAGAAGACCATTAAAATCTGGTGGATCTATCTTAATATCCCTAGTATCATCACCCTTATGCCTCCTACGCCTTTCTCTAGGACGTGGTTCATCAGAATCACTAGAGTGTCTAGGATTACTATCAGATCTTTCACTACCACCTTGAGATTCAGTATCCCTTTCACTTGGAACAACATTTTCTCGATTAAATCTTAAACCACCATCTTCTAACATATGAACAACTCTACCAAGAGCTTCTTGTAGATCTTCTATCTGTTTATCTCTCCTAGCATTATTAGCTTCATCTAAAGTCATATTCCTTCTAAAAGCCATTTATAACCAGCAAACAACTCACAATCAATAGGTCTAAACAAATAACCAACAGATCTAAACAATCAAACAACGACAACCAAAAGATTAAGAAACCTTTTGCAAACTTGTCTCTGATACCAATTTGATGCGTAAATCACGCGACAAACGTCAGCGGAAGACTATTTTTGGTATTTTCTGGGTTTTATATGAACAAACAACTAAACGAGACAATAAAGTAAAATGATAGATAAAAGAATCCACCACCAAGACTCGTAAAGGCCAAGCCACCAGAATCAAGGATAAAGGAAACACTCCGCCCCACCACTACAATCGATAAAGGTCTAGCCACCACGACTATAGATAAAGGAAACCGAAGATTTAAAAGACCTCACCACAATATTTGATAAAGAACGAGTCACCACAAATATTGATAAAGGGGTCACTCCTAACCACCAAGATCAAAGATCTATAAAGGTAAAAGAAGATTTGTAAGAAATAGAGGTTGCTCTATTAATTTTCATTCAACATCAACTAACTTACAATGAGAAATAAAGGCCTTATTTATAGCCACATACTCTTACCTAGGAATCAACGACAAAATAATAAAATAATACAAAAGCTGTCATGTGCAAGCCACTAATTAATTTGGACCAATAGAAAATAGACACATAAGGCTTCTAGAAACAATCCTCTTCAAGTGGCCCACAATATCGTTAGGAATATTAATGCTTTTGCACGCTCCTTCTTGATCCACTAAAAGCTGCCACGCGTCCATACCCACGTCCTTATTGACCCCACACAACCTCCAGTTTAAGTAAACTTTATTATAGACAACTGGAGCATTCATCTGGAGCACTTCACTGGTGGCCTCCAGTATTCACTACTGGAGCCCTTCAGAGTTGATTTTCACTGGAGTCCTTCAGATGCAACTGGAGCTCGTCAGATACCACTGGTGATAATTCCCACTGGAGCAAGGTCACTACTGGAGACTGAGCTGTTTCAGTAAAAAGATGGTTAAAATGTGATACAGCTGGCAAAATTAACATTGCTTGTTCAGACTGCATGGTTCGCTCAGATTCCTTCTTCAGTTTAGTCAACTGCTTTCCTCCAGATTCCTCCAGATCAGTTTCAGTCAAACTTGGTTCATTGAATCTGGACATTCCCGCATCAGTTACATGGCTCCAGTGTATTTTCTAAGATTGATCTCAGAAGTGGCTATCACCAGATTAGAATGAAAGATGGAGATGAGTGGAAGACTGCATTCAAAATTAAAGGAGGCCTTTATGAATGGTTAGTGATACATTTTGGTTTAATTAAATGCTCATAGTACTTTCATGAGATTAATGAATGAACTCCTCAGGCCGCTTATTGGTCAGTTTGTTGTTTATTTTGATGATATCCTGGTATATTCAAAAACTGAAGCTGAACATGTTAATCATTTAATAAATGTGTTTGATTTACTGAGAAGAATTCAGCCTAACCCTAAAAAAGTTTCTCCGGTCATGAAAATTCAGAAGGTGCTGCCAACCTCCTGAACGTCCTTCTGGTAGTGATCAGCCTAGTGTTTCGATTCCTTTGAATGTACCTTCTGGTAGCGATCAGCCTAATAATTCGAGTAGAAAGGAATCTGAACATAAGCTTGCTTCATCATCAGAATTCTATTTTGGTGTTGATGATGAGAATAAAAGCACTAATATTGGTGAGAATTGTCCTCCATCTGAGAAACTTGGTTCAATAAACGAGGAGGATGCAAATATGAAGAATGATAATGGCGACCAGCAGGTGAATGAGACGGAGGTCCGCCCAGAAACTATGATGGGTAAGCCTACTGAAAGTAATGAAGATACCACTAAGAAACCTGATGGTCTGGATGCTCCTGGGGTTACTCCTACGTATGATGCCAAGCTCAAAAGTGGTTCTATTAAAAAGGTTGTGAACTTCAGGAAGTTGGAAAATAGTGTGAATCGAGATGGTGTGGATATAGTACTTCCTAAGGAATCAGTTCGAGTTGTACAAGACAGATTTGCTAATACGTTGTTTGGTTATTTTTTGGGTGATAGACTAGCTTATCCTGTTGTTAAATATTATGTCAAGACTAATTGGTCTAAGTTTGGTCTCCAAAAAGTAATGATGAATGCGGATGGATTTTTCTTCTTCAAATTCAATGATAAAAAAGGGATGTTGAATGTTTTAGAGGGAGGTCCTTGGCTTGTACGGAGTATGCCTATCTTTTTGAACATTTGGTCACCCACAGCAAAGCTAAAAAAGGATGATATTAAAGAAGTAGCTGTGTGGATTGAAATCCACAATGTCCCTGATGCGGGAATGTCCAGATTCAATGAACCAAGTTTGACTGAAGCTGAACTGGAGGAATCTGGAGAAAAGCAGTTGACTAAACTGAAGAAGGAATCTGAGCGAACCATGCAGTCTGAACAAGCAATGTTAATTTTGCCAGCTGTATCACATTTTAACCATCTTTTCACTGAAACAACTCAGTCTCCAGTAGTGACCTTGCTCCAGTGGGAATTATCACCAGTGGCATCTGACGAGCTCCAGATGCATCTGAAGGGTTCCAGTGAAAATGAACTCTGAAGGTCCTCCAGATGACGTGCTCCAGTTTTTGTCTCCAGTTCCAGATGAATGCTCCAGTTGTCTATAATAAAGTTTGTTTTAACTGAAGGTTGTGTGGGGTCAATAAGGACGTGGGAGTGGATGCGTGGCAGCTTTTTAGTGGATCCAAGAGGAGCGTGCAAAAGCATTAACATTCCTAACGGTATGGTGGGCCACTTGAAGAGGATTGTTTCTAGAAGCCTTATGTGTCTATTTCCTATTGGTCCAAAATAATTAGTGGCTTGCACATGACAGCTTTTGTATTATTTTATTATTTTGTCGTTGATTCCTAGGTAAGAGTATGTGGCTATAAATACAGCCTTTATTTCTCATTGTAAAGTTAGTTGATGTTGAATGAAAATTAATAGAGCAGCCTCTATTTCTTACAAATCTTCTTTTACCTTTATAGATCTTTGATCTTGGTGGTTAGGAGTGACCCCTTTATCAATATTTGTGGTGACTCGTTCTTTATAAAATATTGTGGTGAGGTCTTTTAAATCTTCGGTTTCCTTTATCTATAGTCGTGGTGGCTAGACCTTTATCGATTGTAGTGGTGGGGCGGAGTGTTTCCTTTATCCTTGATTCCGGTGGCTTAGCCTTTACGAGTCTTGGTGGTGGATTCTCTATCGATCATTTTACTTTTATTGTCTCGTTTGTTATTTAATTCATATATAATCCAGAAAATATCAAAAATAGTCTTCCGCTGTAGTTGTCGCGTGATTTACGCATCAAATTGGTATCAGAGACAGGTTTGCAAAAGGTTTCTTAATCTTTTGGTTGTCGTTGTTTGATTGTTTAGATCTGTTGGTTATTTGTTTAGACCTATTGATTGTGAGTTGTTTGCTGGTTATAAATGGCTTTTAGAAGGAATATGACTTTAGATGAAGCTAATAATGCTAGGAGAGATAAACAGATAGAAGATCTACAAGAAGCTCTTGGTAGAGTTGTTCATATGCTAGAAGATGGTGGTTTAAGGTTTAATCGAGAAAATGTTGTTCCAAGTGAAAGAGATACTGAATCTCAAGGTGGTAGTGAAAGATCTGATAGTAATCCTAGACACTCTAGTGATTCTGATGAACCACGTCCAAGAGAAAGGCGTAGGAGGCATAAGGGTGATGATACTAGGGATATTAAGATAGATCCACCAGATTTTATGGGTCTTCTAACCCAGAAGAGTATTTTGAATGGGTCCAGGTGATGGACAGGATTATGGAGATAAAAGGTTATGATGATAGAAAAAGCTTCAAAGTTGCCATTATTAAACTGAAGAAATATGCTTCATCCTGGTATGATAACATGAAGTCTGAAAGGAATATAAAGGCAAAAGCAAAATCAAGACCTGGTCCAAACTGAAGGAAGTTATGCAAAAGAGATTTGTTCCCCAGTCGTACAAGCAAGACCAGTACTTACTGATGAACAATCTGAAGCAAGGAGTTAAGGAGGTTGTAGAATACATTAGAGAGTTTGAGCATCTGAAGACCAGAACTGGTGTGAATGAAACTGAAGAGCACACTATAGCCAGATTTCTTGATGGTCTGAACGCTGCCATTACTGAGAAGATTGAGTTGCAGCCTATCTGGACATATGAAGGTGCATGCATAAACTGGCCATCCAGATTGAAAGACAACTGAAGAAGAAGGTTCCATACAAGTCATTCAGTAAGGTTCCTGCCAGTGCAAGTCAACCAGTTGCCAGTCAACCAGTTGCCAGATTTACTGAAGCTGCTCAGAAATCCTCCAAAGGGAAAGAAAAAGAAACTGGAGCTTCTAAAGAACCAGTTGGAAGAAAATGTTTCAAGTGTCATGGCTTTGGTCACTTCCAGGCCCAGTGTCCTAATCAAAGAGCATTGACTGCAAGAGAAATTGAATGTTTACCAGATGTCGACACTGAAGAAGGTGAGCCAGTGTACGATGAAGAAGAAGATGAAGAATCTTATGTTGGTGCAGATGTGGGAGAGATGTTGGTTGTCAGGAGAGTGATGCATACTGATGAAGTTACAGCTGATACTGCTCAGAGAGAGAATATTTTCCACTCCAGATGCACAGTGAAAGGCAAGGTATGTGATCTGATCATCGATGGTGGCAGTTGTGCAAATGCTGCTTCAACTTACATGGTAGAGAAACTGGAACTACCAACAGTGAAGCATCCCAGACCTTACAAGTTGCAATGGTTAAGCGAAGGTTCTGAAGTAAAGGTAAATTGACAAGTCACTATTCCCTTTTCAATTGGGTCAGTTTACCAAGATAAAATTATATGTGATGTTGTTCCCATGGATGCCTGTCACATTTTGTTGGGTCGACCATGGTTATTTGATAATTATGTTCATCATGATGGTCGTATGAACTCATATTCTCTGAATATAAGTGGAAAGAAGGTCACCTTGACTTCTTTGAAGCCCACCGAACTGATGAAAGTCAAGAAAGATCAGCCCAGTAAGCCTTTGTTTTTATCTCAATCTGAAGTTGAGGAAGAGTTAACTGAAGGCTCTCCAGTTCTAATGCTACTGGTCGTTGAAAGGTCTGAAGAGAAGAAGTCCACTGAAGTCCCCAGTTTACTAAAGTCGTTACTGAAGGAGTTCAGAGATGTCTTTCCTGAAGATTTACCTGAAGGTTTACCTCCAGTTAGAGGTATTGAGCACCAGATTGACTTGGTTCCAGGCTCAGTTCTTCCAAACAAAGCTGCTTATCGTTGTTCTCCTAATGAAGCCAAAGAATTGCAAAGACAAGTAGATGAACTGGTCGAAAAGGGTTATGTCAGAGCAAGCATGAGTCCTTGTTCAGTTCCTGCTCTACTGGTCCCAAAGAAAGATGGAACGATGAGAATGTGTTGACAGTAGAGCCATCAACAATATAACTATTAAGTATAGATATCCTATTCCCAGATTGGATGATATGCTTGATGAGTTACATGGCTCCAGAGTGTTTTCAAAAATTGATCTCAGAAGTGGTTATCACCAGATAAGAATGAAGGATGGAGACGAGTGGAAAACTGCATTCAAAATCAAAGGAGGCTTATATGAATGGTTAGTGATGCCTTTCGGCTTGTCAAATGCCCCAGTACATTCATGAGGCTAATGAATGAAGTTCTGAGGCCACTTATAGGTCAGTTTGTTGTTGTTTACTTTGATGATATTCTGGTGTACTCTAAATCTGAAGCTGAACATGTTGGTCATCTGAAGAAAGTATTTAAACTGCTAAGAAGACACCAGTTGTATGGAAAACTGGAGAAATGTGATTTTATGGTGGATAGTGTGATATTTCTGGGGTATGTTGTGTCGAAAAATGGGATTTCAATGGATCCATCGAAGGTAGAAGCCATCAGATCGTGGCCAGTTCCTACAACCATCACTGAAGTTAGAAGTTTTCATGGACTGGCATCATTCTATCGAAGGTTCATAAAGAACTTTTCTACAGTTGTGGCTCCTATCACCTGATTGTCTGAAGAAAGGTGTGTTCAACTGGCCAAGTTCAGCTCAACTGGCGTTTGAATCACTGAAGGAGAAGCTCAGTTCAGCTCCAGTTCTATCTTTCCAGATTTTGATATGCTATTTGAACTTGAATGTGATGCTAGTGGAGTTGGTATTGGTGCAGTACTGGTGCAAAGTGGTCGTCCAGTTGCATACTTTAGTGAGAAACTGAATGGATCTAAACTGAAGTATAGTACTTATGACAAAGAATTCTATGCAATTATTCGTGCTATCACTCACTGGTCACATTATCTGAAGCCAAAACAGTTCGTATTGTTTTCTGATCATGAAGCACTGAAGTTCATTAATGGTCAACATAAGCTTAATGCCAGACATGCAAAATGGGTGGAATTTTTGCAATCTTATTCATTTGTTTCAAAGCACAAGGCTGGAGTTTGCAATGTTGTTGCTGATGCACTATCACGAAGATATTCTTTATTATCAGTTCTGGAAGCAAGGATACTTGGATTTTCTTTCATAAAGGAGTTATATGCTGCTGATCCAGATTTTCTGAGAAAGTTACTGAAGCTAATCTGAAAGGACCATTCACTGTTCAAGATGGTTTCTTATTCAAGAATGGTAAGTTGTGCATTCCAAGGGGTTCAATAAGAGATTTATTAATAAGGGAAGCACATGGGGGAGGTCTAGCTGGACATTTTGGAATCAACAAAACTGGAGAGATTCTGACTGAACACTTCTACTGGCCAAGTCTACTGAAGGACGTCCAGAGTATTATCAATCGCTGTCCAACTTGTCACCAGGAAAAGACAACTTTTCACAAAGGTTTGTACACTCCTCTTCCAGTTCCAAACCAACCTTGGGAAGATCTCAGTATGGATTTTATTGTTGCACTGCCCAGAACCCAGAGGGGAAAAGATTCTATAATGGTGGTTGTTGATAGATTCTCAAAAATGGCTCATTTTGTTGCTTGTAATACAACAAATGATGCTTCAGTTGTAGCGAATTTGTTCTTTAAAGAGATTGTCAGATTACATGGAATTCCTAAATCCATTGTTTCTGATCGAGATGTGAAGTTTTTAAGCTATTTCTGGAAGACTCTATGGAGACTGATGGGTACCAGATTGTTGTTCAGTACGTCTCACCATCCCCAGACTGATGGACAGACTGAAGTCACGAACAGAACAATTGGTATGTTATTGAGAACACTGGTGAAGAAGACGCTGAAGGATTGGGATTTGAAGCTTGCTCACGCTGAGTTTGCCTTCAATAGAGCTCCAAATTATTCAACCAGTAAATCCCCATTTGAAGTTTGTTATGGTGTCAATCCACTAACTCCTATTGATTTGATTCCATTTTCGATTGAACCAAAAGTAAGTGTTGAAGCAGAAGCCAGAGCAAAAGAAATCAAGAAGATTCATGAACAAGTGAAGACCAGAATTGAGAAAGCAAATGCCAGTTACAAGGCCAAGGCAAACAAGAACAGGAAGCAGCCCAGTTTTTCACCAGGTGATCTTGTTTGGGTGCATCTCAGAAAGGAAAGATTTCCAGCCAAGAGAAAAAGCAAACTGATGCCCAGAGCTGACGGTCCATTCAAGATTCTGGAGAGATATGGAGAAAATGCTTACAAAGTTGAACTTCCTGGAGATATGTCAGTCTCTAGTACATTCAATGTTGGTGATCTGATGCCCTACCTGGAGGATGAGTATCTCGAAGACTTGAGGACAAGTCTCTTTTTAGAGGGGGAGAATGATGCGGGAATGTCCAGATTCAATGAACCAAGTTTGACTGAAGCTAAACTGGAGGAATCTGGAGAAAAGCAGTTGACTAAACTGAAGAAGGAATCTGAGCGAACCATGCAGTCTGAACAAGCAATGTTAAAATGTGATACAGCTGGCAAAATTAACATTGCTTGTTCAGACTGCATGGTTCGCTCAGATTCCTTCTTCAGTTTAGTCAACTGCTTTTCTCCAGATTCCTCCAGCTCAGTTTCAGTCAAACTTGGTTCATTGAATCTGGACATTCCCGCATCAATGTTCCTATTGCTGCATATACGGATGATGGACTGAGCTTGCTAGCTACTAAGTTGGGAAATCCAAAAATGCTTGATTCTTACACGAGTACCATGTGCACTGAATCATGGGGTAGAAGTAGTTATGCAAGGGCTTTGATTGAGATCTCTGCTGAGAATGAATTTCGGGATAACTTAACAATGGCGATACCAGCTTTAGAGGGTGATCATTATGTGACTGAGACAATGCGTGTTGAATATGAATGGCGACCACAAAGGTGTGCTACATGTTGTATTTTCGGCCATAAAACAGATGTCTGCCCTAAGAGAGTTAAAACAGTTAACAAACCTGTGAATTCAGTTGATAATGATGGATTTACTGAGGTCAGAGGAAGGAAGAAGGTGCACAAGGCTGGATTTCCTATGAACAAGCAGAAAACTAAAGTTGAATATAGGCCGGTGGTTAATCAGAAACAACAAAAAGATGTGCCTAGCACTTCTGGTACGAAGGAAAGTGTTGTTAACACGAGTAATTCATTTGGTGTTCTTAATGAGGATGCTGATCCAAGTGAGAAGACTAATGCTGAATCAAGTTCTAAGACTGGCTTTAATGTGACAGTAGATTCTGATGGGGAAGAGCTGATTGAAGTTTTAGATGATGAAACTGCTAATTTTATGGCTTCGGGTACTACACCTAGTGAAACTACAGGGGCAAGCACTCCTGCTACTGGGGTTTCCAATGGGTAGTCTTGCCTCATGGAATATAAGGGGGTTGAACCGCCCTCTGAAACAAAGTGAGGTTCGACAAGTAGTGAAGGATAATCATCTAAATGTGTGTGCCATTCTGGAGTCACATGTAGATGTTTCTCAACTATTTAATGTGTGTAGAAATGTGTTTAGATCATGGGATTGGACGTCTAATGGTGGTCTTTGTAGCAAAGGAACTCGTATCATATTAGGATGGGATGCGGATATTGTTGATGTTATGGTGATTTCCCAAACTGATCAGGTTATGCATGTTCAATTAAGGTATAAACTTGATAATAAAGCCATATTTTGTTCGTTTGTATATGCTGATAATTACTATAAGAATAGACGGGAGCTTTGGAAGAACTTATGTATGCACAAGGTGTTTGTCAAGGATAAGCCATGGGTTATACTTGGCGACTTTAACTCATCGCTCAATCTGGAAGATAGTATTGCTGGCTCATCGACTACAAGTATTGGTATGAAGGATTTTAAGGAGTGTGTTGATGCGTTGGAAGTATTTGATATTAATAGCATGGGTTTACACTATACATGGAATCAAAAGCCCAAGAAAGGAGTGGGTATATTGAAGAAAATTGACCGAGTCATGGGTAACATTCCTTTTACTGATTTGTTTCCAGCTTCGTGTGCTATTTTCCAACCGTACAGGATTTCAGATCACTCCCCTTGTGTTTTGAAGCTGTCAAGTGCGGTAAAAACTAAACCACAACCGTTTAAATTTGCTAATTTCTTGGTACATAAAGCGGGATTTCAAGATATTGTTAGAGATACTTGGGCAACAAATGTTGATGGTGTTAACCAGTTTCGGGTTGTAAAGAAGTTAAAAGCGCTGAAATCACCCATTCGATCATTGTTTTTCAAGCAAGGAAACCATCTTCAGCGTGTCAAGGATTTCAGAAGCAAATTGGATGATATCCAAAGTGCCATTGATAGTGATCCTATGAATAGCTTGCTAAGAGAAAGGGAAAGTATGTGTTTAAAACAATTTCAAGAAGCTGCTTTGGGGAGAATGATGCGGGAATGTCCAGATTCAATGAACCAAGTTTGACTGAAGCTGAGCTGGAGGAATCTGAAGAAAAGCAGTTGACTAAACTGAAGAAGGAATCTGAGCGAACCATGCAGTCTGAACAAGCAATGTTAATTTTGCCAGCTGTATCACATTTTAACCATCTTTTTACTGAAACAACTCAGTCTCCAGTAGTGACCTTGCTCCAGTGGGAATTATCACCAGTGATCACGTCATGGGGTTGCGATCTGACAGCTGGGCCAGTTGCAAATTAATTGGCTGAAGTCCCTGGGGCCAAATGAACGTGCTGCAGACAGGGTTGACGCACTGGACTGAGATTTTCGCCAGATAGACGTGCTCCAGTTTTTGTCTCCAGTTCCAGATGAATGCTCCAGTTGCCTATAATAAAGTTTGTTTTAACTGAAGGTTGTGTGGGGTCAATAAGGACGTGGGAGTGGATGCGTGGCAGCTTTTTAGTGGATCCAAAAGGAGCGTGCAAAGGCACTAACATTCCTAACGGTATGGTGGGCCACTTGAAGAGGAATGTTTCTAGAAGCCTTATGTGTCTATTTCCTATTTGGTCCAAATTACTTAGTGGCTTGCACATGACAGCTTTTTTGTATTATTTTATTATTATGTCGTTAATTCCTAGGTAGAGCATGTGGCTATAAATAGAGGTTTTATTTCTCATTGTAAAGTAGTTGATGTTGAATGAAAATTAATAGAGCAGTCTCTATTTCTTACAAATCTTCTTTACCTTTATAGATCTTTGATCTTGGTGGTTAGGAGTGACCCCTTTATCAATATTTGTGGTGACTTGTTCTTTATCAAATATTGTGGGGAGGTCTTTTAAATCTTCGGTTTCCTTTATCTATAATCGTGGTGGCTAGACCTTTATCGATTGTAGGGGTGGGGCGGAGTGTTTCCTTTATCCTTGATTCCGGTGGCTTAGCCTTTACGAGTCTTGGTGGTGGATTCGTTTTATCTATCATTTGTGACTTTTAGATTGTGGCCTCGTATGTTATTTCCTTCATAATCCAGAAAATACCAAAAAAATAGTCTTCCGCTGTCGTTTGTCGCGTGATTTACGCATCAAATTTGGTATCAGAGCCAGGTTTGCAAAAGGTTTCTTAATCTTTTGGTTGTCGTTGTTTGATTGTTTAGATCTGTTGAAGTTTTGATTAGATCTGTTGTTTGAACGTTTAGATCTGTTGGTTATTTGTTTAGACCTATTGATTGTGAGTTGTTTGCTGGTTATAAATGGCGTTTAGAAGAAATATGACTTTAGATGAAGCTAATAATGCTAGGAGAGATAAACAGATAGAAGATCTACAAGAAGCTCTTGGTAGAGTTGTTCATATGTTAGAAGATGGTGGTTTAAGGTTTAATCGAGAAAATGTTGTTCCAAGTGAAAGGGATACTGAATCTCAAGGTGGTAGTGAAAGATCTGATAGTAATCCTAGACACTCTAGTGATTCTGATGAACCACGTCCAAGAGGAAAATGGCTTATGGGGGTGGGGGTGTGTCATAGACATATCCTAGAGAAAGGCGTAGGAGGCATAAGGGTGATGATACTAGGGATATTAAGATAGATCCACCAGATTTTAATGGGTCTTCTAACCCAGAAGAGTATTTTGAATGGGTCCAGGTGATGGACAGAATAATGGAAATAAAGGGTTATGATGATAGAAAAAGTTTCAAAGTTGCCATTATTAAACTGAAGAAATATGCTTCATCCTGGTATGATAACATGAAGTCCGAAAGGGAATATAAAGGCAAAAGCAAAATCAAGACCTGGTCCAAACTGAAGGAAGTTATGCAGAAAAGATTTGTTCCCCAGTCGTACAAGCAAGATCAGTATCTACTGATGAACAATCTGAAGCAAGGAGCCAAGGAAGTTGTGGAGTACATTAGAGAGTTTGAGCATCTGAAGACCAGAACTGGTGTGAATGAAACTGAAGAGCACACTATAGCCAGATTTCTTGGTGGTCTGAACGCTGCCATTACTGAGAAGATTGAGTTGCAGCCTATCTGGACATATGAAGGTGCATGCAAGATGGCCATCCAGATTGAAAGACAACTGAAGAAGAAGGTTCCATACAAGTCATTCAGTAAGGTTCCTGCCAGTGCAAGTCAACCAGTTGCCAGATTTACTGAAGCTGCTCAGAAATCCTCCAAGGGAAAGAAAAAGAAACTGGAGCTTCTAAAGAACCAGTTGGAAGAAAATGTTTCAAGTGTCATGGCTTTGGTCACTTCCAGGCCCAGTGCCCTAATCAATATCTGATGCCCTACCTGGAGGATGAGTATCTCGAAGACTTGAGGACAAGTCTCTTTTTAGAGGGGGAGAATGATGCGGAATGTCCAGATTCAATGAACCAAGTTTGACTGAAGCTGAGCTGGAGGAATCTGGAGGAAAACAGTTGACTAAACTGAAGAAGGAATCTGAGCGAACCATGCAGTCTGAACAAGCAATGTTAATTTTGCCAGCTGTATCACATTTTAACCATCTTTTTACTGAAACCACTCAGTCTCCAGTAGTGACCTTGCTCCAGTGGGAATTATCACCAGTGGCATCTGACGAGCTCCAGTTGCATCTGAAGGACTCCAGTAGTGAATACTGAAGGCCACCAGTGAAGTGCTCCAGATAAATGCTCCAGTTGTCTATAATAAAGTTTACTTTAACTGAAGGTTGTGTGGGGTCAATAAGGACGTGGGTATGGACGCGTGGCAGCTTTTTAGTGGATCAAGGAGGAGCGTGCAAAAGCATTAATATTCCTAACGATATTGTGGGCCACTTGAAGAGGATTGTTTCTAGAAGCCTTATGTGTCTATTTCCTATTGGTCCAAATTAATTAGTGGCTTGCACATGACAGCTTTGTATTATTTTATTATTTTGTCGTTGATTCCTAGGTAAGAGTATGTGGCTATAAATAAGGCCTTTATTTCTCATTGTAAGTTAGTTGATGTTGAATGAAAATTAATAGAGCAGCCTCTATTTCTTACAAATCTTCTTTTACCTTTATAGATCTTTGATCTTGGTGGTTAGGAGTGACCCCTTTATCAATATTTGTGGTGACTTGTTCTTTATCAAATATTGTGGTGAGGTCTTTAAATCTTCGGTTTCCTTTATCTATAATCGTGGTGGCTAGACCTTTATCGATTGTAGTGGTGGGGCGGAGTGTTTCCTTTATCCTTGATTCCGGTGGCTTAGCCTTTACGAGTCTTGGTGGTGGATTCTTTTATCTATCATTTTACTTTATTGTCTCGTTTAGTTGTTTATTTCATATAAAATCCAGAAAATACCAAAAATAGTCTTTCCGCTGTCGTTTGTCGCGTGATTTACGCATCAAGTTCAGTGCATCTCCAGTGACCAACTGGTATTCCACCAGTGAAGTTCTCCACTGAAGCGCTCCAGATGACCAGCTCCAGAAGATTCTCCAGTGACCAACACTGAAGCGCTCCAGATGAATGCTCCAGATTTTGTCTCCAGTGGAAGTCCAGATATTTGTCTCCAGTTTCCAATCAATAAAGTTCCCACTGACGTTTGTGGGCCCAATAAAGAAGAATGACAGCTGTCAAGGAAGGAGCGTGTGACAACGTTAAGTCTAACGGTATTGTGGGACCACGTGCAGGGGAATGTTTCTAGAAGCCTTACTTGTCCATTTTCTATTGGTCAATTAATTAGTGGTGGTCAATAGCACATGACAGCTTTTTGAATATTTTATTGTATTTCGTTAATTCCTAGGAAGAACATGTGGCTATAAATAGGGGCTTTATTTCTCATTGTAATTAGTTTTGATGTTGAATGAATTAATAGAGCAGCCTCTATTTCTTAAAATCTTCTTTTACCATTAGAGATCTTTGATCTTGGTGGTTAGAAGTGACCCCTTTATCAATATTTGTGGTGACTTGTTCTTTATCAAATATTGTGGTGAGGTCTTAAATCTTCGGTTTCCTTTATCTATAATCGTGGTGGCTAGACCTTTATCGATTGTAGTGGTGGGGAGGAGTGTTTCCTTTATCCTTGATTCCGGTGGCTTGGCCTTTACGAATCTTGGTGGTGGATTCTTTTATCTATCATTTTTAATTTTATTGTCTTGTTTTGTTGTTTGTTTCATATAAAATACCAAAAATAGTCTTCCGCTGTCGTTGTCGCTCTATTTAAGTGATACCTATGCATAAGTTCCTGGGTTAGCAAAATATTATCTGAAATACTACGACCAGGGATAAAAGCCGACTGATTATTACTCACCACATCATCCAAGCCCTCTTTCAATCTATTAGTAAGGATCTTACTAATACACTTATATAAAACATTGCAACACGAAATAGGCCGGTAGTCAGTAACCATAGAAGGGGACAAATCTTTGGAATTAAAGCAATAATGGTGTGATTTAACCCTCTGAGCAAATTTCCATTCTTGAAAAAATCTTTTATAGCAAGGCAAACATCCTTACCCACAATCTCCCAAGCATCCTTAAAGAAAGCAGAAGTGTATCCATCAGGATGGAGCTTTGTTTTCACCAATAGAGAACATAGCAGCCCTAACTTCTTCATCCGTAACACTTCTTATCATATTAGTAGCTTTAGCTGTGTCCACTTTCTTAACAAACAAATGATCAGGTGGGATCCTGTTAATCGGCCCTTCAACTCCCAAAAACCGTTCATATACTATGAACAACCCCAACCTCATGCACCACACCATTACAATCCTTAACAACCTCAATTCTGTTCCTGTGATTTCGGCATTTAGAGACTTATGGAAGTAAGCAGTATTAGAGTCACCAACTTGTAACCAGTTCACCTTTGCTTTTTGTTTCAGAAACTTCTCCTCATCAAGTGATGCTTCTTGAAAATTACGAAGGCAGTCACCCTCCTTCTCACGAAGAACCACATTTGCAGGATCGATATCAATTGCTTTCTGAACACTATCAAGCTCCTTTATAAGTAAGTCAACCCGAGCGTGAAGATTACCTTGTTTAAACAATAGACTACGTAAAGGGGACTTCAAAGCCCGAAGCCTTGAAACCACTTTGTACATATTATGTCCATCAATCTCCATCGCCCAAGTGTTAGCCACCAGCTCCTTATATCCATCCTTATTAACCAGAAAATTTGCAAATTTAAAAACCTTTGGCCTAGACCTTGCAACATTTGGTAATTTAAGGACACATGGTGAATTATCAGAAACCCTATAAGGTTGAAAAATGGCATGTGCTCCCTGAAATTCAGCCATAAATTGGATATTAGCCATAACTCTATCAATCTTCTTCATGATTCCCACACCCTTCTTTGGCTTTTGATTCCAAGTAAAGTGCAATCCAGACCTGTTTACATCCAGAACTTCAACCCTATCCACACATTCCTTAAACTCTCTCACACCAATACTAATAGATGATGAACCAGAAAAATTATCTTCCAAGTTAAGGGACGAGTTAAAATCACCTAATATACACCAAGGTTTGTCTTTCGTAAAGAGTTTATGCATACATAAGTCATTCCATAAGTCCCTACGTTCCTTATAATGATTTTTTGCATAAACAAACGAACAACACAAAGCCTTTTTGTCTATTTTAAACACAATCTGAGTATGTATCACCTGAGCAGTTTGTGAAATGATCATAACATCCACTAGATCAGGATTCCATCCAAGAATGATACGAGTACCTTTATCACACAAGTTCCCATTCGAAGTCCAGTCCCAAGTTCCACAAATCTTCTTACAAACATTAAACAACTTACCAATGTCCATATGAGATTCCATAATGGCACAAACTTGCAACTTATTATCATCAATGACCTTTTTGACCTCGTTTTGCTTCAGGGGACGATTTAAACCCCTTATATTCCAAGCTGCCAAACTACCCATTGACACTCTCTAACCCGGGAGTGCTTGCCCCCTCAGAACCTCTCTCTTTATCCACCTTTGCTCCCATAAAAGTGGCTGTTTCATCCTCAATTTCTATACATTCATCGACCTCCGAATCAAAATCAACCCCTTTATTATCATCATTTGAATCAACAGCAAATGCAACATCAATGGCATCCTTCATATGCTTCTTCTTAAGTTCAGCACGCTCCTCAATAGGAACTTCTTGGATGACTGGATCAGTTTTCCCTTTCCCATAATCCGACAACAACTCATACGAGTTGTTTGTGTGCACCATTGCCTCAACCTTTTTAGGAACCAAACCTGAAGTACTAGCAATATTGGACAGATCTTTGGAAGTTCTAGGAATATCTTTATCCTTCTTTTGGTTCACAACAGGTCTGTATTCAAATTTTTGTTTCTTCTTATTAAGATTGAAACCTGTTTTGTTGTGATTCTTTCTTCCTTCACCTCAATAAAACCCTTATCATCCATTATAGTCTTTGTCTTTTCAGTTCTCACTTGTTTAGGGCACACATTTGACATATGGCCAAAAACACAGCAATGTGAACATGCCATTTTGCTTGCTGATCTTTGATTAATAAATATCGACCAAGCCTTTTTGTGGAAATGACTCGGGGTCATTTCTGCATCAATCTCTCCCTCTTTTTTGGGACTTGCCCTCAAGTCCTTAAAGTGAGGCCTCGAGTTTTCCTTTCTGAACATCTTCAGGTCACAAACGACTTCTGGTATTCCCCACCCGGTAACAAAGCTTGAATTTTTAGATTTCTTGAATAAAAGAAATTCCAGCACATCAACTTCCAAGATTGCTGATAGAGAGTGAGAAATTTCGAGATCCATCAGTTGAAGTTCAACAAGCAATGTCTATATGCCTGAGGAAGAACTCCATACCTACTCAGTCACTACCAGACACAACTCAATGGCTTAAGGAAGGCATAGGGGTAACAACTACAAACCGAGCACTTGTGTTTAATTCCAGATTCGATTTATTATGTATGTGGTGGTTTTTGTTCTATTGGCCCGGTAAATGCGTTCAGAATGTTTGATGTTGATAGTTGATTTTGTCATGGGACCATGGCCACTTGAACACTAGTTCATTGTGTGTTCGAAAGAGGCAAGTCCCTCTTAATCGTTTACGGTCTGATGAAATGATTAAGGCTAAATCTGATTTGTTGGTTGATCTTAAAATCAGTCAGCAGCACTTCTTATTTGATCTTAGAGCTGATTGGAAGGTTAAGTACAAGGTGAAAATGAAGAGTTATGTACCTGGTCTTATAAGAGGTAGTGAAGAGCAAGTCGAGACTGAGTATGGACTTAATTATAGGGTCAATTGTAAGAAAAAAAGAATCAGTATGTAGTGTTTTCGGAAGTGTGTTCTGGTCTCTCAAGACAAATTTATGTCACTCTAGGGAATCATGAATTGCTTAGTCGCCCAGGAGTCGAAATGAAAAATCTATTGGTGTGTAAGACTGTTCTGCAGGTGTCTTTATGCGTAAATCACGCGACAAAGACAGCGGAAGACTATTTTTGGTATTTTCTGGATTTTATATGAAACAAACAACAAACAAGACAATAAAAGTTAAAATGATAGATAAAGAATCCACCACCAAGACTCGTAAAGGCTAAGCCACCGGAATCAAGGATAAAGGAAACACTCCGCCCCACCACTACAACCGATAAAGGTCTAGCCACCACGATTATAGATAAAGGAAACCGAAGATTTAAAAGACCTCACCACAATATTTGATAAGAACAAGTCACCACAAATATTGATAAAGGGGTCACTCCTAACCACCAAGATCAAGATCTATAAAGGTAAAAGAAGATTTTTGTAAGAAATAGAGGCTGCTCTATTAATTTTCATTCAACATCAACTTCAACTTTTATCTTTTTGAAAGAATTAGGGACTGATCTAATCTCCATAAGATTTAAATTGCAATCAGTGAGTTTCTTACGAGAATTTTTCTTTTTTGTTTCTCTCACATGATTTTCTAACACATCTAAGATTACTATCCCCATTTGTTTTTCAAGAGATTTAAGCTGTCTATCTCTTCGAAAATTCTCTAAAGCAAGATTTCTATTATAACCCATTTCTATTATCTAAATGAAAAGATAATCAAAAATGGATCTAAACAAGAAAAATCAGATCTAAACAGATCTAGAACGGATCTAGACAAACAATACCCCAACGGACAAAAAAGATTAAGAAACCTTTTTCAAAACTGGCTAAAATTAAGAAACCTTTTTTTTCAAACCTGGCTCTGATACCAAATTTGATGCGTAAATCACGCGACAAAACACAGCGGAAGACTATTTTTGGTATTTTCTGGATTTTATGAAACAATCAACAAACAAGACAATAAAAAAATGATAGATAAAGAATCCACCACCAAGACTCGTAAAGGCCAAGCCACCTGAATCAAGGATAAAGGAAACACTCCGCCCCACCACTACAATCGATAAAGGTCTAGCCACCACGATTATAGATAAAGGAAACCAAGATTTAAAAGACCTCACCACAATATTTGATAAAGAACGAGTCACCACAAATATTGATAAAGGGGTCACTCCTAACCACCAAGATATTTTTGGTATTTTCTGGATTTTATATGAAATAAACAACTAAACGAGACAATAAAGTAAAAGATAGATAAAAGAATCCACCACCAAGACTCGTAAAGGCCAAGCCACCGGAATCAAGGATAAAGGAAACCCTCCGCCCCACCACTACAACCGATAAAGGTCTAGCCACCACGATTATAGATAAAGGAAACCGAAGATTTAAAAGACCTCACCACAATATTTGATAAAGAACAAGTCACCACAAATATTGATAAAGGGGGCACTCCTAACCACCAAGATCAAAGATCTATAAAGGTAAAAGAAGATTTGTAAGAAATAGAGGCTGCTCTATTAATTTTCATTCAACATCAACTGCCTTACAATGAGAAATTAAGCACTTATTTATAGCCACACACATGCTATTTTCTAGGAATAAAGAAATACAAATATTAAATAAATAAAAGGCTGTCATGTGCTAAGGACAACCACTAATTTATCCACCAATAGGAAAAAGGACAGACAAAGCTTCTAGAAAGATTCCTTCTGCACAAGGGCCCACAAACCGTTAAAAATAACGTTGTCACACGTGCCTTCCTTATCCCTGTCAACAGCTGCCATTCCTTCTTTATTGGGTCCACTGCCATGTCACCGAAATAAACTGAACTGAACAAAACTGGTGACTTTATTCTGGTATTTCTGGACTGGAGTCGTTCACTGGTAAGCTTCACTGAAGGGTCTTGACTGGAGCCTGGAAACTGGAGACTGGAGCCTGGAGACTGGAGACTGGAGACTGGAGCCTGGAGTCTGGAAACTGGAGACTGGAGCCTGGAGACTGGAGACTGGACTGGAGCCTGGAGTCTGGAGACTGGAGGATCTTCACTGGAGCCTGGATCTGGAGGATCTTCACTGGAGAATGCATCTGGAGGATCTTCACTGGAGAATGCATCTGGAGGATCTTCACTGGAGAATGCATCTGGAGGATCTTCACTGGAGAAGTCATCTGGAGAATCTTTACTGGAGAATGGATCTGGAGGATCCAACTGGAGAATCCAACTGGAGAATCCATCTGGAGGATCCATCTGGAGCCTTGAAACTGGAGCATCTCACAGGAGTGCAACTGACGGATACTCGCTGAAGTGTCACTGGTCATTAGCACTATTGAAATGAAGTTACTGAAGAGTTGTTGTTGATCAAGGCTTGTTTTGTCACTAATGAACTTTAAGACCAACGACTTTTGTCTTGGTTGCAAAACTTCAATACTCGAATTAGTATCAAGATCAACATACACCAGTAGTATAATGCCAATAAAGGATATCCAGGGGTACATGGTTGCTTGCTGATCTTTAATTAATAAATATACGAGCCAAGCCTTTTTGTGGAAATGACTCGGGGTCATTTCTGCATCAACACCTGCATAGAATAGGTACATTCAAAGAAAAGATGGGAATGAGAATTAGGCTGATTTTTACAAAATGGGCATCGCAAATCTAAATTTGGATTTATGTCCCTTTGCATTAAAACATCTTGCGTCTTGAGTCGTTTCCTGAACACCAGCCATAGGATGAATGCGTGTCTCAGAATGCAATAATTAAACCAAACAAGTTCATACCAATCAACAGTAGTATGTCTTGGTCGTAACTCATTCCAAACAGAATTAACTGAAAACTCCCGAATGATCCCATCCCTGTCCTTCCAAACAAATTTGTCTTGAACTTGAGGATTAAAAACCG
Organism: Erigeron breviscapus; assembly: GCA_034093135.1. Taxonomy (NCBI): domain Eukaryota; kingdom Viridiplantae; phylum Streptophyta; class Magnoliopsida; order Asterales; family Asteraceae; genus Erigeron; species Erigeron breviscapus. The sequence goes on along the minus strand of CM067171.1, from coordinate 121,670,846 downwards.
GTAGAGAAGAACTTGGAAATCTGCTATTCCATTCAATCGGCCAATCCCATCCCCCATTTGAGAATAAATCAGTAACTTTAGAATCAATAGTGAAACCAGCCGATGTTATTTCACGAGGAGTAAGCTTGTCATAAAGAGGACTAAAGGAGTTCCAATTATCATGCCAAGCAAAAGTATTACTGCCATTACCAATCTAAACCCAAATAAAATGCCGAATAAGAGGTCGAATTTGCAACATATTCCTCCAACTCCAAGATAAATTACCCCTATAAGGAACATTCCAAAAAGAGGTGCCACGAAGTTTATGAGTATGAACCCATTTAACCCATAGCGATTCTTTGGAAGTCACAATATTCCATACATGGACAGAAAATAACGCAATATTGAACTGGTGTAGTTTGCGAATTCCTAGCCCTCCCTCCTCTTTTGGAAGACATACATCATCCCAAGCAACCTTAGCCTTTCCCTTGCATATATCACCTTTACACCAAAGAAAACTACGCATAATCTGTTCTATATCCATGATAATACTCATAGGTAGAATAAAAACTGAGGACCAGTACACATGAATAGTCGCTAGAACAAAATTAATAAGTTGTACTCTACCAGCAAAAGACAAGAATTTGTTTCGCCAATCATTAACTCGTTTTTGAACCTTTTCGATCAAAGGTTTACAATCCTGAAGCACCATCCTTGACGAAACCAAAGGAACCCCAAGATACTTAACTGGTAGCTGGCCTTCCTCAAAAGGAATAATATTTAAGATATCAAGTTTAACCGAATTAGGCACACTACAGAAAAAAGCAGTGCTCTTCGGTAAACTAGGAGCAAGACCAGAAGCATCCTTAAATTCATTAAGAGAGGCCATGACAACTTTGGCCGAATCCACATTACCACGCATAAATATAAAAAGATCATCAGCAAAACAGAGATTAATAACCTGAAGTTCCTGGCAATGGTGATGGAAGAGGAAAGAATCTGACTCAGCCACATTACGATGAAGGATGAGCGTGAGGATGACAAGTGTAAATAAATAGGGAGATAGAGGATCTCCTTGCCTTAATCCCCGTTTACCCTTGAAATAGCCATGAAACAGCCCATTAATGCTCAACGAGTAAGTAACAGATGTAACACACAACATAATCCAGTGAATCATTTGATGGGGAAAGCCAAAAGCAATAAGAATATCCTTAAGAAAGCCCCAATCCACCGTATCATATGCTTTTTGAATATCAACTTTTAAAGCACATCTAGGTGGTCCTCGATCAAGATGATAATTATGCATTATATCTTGAGTTAAGAGAATGTTATCAGAAATTTGTCTCCCCGGAATAAAAGCAGATTGATTCATGCTTACAACATCTGAAAGACAATCTTTGATACGGTTTGCAATTATTTTACTGATACATTTGAACAGAATATTGCAAAGAGCTATTGGTCGAAAATCTGTTACCAAGGAAGGAGAAGACTTCTTAGGTATTAGAGCAATGATCGTGTGATTCAATTCCTTTAGAAGTTTTCCAGAAACAAAGAAATCTTTAACAGCAGCGGAGACTTCTTTACCAATAACATTCCAAGATCCTTTAAAGAAAGCCGCTGAATATCCATCAGGTCCTGGTGATTTATCATCACCCATAGAAAAAATTGCATTCTTCACTTCATCATCAGATACATCACGAATCATATCCATAGCTTTTTGATTCGGAATAGTATGTATATTTAAACTTTGTAATTCATAAAATCAGAAAATCTTCACAAAAATAGTAATTCCGCTGTGCTAGTTTCTTTGTGTAAGTTGTTACATTCCGCTGTGCTTAGATTTGCGTGAGATTTACGCATCAAATTTGGTATCAGAGCCAGGTTCACAAAAGGTTTCTTAATCTTTTGGGTTTTTGTTGTTTGTTTGTTGAAGTTTGGTGTCATCTGTTTAGATCTGTTATTGTGGGTGTTATTATCTTAAGTATCAATGGCTTTTAGAAGAAATATGACATTAGAAGAAGCTCATAATATTAGAAGGGATAGACAGATTGAAGATCTACAAGAAACACTGGGTAGAGTTGTTAATCAGTTAGAAGATGGTGGTTTAAGATTTAATAGAGAACATGTTGTTGCTAGTGAAAGAGATTCTGAATCTCAAGGTCCTAGTGAGAGATCTGATAGTACACCCAGAAACTCTAGTGATTCTGATGAGTCTAATCAGTCTAGAAGAAGAAGAATGAGACATAAGGGTGATGATACTAAAGATATTAAGATAGATCCACCGGATTTTGTTGGTTCTTCAAACCCAGAAGAATACTTTGAATGGGTTCAGGTGATGGACATGATTATGGAGATAAAGGGTTATGATGATAAGAAAAGTTTTAAAGTTGCCATTATTAGGTTGAAAAAGTATGCTTCATCCTGGTATGACAATATGAAAGCTGAAAGAGAGTACAAGGGTAAAAGTAAAATTAAGACCTGGTCTAAGCTAAAATAAGTTATGCAGAAAAGGTTTGTTCCCCAGTCGTACAAACAAGATCAGTATCTACTGATGAATAATCTGAAGCAAGGAACTAAAGAAGTTGTGGAGTATATTAGGGAGTTTGAACAACTGAAGACAAGAACTGGAGTGAAGGAAACTGAAGAGCATACTATCGCCAGATTCCTTGGTGGTCTAAATGCTGTCTTAACTGAGAAGATAGAATTGCAGCCCATCTGGACTTATGAAGGTGCTTGCAAACTGGCCCTCCAGATTGAAACGCAACTGAAGAAGAAGGTCCAGTACAAACCTATCACTAAGGTTTCTTCCAGTTCCAGTCAACCAGTTCTGAAGCCCAGTGAAACTGGTCAGAAATCCTTCAGAGGAAAGGAGAAAGAAACTGGAGGATCAAAAGAACCAGTTGGAAGAAAATGCTTCAAGTGTCATGGTTTTGGTCACTTCCAGGCACAGTGTCCCAACCAGCGAGCACTCACTGCTAAGGAGATTGAAAGCTTACCAGATGTTGATACTGAAGAAGGTGAACCAGTGTACGATGATGATGAAAGTGAAAAGGCATATGTAGGTGCAGATATTGAAGAAATGTTGGTAGTAAGAAGAGTGATGAATACTGATGAAGTTGTAACTGATACTGCCCAGCGAGATAACATTTTTCATTCCAGATGTACTGTTAAAGGCAAGGTGTGCAATCTGATCGTTGTGGTGGAAGTTGTGCTAATGCTGCTTCAACTTACATGGTAGAGAAACTGGAACTACCTACAGTAAAGCACCCTCGTCCTACAAGTTGCAATGGCTCAGTGAAGGATCTGAGGTAAAAGTTAATCGACAAGTTACTATTCCTTTTTCCATTGGATCTGTTTATCAAGATAAAATTGTTTGTGATGTTGTTCCTATGGATGCTTGTCATATTTTATTGGGTAGACCTTGGCTGTTTGATAATTATGTATTTCATAATGGTCGTATGAATTCTTATTCATTATTTATAAGTGGGAAGAAGGTCACTTTGACTTCTTTGAAACCCAATGAATTGTTGAAAATTAATAAGAAAGACCAGCCCAACAAGTCTTTATTTATGTCCCAAACTGAAGTTGAAGAAGAACTCACTAGAGGCACTTCAGTCATGATGTTACTGGTGCTTGAGCGTACTGAAGACAAGGAGTTCACTGGAGTCCCCAGTCTCCTGAAGTCTCTACTGAAGGAATTCACTGATGTTTTTCCTGAAGACCTATCTGAAGGTTTGCCACCAGTAAGAGGAATTGAACACCAGATTGACCTGGTTCCAGGTTCAGTTCTTCCAAACAAAGCTGCTTATAGGTGTTCACCTACTGAAGCAAAGGAGTTGCAAAGGCAGGTAGATGAGTTGGTTGCCAAAGGTTATGTAAGAGCAAGTATGAGTCCTTGTTCAGTCCCAGCTCTCCTGGTTCCAAAGAAAGATGGTTCGATGAGAATGTGTGTTGATAGCAGGGCCATAAATAATATAACTATTAAGTATAGATATCCCATTCCCAGATTGGTGATATGCTTGATGAGTTACATGGCTCCAGTGTGTTTTCTAAGATTGATCTAAGAAGTGGCTATCACCAGATTAGAATGAAGGATGGAGATGAGTGGAAGACTGCAATCAAAATTAAAGGTGGTCTTTATGAATGGTTAGTGATGCCTTTTGGCTTATCTAATTAGGGTTTTTACTTACATCTGTTTTTCTTTTTGCCGTCCCTCCCTCTAGAACTAGCGATTGCTTACTTCTGATCCATTAGCAACACACCTGATCGCGGCCATTTTATGGTTTAGCTAGATCGCTGGTAGGTTTCTAACGGATTTAGGGTTTTCGATTTGCTTTGCTTCCTAGGGTTAGGGTTTCGGTTCTCTTGGTTTGTTGCTTGTGTGGCTGATCTGGATTACTTGTTGTTCTACTTGTTTGATGATTGATTTCGAGAGAGGTGTATGACGGATTCATATGATAATTCTGATATTCATAGTTTTCGTGCAAAGTTAGATATTTTGAAGAAATCGTTTGAAAATCCTGCCCATAATACCGATATGAAAAAGAATAAAAAACACAAGAATGGGTCTCCATCGACAAGCAAAGCTACTGGTGGTGGTGGGAATCAAAGTACTGGTCCTCCATCGCCAAACAAAACTCCAGTAGTTAATAGTCCTGATGGAAAGATGAATGTTGGTTCTGATTCGCGTAAGGATGATGAGAAACCATCGGGTGGTGGCGTTGATTCCACCATGGAAACTTCTGATGGTGATACCCATATAGCCACGAGTGGGGTTTATACTGACCCTACTATGCATGAAGAAACAAAGAAGGATGAACAGGTTTTGCAAACACCATTGGAGGGTCTCCAAGATGATGGTAGGAAGAATGGTGAAGAGGTGCACGACACTGGGGCTGCAAAAGAAGTGAATACTACTAGATCTTATGCTGCGAAACTGAAGGCTGGCTCCATTAAAAAAGTGGTTAACTTTAGGAAAATTGAAAATATGGTAGAAAAAGAAGGTGTTGATGTAGTACTACCAAAGGAATCTGTCCGACAAGTGCAAGACAGATTTGCGAATACTTTGTTTGGTTACTTTCTTGGCGATAGAATTGCATACCCGGTGGTTGATTATTTTGTCAAAATGAATTGGAAGAAGTTTGGTTTGCAAAAAGTAATGATGAATGCAAATGGTTTCTTTTTCTTCAAATTCGCGGATAAGAATGGTATGCAGAATGCACTTGAAGGAGGACCATGGACAATTCGAGGTATGCCGTTGTTTTTAAAGGTTTGGTCCCCAAATGTGAAGCTACAAAAAGAAGAAATAAAGGAGGTGGCAGTATGGATCAAAATCCATAATGTCCCGATTGCAGCTTACTCAGACGATGGTTTAAGCATGCTTGCTTCTAGGCTTGGTAATCCGAAACAACTTGATGCTTATACAAGTGCCATGTGTACTGAGTCGTGGGGCCGTAGTAGTTATGCAAGAGCACTTATAGAAATTTCGGCAAATTCTGATTTTAAGGATGAATTATCTATTGAAATTCCTGATATGGATGGTGATGGCTATACGAAGGAATTCATGAAAGTTGAGTATGAATGGAAACCTCCTAGATGCTCATTATGTTGTGTTTATGGACATATAGATGATCAATGTGCAAAAGCTGTTAAAAAGCAACCTAAAGCTGGGAAGGAGGTGGACAGTGATGGATTTCAGCTAGTTGGCAAAAAGAAAGGTGCAAGGCAAGGATTTCCGGTCCAAAAACAGAAACCTAAGTTCGAATATCGACCCGTGGTGAAACCAAAAACGAGTACTGATCAAGCAAGCACCTCAAAAGGGCCGATTCCCACCAAAAATACTTATGATGTGCTGAATGATTATGGAGATGGTTGTACAGAACCGGTTATGGTTGAAACAACGGAGGAGGAAAGAAGGGAATTGGAGAAGCAAAAGAAGCTGAATGAACACTTTGATGTTGACTCGGATGATGAGGAAGACGAGATAATAATTGAGGATATAACATCGAAGCCAGTCATTGTTGAGAAAATAACCACGGAGGGGGCAAGCACTCCCGTACAAAATGTGGTTAATGGGTAGCATAGCCTCCTGGAACATAAAGGGGTTTGAACCGACCCCTAAAACAAAAGGAGGTTCGTCATGTGATCCATGATAATTATTTAAATATATGTGCTATTATGGAGTCTCATGTAGATGTTAGTCGTCTGGTTGATATTTGTAAGAAGATTTGTAGAACATGGAATTGGGCGTCAAATGGTGGTGTCTGTACGAAGGGAACACGTATCATTTTAGGATGGAATACGGATGTGGTAGACCTTATGGTGCTTTCTCAATCTGATCAGGTAATGCATACACAAGTAATTTTCAAGCAGGAACAAAAAGTTTTATTTTGCTCATTTGTTTATGCACATAATTACTACAAAGAGAGAAGAGCGTTATGGGCTGATTTGTGTAAGCATAAGACTTTTGTCCGGGACCAACCATGGGTTATTATGGGTGACTTTAACTCTCTTTGAACTTGGAAGACAGCTCGGCAGGTTCATCAAACATCACTACTGGTATGCAGGATTTCAAAGAATGTGTTGAAGAGATTGAAGTTATGGACATTAACAGTTCTGGTATGCATTACACATGGAGTCAGAAACCTAAACGCGGGACAGGTCTTCTTAAGAAGATTGATCGTGTTATGGGCAACATGAAATTTATTGATGATTTCTCCGCTGCGTGTGCATTATTTCAGCCTTATAGAATATCGGATCACTCTCCGTGTGTGTTAAAATTACCATCTATTTCAAGAGCTAAGCCAAAACCGTTTAAATTTCCAAACTTTCTCATTCATAAGGATGGTTTTCTTGAGGCTGTGAAAAAGGAATGGGAGACTGAAATGGCTGGACATTTTATGTTTCAGGTCACGCAAAAATTAAAAGCAATCAAGAGACCCATGCGTAAAATGCTTCAAAACATGGGAAATCTGCATGCTCGTGTTGATATGCTACGCGCAAAATTAGATGCTGCCCAAATATCCATTGATCATGATCCTTCTGATCCGCTCTTACGTGAACATGAAGCTGTTTGCCTCAAAGACTTTCATCAAGCTCGGTTAGATGAAGAAAGGTTCCTTAAACAGAAGGCGAAGATTGAATGGTTAGAGGCTGGGGATGCAAATTCGGCATTCTTTCATAGATCCCTGAAGTGTAAAAATCATAGAAGCAGAATTGAAGTCATAAAGGATATGAATGGAGTGCTTCATGAGGGAGGAGATGCTTAGCTAATCATTACAAAAATTTCCTTGGCATGGATGATACAAATTCGCTTGCTATCCCTTATGATATCTTCCAAAAAACTTTGAGTCAAAGTCGTGCGAATTCTATGGTGAGATCTATTTCGGATGATGAAATTCGCATAGCCATGTTTGATATTGGAGAAGACAAAGCACCGGGACCGGATGGTTACACGTCAGCGTTTTTCAAAGGTGCCTGGGACGTGATTGGATCAGAGATATGTTTGGCGATTCATGAGTTCTTTAGAAATGGTAAGCTGCTTCAGCAAATTAACCATACCATTATCGCTCTGATTCCTAAAGTGACAACCCCTTCTAATATTAATGATTATCGCCCTATCTCGTGCTGTAATACTCTTTATAAATGTATTAGCAAAATTATTACAAACAGGATAAAGGAAGGGTTACACGAACTGGTGAGTGTTAATCAATCGGCATTCGTTCCTGGGCGTCGAATTTCAGATAACATATTGTTGACACAGGAACTTATGCACAATTATCATAGAGATTTGGGTCCCCCTCGGTGTGCTTTTAAGATAGATATTCAAAAGGCGTATGATACAGTGGATTGGAATTTCTTACAAGCTTTGCTGATTGGGTTCGGATTTCACCAAAGGATGATCAGATGGATTATGACATGTGTTACTACAACCTCATTCTCATTATCAATTAATGGTAACTTGCATGGATACTTCAAAGGTAAGAAAGGGCTCCGACAAGGTGACCCCATGTCTCCGTACTTGTTCACATTGGTAATGGAAGTGTTAACGCTTATGTTGGACAAGAATGTGTTGCTTGCATCTCAGTTTAGGTTTCATAATAAGTGTGATAGGCAGCGTATCACCAATTTATCCTTTGCAGATGATTTATTTATCTTTTCAAGAGGTGAGGCGAGATCTGCTAAGGTAATAATGGATTCTTTAAATGAGTTTAGTAACATGTCTGGGTTAAAGCCTAGTTTGCCTAAGAGTACTGTTTACTTTTGCAATGTTCCTAATCGTTTGAAGCAATCTATTTTGAATATTATGCCTTTTGAGGAAGGAAGTCTGCCTGTTAAATACCTTGGAGTTCCACTTGTATCGTCCAGATTGGCATATAACTGGTTGAACGTATGGAAAAAAGGGTGACAGACTGGAGGAATAAGTCACTGTCTTTTGCAGGTAGGCTTCAATTGATTCGATCTGTCCTTGCATCCCTACACATTTATTGGGCATCTGTTTTTATTCTCCCGCAGCGAATTATAGATGAACTTGAAAGTAAAATGCGAGATTTTCTTTGGTGTCAAGGAGAATATGTTAGAGGGAAAGCCAAAGTCTCGTGGGATTTTATTTGTAGGCCAAAAAATGAGGGTGGTTTAGGGATAAGAAGAATTTCAGATGTTAATAAAGCGTTGATGACCACTCACATCTGGAGCATTCTCGATCATAGAGAATCCTTATGGGTGAAATGGATACACTCGTATAGACTCTCTAATCGTAGCTTTTGGGACATCCCAATTCCCTCCAACTGCAGCTGGGGATGGCGTAAATTATTATAGCTTCGAGATCAGGTACGTCCCCATATTTGGTCGAAAATAGGTAATGGGAAGAACACTATGGTCTGTTTTGATAAATGGGATGAAAACTGCCCTATTCGAAATTTAGTATCTAACCGGGATATTAGGAATGCGGGATTTTCATTACATATTAAAGTGAGTGACCTTGTGATGGATGGAAATTGGAAATGGCCTGATGAATGGCTGGATTTATATCCAGCATTAAACGGTTTACCTCATATTATCATAAGGCCGCATATTCCTGATTCTCTATATTGGAAAGATAAAGATGGCAATGAGGTGGAGTTCTCGTCGTATGCAGTATGGAACACATTAAGGCAGCATCATCAGCAGGTTCCATGGGGGAATGGGGTCTGGTTCAAGCAAATGGTGCCGAGACACTCTTTTATTCTGTGGTTAATTTTTCTTCGAAGGCTAAATACTCAAGACAGAATGATGAAGTGGAGTGCTGGAGGAAACATGAATCTCAACCTGGTTTGCTGTCCGTTATGCAAACAAGGACCGGATTGCCATAACCATTTGTTTTTTGATTGTTCTTATTCTTCTCAGGTTTGGCATACAGTTCGGCATTTAGCTTACATGAAAAACATTCAAGAAAAATGGGATGATGTAGCTGAATGGATGATTCAAAAGGGGAAGTCGAATTCAGCAAGAACGGTAATTGGTAAATTATTAGTTGCTGCTACGGCTTACTTCATATGGCAAGAGCGAAACATGAGACTCCAATCCAATAAATCAAGACCTGTGGAGAAGATTTCGGATATCATAGCCACTACAGTTCGGTTAAAGCTTGTAACAATGCGGTTCAAGAATACAAAGCTTGCTAATCGTATGGTAGAAGATTGGAATCTGCCTAGGCATTTGGTGATCTACGACCAAGGATGGATTGATTAGTGATGTATTTCTTTTATTCACTTTGTTTTTTCATGTAAAATAGAGTGGCTTTGTTTTCTTTTTTGATGGATTTATAGTGTTGGTAGGCTAGTTTGTCTACGTATTTGGGGCATGTCCTAAATACGAACTAGTATGGTACTCGATCATACTACTTGCTTTGTAATGTTTTTGGTGGATGGAATACAATTTACAGGGGTATACCCATTAACCAAAAAATAATGCTCCTAGTACTTTCATGAGATTGATGAATGAAGTTCTCAGGCCACTTATTGGTCAGTTTGTTGTTGTTTACTTTGATGATATTCTTGTATATTCAAAAACTGAAGCTGAACATGTTAATCATTTAAGAAGTGTGTTTGAATTACTGAGAAAACACCAGTTGTATGGTAAACTGGAGAAATGTGATTTTATGGTAGAAAGTGTGATCTTTCTTGGCTATGTGGTGTCAAAAAAAGGAATTTCCATGGATCCTTCAAAGGTAGAAGCCATCAGATCATGGCCAGTTCCAACTACAATCACTGAAGTAAGGAGTTTCCATGGACTGGCATCTTTTTATAGGAGGTTTATCAATAATTTCTCTACAGTTGTGGCTCCAATCACTGATTGTTTGAAGAAGGGTGTATTCAACTGGCCCAATTCAGCCCAGTTAGCCTTTGAGTCACTGAAGGAAAAGCTCAGTTCATCTCCAGTACTATCTTTGCCAGATTTTGATATGTTGTTTGAGTTAGAATGTGACGCCAGTGGAGTAGGTATTGGTGCAGTTTTAGTACAAGCAGGGCGTCCAGTGGCTTATTTCAGTGAAAAACTTAATGGTTCTAAACTGAAGTATAACACCTATGACAAAGAGTTCTACGCAATCATTCGTGCTATCAATCACTGGTCACATTATCTGAAGCCTAAACAGTTTGTCTTATTTTCTGATCACGAAGCACTGAAGTTTATTAATGGTCAACACAAGCTTAATGCCAGACATGCAAAATGGGTGGAATTTTTGCAGTCTTATTCTTTTGTTTCTAAGCACAAAGCTGGAGTGGCTAATGTTGTTGCTGATGCACTTTCCAGACGATATTCGTTGTTATCAATTCTGGAAGCAAGAGTTCTTGGATTTTCTTTCATTAAAGAGTTGTATGCTGCTGATCCAGACTTTGCTGATCGCCTCACTGAAGCTAATCAGAAAGGACCATTTGTTGTTCAAGATGGTTTCTTATTCAAGAATGGAAAGTTGTGTATTCCAAAGGGTTCTATTAGAGATTTACTGTTAAGGGAAGCACATGGAGGAGGTCTGGCTGGCCATTTTGGTATTAACAAAACTGGAGAGATCCTCACTGAACACTTCTACTGGCCAAGTTTACTGAAGGATGTTCAGAATATTATTAGTCGTTGTCCAACTTGTCACTAGGCAAAGGCAACTTTTCATAACGGATTGTATACTCCTCTCCCATGGTCAAAAATTTACCTAAGATAATCTACGATGAAGACTTAGATTAATAATGTAACCAAACTTTCGTTCGTGAGGTTAAGGGCTTGTAAAATATGTTGAGATCAAATA
>CM067171.1:121607841-121658589 GCA_034093135.1 Erigeron breviscapus | reverse complement strand
TGATACCTTTAAGTCTTTTGGCAAAGACTTTCGGAGGTTGAAGGTAGTTAAGACGAAGAGATTGTCTTAAACCTTCAAGAGTTATGACACACTGCTTTGTGTCCTCATTGAGAGTGAAGGCAATGGATTTTTCATCCTTGCTAATGATAGCAGTGTACCAGAATTCAAGTAAGTATCTATGATACATTACTTGTGGATCTGCAGTCAAAGCATAATGAAGAGGAGACTCTTCAAAGAATTTGTTTATTCTCCCCATTAATGTTTTTGATTGTATATTCAGCATGGCCAGAAAATTGTTCATATTGAACTTTAAAGATAAAGGATTGAATTCCTTTAGCCATGCCTGGCTGATTTTGACTGCAGGGGATGGATGATATTCGAATTCAATTAGTGATTTGCCATTTCTACAAGGGAAAACTGAAATTGAGAGATTGTTTTTTAGGTTTTGAAGATGAATGTGAACGGAGGAAATGAAGAGAGAGATTGATGATTGAGAGTAAATGAAAAACGAAGCAAATGAAGGAAGAAACTGAAAATGGTATTTATTGTGAAAGATATAGAGTTTTCCAAAATAAATAAATTGAAAATCATTACGAATTTCAAACAAAAGTATTATTATATTATTCCAAATCGATTTTGATCGGGTTTGAAATCCGAAATAATTTTGTGGATTGAGTCCGCATTAAATGCAATGACGGTTAGAGGACCACAATTTCCAAATACTTGGAAGATTGTAGGGGGTAGCATTGTTGAGGCGATTCGGGAATATTTCCATAGTGGTAATCTGCTTAAAGAACTCAATCATACTATTATATCGCTTCTTCCTAAGGTGCCTTCTCCATCAAAGGTTACAGATTTTTGGCCTATAGCACTTTGCAATGTTTTGTTCCGGATTAAAGGGCATCTTGGTGGTTTGATCAGCGAGAACCAATCAGCTTTTGTTCCGGGTAGAAGGATTTCTCATAATATTCTACTTACGCAAGAGCTTATGCACAATTATCATGTAGACAGAGGTCCGGTTGGTTGTGCTTTTAAAGTTGACATTCAAAAGGCATACGACACGGTTGATTGGAGGTTTTTGAGGAAGGTGCTTGTTGGCTTCGGGTTTCATGCTAAGATGATTGCTTGGATCATGGAATGTGTTACAACTACATCTTTTTCAGTTTGTATCAATGGTAATTTGCATGGTTTCTTTCATGGGAAACGTGGTTTGAGGCAAGGAGATCCGCTTTCTCCATACTTATTTACTCTAGTTATGGAGGTTCTAACGCTTATTATTAAGTGTAGGTTGGCGGATTCAAGTGTTTTCAAGTTTCATCATCATTGCGCTAAACTTGATATTGTGAATTTGTGTTTTGCTGATGATCTTTTTATATTCTTACATGGAGATGTTGAGTCTGCAAAGTTGATAAAGAATGCGCTTCAAGAGTTCAAGAATGTTTCAGGTCTTGCGCCAAGTATTCCTAAAAGCACTGTTTATTTTTGTAATGTACCGAATAATGTGAAAAGCGCTATCTTGAGTATCTTACCGTTTGAAGAAAGTAAACTTCCTGTTAAGTATTTGGGTGTTCCTTTGGTTTCAACTAGGCTTGTTTATAGAGATTGTAAGGAATTGATTGAAAAAGTTGAGAACCGGGTTTCTGATTGGAAGACAAAGTTTCTATCATTTGGGGGAGATTACAGTTGATTCAATCTGTTTTGTCTTCATTGCATGTTTATTGGTCATCGGTCTTTGTTCTCCCTTCTAAGGTGATTCAGGATATTGAGCGAATTTTAAGAGGTTTCTTGTGGTGCCAAGGTAAATTAAAGCGTGGTAAGTCAAAAGCTTCATGGGATTTGGTTTGTTTTCCTAAAGAAGAGGGGGGCTTGGAATCCGTAGACTGAATGATTTTAATTCGGCGCTTATATCTTCTCATATTTGGAGCATTGTCGCTGGAAAAGAATCGTTATGGGTTCGTTGGATTCATTCTTATAAATTGAAAGGTCAAAGTTTTTGGGAGGTGCCATGCCGTGGTAATATGTCATGGTCATGGAGGAAACTTTTGCAAGTTAGGCATTTGGTGCGTCGTTTCTTTTGGTTTACTGTTGGTAATGGTAATTCTACTTTCGTTTGGCATGATAATTGGTGTTCATTCAGTCCGCTAAGTAGTTCTATCTCTCCTAGAGATATTTCGACAGCTGGATTTTCTTTAAATGCAAAGCTTTCAGATATTTGTGATAATGATTCATGGTTGTGGCCGGTTGATTGGTTTGATAAATTTCCGAATTTGAATGTGCCGGATCTTGCTCTAAATAAACCTGATCTTCTTTGTTGGAAGGATACTAATGGTGTGGTCATTTTCCGTGGCTACTCCATAAGGCCGAGAGGTAATCGTGTTCCATGGTATGATCTCGTTTGGTTTGCTCATGGTATACCAAAGCATGCTTTTCATCTGTGGCTAGTGTGCAACAAAAAACTGAAGACGCAAGATGTTTTAGGAGATTGGGACATTCATGCTTCTTCTACTGTGGCTAGAACATGTGCATTCTGTCAATTGCAACCTGATTCTCATGATGATCTATTTTTTGAGTGCAACTACTCGACGGAGGTTTGGAAGGGTGTGTGTTCTAAAGCTAATATTGATTTTATTTTGTATGATTGGGACTCTATTTTGCATTCTTATTGTGCATTTGGAAGGACTCGTGCAGTTACATGTATTGTATCTAAACTTTTGTTGGGAGCTGCTACTTATTTCATTTGGAGAGAACGAAATGCGAGATTATTCAATAATAAGAAGCAGCCTATGGCTCAGTTGATTGATGAGATTATGGAGCTGATTCGTTTGAAGCTACTCACGTATCGTTTTAAAAAGACTGTTCGTGTGGAAGAAGCTCTTAGACATTGGAAGATACCTTGGTCTTTAGTTCATAATACTTAGGCGTTTTGTCTTTGTAATTTTTGCTTATTTGTAGCTGGTCGTTTATTGGGTCTTGGTTGTAGCACTCGGTGCGAATTGTGTATAGTCGAAATGGTATTCAACCATATCGCCTGTTTATATTTGTGATTTATAAAAGTTAACAAGGGGTGATGGCCTTTTTACCGAAAAGAAAAAACATCAGCTTGTTGTTTATCAGTGGGAATAAAATGAAGTTCAATATCACCTTTCATAATGTGATCACGAATGAAATAATACTGAGATCGATGTGCATGGTTTTGGAGCGCATTACAGGATTGTGAGATATGGCAATTGCACTGGTGTTGTCACAAAAGATTGGAGTCTTTGAGTATGTAACACCATAATCAGTCAACTGGTTTTTCATCCATAGAATCTGAGCACAACTTGCTGCAGATATATATTCAGCTTCAACTGTGGAGAGTGAGACTGTAGTTTGCTTCTTGCTGGTCCAGCTCACCAATTTGCCACCTAGGAAATGACAACCACCTGTGGTACTTTTCCTATCTATCTTACATCCTTCATGATCAGAATCTGAATAACCCATAAAATTTAGACTCGCCTTTGGGATACAAAAGACTCAGTCTAGGGACACCTTTTAGGTATCTGAAAATTCTTTTCACAACATTTAAGTGTGATTCTTTGGGATCAGATTGAAATCGTGCACAAAGACATGTTGCAAACATTATGTCCGGTCTACTTGCAGTTAAATACATTTGTGATCCCACCATACCATCACATTTTGTGGGGTTCACTGGTTTTCCTTTTGGGTCAGAATCCAAGCTCAGAGCTGAATTGTAACACCCCAACAATGTTTTCCTTTACTTCGATTCAACCTGATCCAATTGTTGAGGAGATGAACTTTGGCACACAGCCTCCTGGAAACAATGATACAATCAACAAAGTTCCCGAGTCATATGCCAAAGTTGCTGATGAAGGGGTACAGCCCCAGGAAAATATCTCGTATGCTGCCAAACTTAAAGCTGGGTCCATGAAAAAGGTAATCAACTTCAGGAAAATAGACAATTTGGTAGTTAAGGATGGGTTTGATGTTGTGTTGCCTAAAGAATCTGTTTGTCTAGTCCAGGATAAATTTGGAAATACCTTGTTTGGTTATTTTTTAGGCAAGCGATTAGCTTACCCGGTGGTTGAATATTTTGCTAAGACAAATTGGGCAAAGTATGGGTTGCAGAAAATTATGATGAATGCAAATGGTTTTTTTTCTTTAAGTTTACTGAGAAAAAGGGGATGCTAGATGTGCTTGAGGGTGGACCATGGTTGATACGTAGTATGCCAATTTTCCTTAATATCTGGTCTCCGAATGCTAAACTTAAGAAAGATGATGTGAAGGATATTGCAGTGTGGATCAAAATTCATGATGTTCCAATTGATGCGTATACGGATGATGGACTGAGTATAATTGCTTCTAAACTTGGTAATCTGAAAATGTTGGATAGTTATACTACTGATATGTGTACGGAGACCTGGGGAAGGAGTAGTTATGCACGTGCCTTAATCGAAATTTCAGCTTCAAGTGATTTTGTCAATGACTAATCAATTGCTATACCTGACTTGGAAGGTGATGGATATTCAAAGGAGACAATGCGTGTCGAGTATGAATGGAAACCACCACGGTGTGCCTTATGTTGTGTGTTTGGCCATGATGGGAATCAATGTGCGAACGCTCCAAAAAATGTTCAGACTTCAATGCCAGTGGTTGATGCTGATGAGTTTCAAGTGGTAGGAAAGAAGAAAGGAAATAAAAAAAAAGGGTTTAATATGAATAATCAGAAGCAAAAGTTGGTGTATCGACCTGTGAACAAACCTCATAATACCAATAATGGTGCGAGTACCTCAACGTCTTCTGCAAAAGTTAATGTAGCTACTAAGAATCCCGATGAGCTTTTGTCAGACTATGCAGAGGGGTTGAATGACCCGTTATTTACTGTTCCGTCTAAAGATGAGGCTAAAAATCAAACCAAAGATGATGATTCTGATGAGGATGATGTTGCAACGATTTTTAACGAGTCGGCTCAATATATGGCCGATGTTGAATTACCTAAGGATGCTTCAAAGGGGGCAAGCACTCCCTCTAACGAGGTGTCTAATGCGTAGTATAACTTCCTAGAATGTAAGGGGGTTGAACCGCCCCCTGAAACAAAAGGAGGTTCGTTATGTTATGGAAGAACATCGATTGACAGTTTGTGCTATCATGGAGTCTCATGTAGATATTTCGTCTTTAGCTAATGTATGTAGAAAGGTATGTCGTCTGTGGGATTGGACTTCAAATGCTAGTGTTTGTAATAAGGGTACCCAAATCATAGTAGGCTGGAATAGTGAGCTTGTTGATGTTATGGTTCTCTCTCAGACTGATCAGGTTATGCAATGTTCAGATTATCTTTAAACTTGATCAGAAGGCTCTCTTTTGTTCTTTTGTGTATGCTGATAATTATTATAAGAATAGGCGGGAGTTGTGGAAGAACTTGTGTTTACATAAAGTGTTTGTTCATGACCGTCCTTGGGTGATACTTGGTGACTTTAATTCTGCACTTAATTTGGAAGATAGTCTTCACGGCTCATCTTCTATTAGCATTGGAATGCGAGACTTTAAGGAGTGTGTTGATAATATGGAGGTCTTTGATATCAATAGTTCGGGATTTCATTTTACTTGGAATCAGAAACCAAAGAGAGGTAATGGCATTTTCAAGAAGATTGATAGGGTTATGGGAAATGTTAGCTTCAACGATGAGTTTCCGCTGCATGTGTGTTGTTCCAGCCTAATAGAGTTTCTAATCACTCTCCGTGTGTTCTTAAACTACCTTCAGTATCTCACAGTAGGCCCAAACCGTTCAAATTTGCTAATTTCTTGTCAAAGAAACCAGAGTTTTTACCTTTATTGAAGCAACATTGGATCGATTCGTATAATGGTCATCATATGTTCCGTTTAGTGAAGATGTTAAAATCCATGAAAACACCAATGCGTAGTCTTTTATTCAAGCAGGGGAACCTTCATCTAAGGGTCTCTCGAGCTAGAGAGGCACTGGATGAAGTTCAACGTGTATTTGATGGTGATCCTTTGAATCCCCAATTAAAAGAGAAGGAAGTAAGCTGCTTGAAGGTGTTTCATGATGTATCATTGGATGAAGAATTTATCTTAAAGCAGAAATCAAAAATTGAATGGCTAAAGGCGGGTGACTCTAATTCTTCTTTTTTTCATAATTCTATTAAGTGCAGGAACCATAAAAGTCGTATTGCCATCATAAAAGATGCTAATGGAATTATTCATGAAGGTGGGGAGGCTATTCGGGTGCTGGTGGATCATTATTCACATTTCTTGGGATCGGCAGGTGTTACTACTACTACACCAAATGAGACATTATTCACTAAACGCTTGTCCCAACAAAAGGCTGAGGCAATGATTCGACGGGTTACTGATAAGGAGATCAAATCTGCCATGTTTTCTATAGGTGACAATAAAGCTCCAGGTCCTGATGGGTTTACATCGGCTTTTTTCAAAGAAGCATGGGAGATCGTTGGGAAAGATGTGAGTCGAGCTGTCCATGAATTTTTCTGTTCGGCCAGATTGCTACAAGAAATAAGTCACACCTTTCTTGCGCTAGTTCCTAAGGTACCTACGCCTTTTAAGGTTAATGATTATCGCCCTATTTCCTGTTGCAATACTATTTACAAGTGTATTAGCAAAATCATAACAAACAGAATTAAGGAGGGTTTGAATGATTTGGTTAGTTTGAACCAATCTGCTTTTGTTCCTGGAAGGAAAATTTCTGATCACATTCTTTTAACCCAAGAGTTAATGCATAATTATCATCGTAATGTTGGTCCTCCAAGATGCGCTTTCAAAATTGATATTCAGAAAGCATATGACACTGTTGATTGGGGTTTTTTGAAGCGGATTCTGGTGGAGTTTGGGTTTCACCCCATTATGATTAACTGGGTTATTGCTTGTGTTACGTCTGCTTCCTTTTCGCTTAGTGTCAATGGGAATATCCATGGATACTTCAAAGGTGGTAGAGGTCTTACACAGGGAGGGCCCTATGTCCCCTTACTTGTTTACATTGGTTATGGAGGTACTTACATTACTTCTGCAAAGCGTCTCGGCCAATTCAGATTTCAGGATCCATAACAGGTGTGAAAAACAGGGAGTTATTAACCTTTGTTTTGCTGATGACTTGTTTATTTTTGCTCGTGGAGAAGCTAATTCTGCTAGAGTCATTATGGATTCTTTGAATGAGTTCCAAAACATGTCCGGGTTAGTGTCAAGTATGCCTAAGAGTACGGTATTTCTCTCCAATGTGCCAAATAATGTTAAAATTGCTATTTTGGATATCATGCCATTTGAACAGGTTGAATTACCCGTAAGGTATTTGGGTGTCCCTCTTATCTCTTCCAAATTACTCCCTCCGTCCCACTAGAAGTGTCACATTTTGAATATTCAAAGTCTTTGTTTTTTAACTTTGACCATAAATATATTTTTTTTTGTTATATAATACTTGATGAAATTTATACCCAATGAAAACATATCTAAAACTCAATCAACTCATATAACTTTTATCAAATATTATATAACATAAACAAAAATATTTAAGGTCAAAGTTGAAGAATAAAGACTTTGAAAATTCAAAACATGACACTTCTAATGGGACGGAGGGAGTATTATATAAGGATTGTAAGATTTTAGTGGAAAAGATGGAGAAACGAATCACGGACTGGCGCAATAAATCACTTTCCTTTGCAGGAAGGTTGCAATTAATTGGTTATGTCTTATCCTCTTTACATGTGTATTGGGCGTCTATGTTCATCCTCCCATCTCGTGTTATAAAGGATCTTGAGAAGTTAATGCGTGCATTTCTTTGGTGTCAAGGACCTATTAAAAAGGGTAAGGCTAAGGTATCTTGGACTTCGGTATGTCTACCCAAAAGTGAGGGTTGTTTGGGGATTCGTCGTATCTCGGTGTTAATAAATCATTGGTTACGAAGCATATTTGGAGTATACTCACTAATAGGGAATCCTTATGGGTCCAATGGATACATTCGTATAGGTTGAAAGATCGAAACTTTTGGGATATTCCAATCAAGTCAGGTTATAGTTGGGGTTGGCGAAGAATTCTTGGTCTTCGAAATGAATTACGTCTGTTTCTTTGGTCTACAATTGGTGATGGCTCGTCTACTTCTGCTTGGTTTGATAAGTGGTGCACTGAGGGTCCCCTGTGTAAGTTTATCTCCCCACGCCAAATTACACAAGTTGGATTCTCGTTGAATACAAGTATTAATGAAGTTATTCGTAATGATTGTTGGACTTGGCCTGAAGCATGGTACTCTCTTTTCCCTGTTTTAATTAAGATTTAGTTGTGTGGAAAGATCATGATTTAAAAAGGTTCCATTTTCCACTACTATGGTATGGGAGACTATTCGTGATTGACAGATGGTGATCCCTTGGGCTAAGTTGGTATGGTTCTCTCAATGTATTCCTCGTCATGCATTTTTGTTGTGGTTAGTTTTGGGCAAAAAATTAAAGACACGTGACAAGATGCAAAAATGGGGTGCTAGTGGTAATATGAATCTAAATATGTTATGCTGTTCATTGTCTAAAAGAGGGCCGGATTCACATGAGCACCTGTTCTATGAATGCAACTTTTCTTCACAGGTTTGGAATTTTTTTTGGGTAAAAGGGATTACCCTGTTTAAACTTTTATACCAACAACAAATAACAGTACATCGCAAGTAATGAGGCTGAGTGCCACATTAGTTCCCTATATGACATGCCATATAAGGTGAACAAGCTATCCTAGCCATACAAGAAGCAAACTAATCAATCATCTAAAACCAAGGCTATTACAACGAAACCATTTGAGTGAGACAGGCAACCTCAAACATGCACATCAACTAATACAAAGACAAGTGAGAGGGACACATTTACAAGGAAACCGAAATTACCTCAAACATGCACATCAACTAATACAAAGACAAGTGAGAGGGACACATTTACAAGGAAACCGAAATTACCTCAAACATGCACATCAACCTATCCAAGTACCAGTGAGAGGGACACATTTACAAGGAAACCGACTAACCTCAAACATGCACATCAACTAATACAAAGACAAGTGAGAGGGACACATTTACAAGGAAACCGAAATTACCTCAAACATGCACATCAACCTATCCAAGTACCAGTGAGAGGGACACATTTACAAGGAAACCGACTAACCTCAAACATGCACATCAACTAATACAAAGACAAGTGAGAGGGACACATTTACAAGGAAACCGAAATTACCTCAAACATGCACATCAACCTATCCAAAGACAAGTGAGAGGGACACATTTACAAGGAAACCGACTAACCTCAAACATGCACATCAACTAATACAAAGACAAGTGAGAGGGACACATTTACAAGGAAACCGAAATTACCTCAAACATGCACATCAACTAATACAAAGACAAGTGAGAGGGACACATTTACAAGGAAACCGAAATTACCTCAAACATGCACATCAACTAATACAAAGACAAGTGAGAGGGACACATTTACAAGGAAACCGAAATTACCTCAAACATGCACATCAACTAATACAAAGACAAGTGAGAGGGACACATTTACAAGGAAACCGAAATTACCTCAAACATGCACATCAACCTATCCAAGTACCAGTGAGAGGGACACATTTACAAGGAAACCGACTAACCTCAAACATGCACATCAACTAATACAAAGACAAGTGAGAGGGACACATTTACAAGGAAACCGAAATTACCTCAAACATGCACATCAACTAATACAAAGACAAGTGAGAGGGACACATTTACAAGGAAACCGAAATTACCTCAAACATGCACATCAACTAATACAAAGACAAGTGAGAGGGACACATTTACAAGGAAACCGAAATTACCTCAAACATGCACATCAACTAATACAAAGACAAGTGAGAGGGACACATTTACAAGGAAACCGAAATTACCTCAAACATGCACATCAACCTATCCAAATACCAGTGAGAGGGACACATTTACAAGGAAACCGAAAGTTACCTCAAACATGCACATCACGCCATACAATACAGTCAGTTTTCGTGTTATCTATAACTGGAACAGGAACATCAATTAAAACCGGATACAAATCCCTCCAAGCTTCCGGCCATTTCCAAACCCCATTTTCAATAACATCCGAGATCTTATCTTTAAGGGAGAAACCCGTACGCAAGATGGTCCTCAACGATAAAACACTACTTAACAGACCATTTCTATCCCATTTATCAACGCAAACGCTGAAGCACCACTACCTATTTTTGACCATAAAAATGGCCTAATAGATGGCCTTAATTGAATAAGTTTACGCCAGCCCCAACTCATACTATTTGTACTTGGAACATGCCAAAAACTCCTACCTTTTAGTTTATAAGCATGTACCCATTGTACCCACAAGGAATTTCGGTTATGAAGAATTCTCCACACATGGGTAGTCATAAGCGCTTTATTCATATCAGAGATCCTCCTTATACCAAGTCCACCTTCATCCTTTGGAGCACAAACTAATTTCCAAGCTACCTTTGCCTTCCCCTTAGCAATAGCACCTTGTGACCACAAAAAAATTCTCATTTTCTGTTCCAACTCCTTTATGATACGAGATGGGAGAATGAAAACAGACGCACAATAAATATGCATAGAAGAAAGGACGGAATGAATCAATTGAAGCCTACCCGCGAAAGAGAGGGTCTTATTCATCCAGCTAGTAATCCTATTTTGCATTTTTTCAACAAGAACGGCACAATCCTGATAAACAAGCCTAGATGAAATCAAAGGAACTCCTAAATAACGAACCGGAAGCTGGCCTTCTTCAAACTGCATGAAATTTAAGATATCATTCTTCACCGAAGCAGGGACATTACAAAAGAAAGCAAGGATTTTAGGTAAACTTGGGGCTAGCCCAGACATTTCCTTGAACTCATTAAGAGAATTCATAATCACTCTAGCTGAATTCGAGTCACCATGGGCAAACAGAATTAAATCATCAGCAAAACACACATTAACAATTTGATTCTTATCACAACCCTTATGAAATTTAAAACCATGGGCAGTCACCACAGCATGTTGCAAAATCAAAGAAAGCACCTCCATAACTAGTGTAAACAGATAAGGAGACATAGGATCTCCCTGTCTGAGCCCCCTTTTCCCATCAAAGAATCCATAAAGATTCCCATTAATGCTAATAGAATAGGCAGGGGAAGTGACACAAGCCATAATCCAAACAACCAATTTAGGAGGAAAGCCAAATCTGAGCAGAATACGCCTTAAGAAACGCCAATCAACTGTATCATAGGCTTTCTGGATATCCACTTTAAAAGCACACCGAGATGGGCCTCTATTTAAGTGATACCCATGCATAAGTTCCTGGGTTAGCAAAATATTATCTGAAATACTACAACCAGGGATAAAAGCCGACTGATTATTACTCACCACATCATCCAAGCCCTCTTTCAATCTATTAGTAAGGATCTTACTAATACACTTATATAAAACATTGCAACACGAAATAGGCCGGTAGTCAGTAACCATAGAAGGGGAAGAAATCTGATGCGTAAATCACGCGACAAACGACAGCGGAAGATTATTTTTGGTATTTTCTGGATTTTATACGAAATGAACAATCAAACAAGACAATAAAGTAAAACGATAGATAAAAGAATCCACCACCAAGACTCGTAAAGGCTAAGCCACCGGAATCAAGGATAAAGGAAACACTCCGCTCCACCACTACAATCGATAAAGGTCTAGCCACCACGATTATAGATAAAGGAAACCGAAGATTTAAAAGACCTCACCACAATATTTGATAAAGAACAAGTCACCACAAATATTGATAAAGGGGTCACTCCTAACCACCAAGATCAAAGATCTATAAAGGTAAAAGAAGATTTGTAAGAAATAGAGGTTGCTCTATTAATTTTCATCCAACATCAACTAACTTACAATGAGAAATAAAGGCCTTATTTATAGCCACATACTCTTACCTAGGAATCAACGACAAAATAATAAAATAATACAAAAGCTGTCATGTGCAAGCCACTAATTAATTTGGACCAATAGGAAATAGACACATAAGGCTTCTAGAAACAATCCTCTTCAAGTGGCCCACAATATCGTTAGGAATATTAATGCTTTAGCACGCTCCTTCTTGATCCACTAAAAAGCTGCCACGCGTCCATACCCACGTCCTTATTGACCCCACACAACCCTCAGTTAAAGTAAACTTTATTATAGACAACTGGAGCATTTATCTGGAGCATTTCACTGGTGGCCTTCAGTATTCACTACTGGAGTCCTTCAGATGCAACTGGAGCTCGTCAGATGCCACTGGTGATAATTCCCACTGGAGCAAGGTCACTACTGGAGACTGAGTTGTTTCAGTAAAAAGATGGTTAAAATGTGATACAGCTGGCAAAATTAACATTGCTTGTTCAGACTGCATGGTTCGCTCAGATTCCTTCTTCAGTTTAGTCAACTGTTTTCCTCCAGATTCCTCCAGCTCAGCTTCAGTCAAACTTGGTTCATTGAATCTGGACATTTCCGCATCATTCTCCCCCTCTAAAAAGAGACTTGTCCTCAAGCCTTGTGCTCTGATACCAAATTTGATGCGTAAATCACGCGACAAACGACAGCGGAAGACTATTTTTGGTATTTTCTGGATTTTATACGAAATGAACAATCAAACAAGACAATAAAGTAAAACGATAGATAAAAGAATCCACCACCAAGACTCGTAAAGGCTAAGCCACCGGAATCAAGGATAAAGGAAACACTCCGCTCCACCACTACAATCGATAAAGGTCTAGCCACCACGATTATAGATAAAAGAAACCGAAGATTTAAAAGACCTCACCACAATATTTGATAAAGAACAAGTCACCACAAATATTGATAAAGGGGTCACTCCTAACCACCAAGATCAAAGATCTATAAAGGTAAAAGAAGATTTGTAAGAAATAGAGGCTGCTCTATTAATTTTCATCCAACATCAACTAACTTACAATGAGAAATAAAGGCCTTATTTATAGCCACATACTCTTACCTAGGAATCAACGACAAAATAATAAAATAATACAAAAGCTGTCATGTGCAAGCCACTAATTAATTTGGACCAATAGGAAATAGACACATAAGGCTTCTAGAAACAATCCTCTTCAAGTGGCCCACAATATCGTTAGGAATATTAATGCTTTAGCACGCTCCTTCTTGATCCACTAAAAAGCTGCCACGCGTCCATACCCACGTCCTTATTGACCCCACACAACCCTCAGTTAAAGTAAACTTTATTATAGACAACTGGAGCATTTATCTGGAGCATTTCACTGGTGGCCTTCAGTATTCACTACTGGAGTCCTTCAGATGCAACTGGAGCTCGTCAGATGCCACTGGTGATAATTCCCACTGGAGCAAGGTCACTACTGGAGACTGAGTTGTTTCAGTAAAAAGATGGTTAAAATGTGATACAGCTGGCAAAATTAACATTGCTTGTTCAGACTGCATGGTTCGCTCAGATTCCTTCTTCAGTTTAGTCAACTGTTTTCCTCCAGATTCCTCCAGCTCAGCTTCAGTCAAACTTGGTTCATTGAATCTGGACATTTCCGCATCATTCTCCCCCTCTAAAAAGAGACTTGTCCTCAAGCCTTGTGCTCTGATACCAAATTTGATGCGTAAATCACGCGACAAACGACAGCGGAAGACTATTTTTGGTATTTTCTGGATTTTATACGAAATGAACAATCAAACAAGACAATAAAGTAAAACGATAGATAAAAGAATCCACCACCAAGATTAAAGACTCACCACAATATTGATAAAGGGGTCACTCCTAACCACCAAGATCAAAGATCTATAAAGGTAAAAGAAGATTTGTAAGAAATAGAGGCTGCTCTATTAATTTTCATCCAACATCAACTAACTTACAATGAGAAATAAAGGCCTTATTTATAGCCACATACTCTTACCTAGGAATCAACGACAAAATAATAAAATAATACAAAAGCTGTCATGTGCAAGCCACTAATTAATTTGGACCAATAGGAAATAGACACATAAGGCTTCTAGAAACAATCCTCTTCAAGTGGCCCACAATATCGTTAGGAATATTAATGCTTTAGCACGCTCCTTCTTGATCCACTAAAAAGCTGCCACGCGTCCATACCCACGTCCTTATTGACCCCACACAACCCTCAGTTAAAGTAAACTTTATTATAGACAACTGGAGCATTTATCTGGAGCATTTCACTGGTGGCCTTCAGTATTCACTACTGGAGACTGAGTTGTTTCAGTAAAAAGATGGTTAAAATGTGATACAGCTGGCAAAATTAACATTGCTTGTTCAGACTGCATGGTTCGCTCAGATTCCTTCTTCAGTTTAGTCAACTGTTTTCCTCCAGATTCCTCCAGCTCAGCTTCAGTCAAACTTGGTTCATTGAATCTGGACATTTCCGCATCATTCTCCCCCTCTAAAAAGAGACTTGTCCTCAAGCCTTGTGCTCTGATACCAAATTTGATGCGTAAATCACGCGACAAACGACAGCGGAAGACTATTTTTGGTATTTTCTGGATTTTATACGAAATGAACAATCAAACAAGACAATAAAGTAAAACGATAGATAAAAGAAACCGAAGATTTAAAAGACCTCACCACAATATTTGATAAAGAACAAGTCACCACAAATATTGATAAAGGGGTCACTCCTAACCACCAAGATCAAAGATCTATAAAGGTAAAAGAAGATTTGTAAGAAATAGAGGCTGCTCTATTAATTTTCATCCAACATCAACTAACTTACAATGAGAAATAAAGGCCTTATTTATAGCCACATACTCTTACCTAGGAATCAACGACAAAATAATAAAATAATACAAAAGCTGTCATGTGCAAGCCACTAATTAATTTGGACCAATAGGAAATAGACACATAAGGCTTCTAGAAACAATCCTCTTCAAGTGGCCCACAATATCGTTAGGAATATTAATGCTTTAGCACGCTCCTTCTTGATCCACTAAAAAGCTGCCACGCGTCCATACCCACGTCCTTATTGACCCCACACAACCCTCAGTTAAAGTAAACTTTATTATAGACAACTGGAGCATTTATCTGGAGCATTTCACTGGTGGCCTTCAGTATTCACTACTGGAGTCCTTCAGATGCAACTGGAGCTCGTCAGATGCCACTGGTGATAATTCCCACTGGAGCAAGGTCACTACTGGAGACTGAGTTGTTTCAGTAAAAAGATGGTTAAAATGTGATACAGCTGGCAAAATTAACATTGCTTGTTCAGACTGCATGGTTCGCTCAGATTCCTTCTTCAGTTTAGTCAACTGTTTTCCTCCAGATTCCTCCAGCTCAGCTTCAGTCAAACTTGGTTCATTGAATCTGGACATTTCCGCATCATTCTCCCCCTCTAAAAAGAGACTTGTCCTCAAGCCTTGTGCTCTGATACCAAATTTGATGCGTAAATCACGCGACAAACGACAGCGGAAGACTATTTTTGGTATTTTCTGGATTTTATACGAAATGAACAATCAAACAAGACAATAAAGTAAAACGATAGATAAAAGAAACCGAAGATTTAAAAGACCTCACCACAATATTTGATAAAGAACAAGTCACCACAAATATTGATAAAGGGGTCACTCCTAACCACCAAGATCAAAGATCTATAAAGGTAAAAGAAGATTTGTAAGAAATAGAGGCTGCTCTATTAATTTTCATCCAACATCAACTAACTTACAATGAGAAATAAAGGCCTTATTTATAGCCACATACTCTTACCTAGGAATCAACGACAAAATAATAAAATAATACAAAAGCTGTCATGTGCAAGCCACTAATTAATTTGGACCAATAGGAAATAGACACATAAGGCTTCTAGAAACAATCCTCTTCAAGTGGCCCACAATATCGTTAGGAATATTAATGCTTTAGCACGCTCCTTCTTGATCCACTAAAAAGCTGCCACGCGTCCATACCCACGTCCTTATTGACCCCACACAACCCTCAGTTAAAGTAAACTTTATTATAGACAACTGGAGCATTTATCTGGAGCATTTCACTGGTGGCCTTCAGTATTCACTACTGGAGTCCTTCAGATGCAACTGGAGCTCGTCAGATGCCACTGGTGATAATTCCCACTGGAGCAAGGTCACTACTGGAGACTGAGTTGTTTCAGTAAAAAGATGGTTAAAATGTGATACAGCTGGCAAAATTAACATTGCTTGTTCAGACTGCATGGTTCGCTCAGATTCCTTCTTCAGTTTAGTCAACTGTTTTCCTCCAGATTCCTCCAGCTCAGCTTCAGTCAAACTTGGTTCATTGAATCTGGACATTTCCGCATCATTCTCCCCCTCTAAAAAGAGACTTGTCCTCAAGCCTTGTGCTCTGATACCAAATTTGATGCGTAAATCACGCGACAAACGACAGCGGAAGACTATTTTTGGTATTTTCTGGATTTTATACGAAATGAACAATCAAACAAGACAATAAAGTAAAACGATAGATAAAAGAATCCACCACCAAGACTCGTAAAGGCTAAGCCACCGGAATCAAGGATAAAGGAAACACTCCGCTCCACCACTACAATCGATAAAGGTCTAGCCACCACGATTATAGATAAAAGAAACCGAAGATTTAAAAGACCTCACCACAATATTTGATAAAGAACAAGTCACCACAAATATTGATAAAGGGGTCACTCCTAACCACCAAGATCAAAGATCTATAAAGGTAAAAGAAGATTTGTAAGAAATAGAGGCTGCTCTATTAATTTTCATCCAACATCAACTAACTTACAATGAGAAATAAAGGCCTTATTTATAGCCACATACTCTTACCTAGGAATCAACGACAAAATAATAAAATAATACAAAAGCTGTCATGTGCAAGCCACTAATTAATTTGGACCAATAGGAAATAGACACATAAGGCTTCTAGAAACAATCCTCTTCAAGTGGCCCACAATATCGTTAGGAATATTAATGCTTTAGCACGCTCCTTCTTGATCCACTAAAAAGCTGCCACGCGTCCATACCCACGTCCTTATTGACCCCACACAACCCTCAGTTAAAGTAAACTTTATTATAGACAACTGGAGCATTTATCTGGAGCATTTCACTGGTGGCCTTCAGTATTCACTACTGGAGTCCTTCAGATGCAACTGGAGCTCGTCAGATGCCACTGGTGATAATTCCCACTGGAGCAAGGTCACTACTGGAGACTGAGTTGTTTCAGTAAAAAGATGGTTAAAATGTGATACAGCTGGCAAAATTAACATTGCTTGTTCAGACTGCATGGTTCGCTCAGATTCCTTCTTCAGTTTAGTCAACTGTTTTCCTCCAGATTCCTCCAGCTCAGCTTCAGTCAAACTTGGTTCATTGAATCTGGACATTTCCGCATCAAAATCTTTGGAATTAAAGCAATAATGGTGTGATTTAACCCCTTGAGCAACTTTCCATTCTTGAAAAAGTCTTTTATAGCAAGGCAAACATCCTTACCCACAATCTCCCAAGCATCCTTAAAGAAAGCAGAAGTGTATCCATCAGGACCAGGAGCTTTGTTTTCACCAATAGAGAACATAGCAGCCCTAACTTCTTCATCCGTAACACTTCTAATCATATTAGTAGCTTTAACTATGTCCCCTTGCTTAACAAACAAATGATCAGGCGGGATCCTATTAATGGGCCCTTCAACTCCCAAAAACCGTTCATAATGATGTACAAATGCCTCATGAACAGCCCCACCCTCATGCACCACACCATTACAATCCTTAACAACCTCAATTCTGTTCCTGTGATTTCGGCATTTAAGAGACTTATGGAAGTAAGCTGTATTAGAGTCACCAACTTGTAACCAGTTCACCTTTGCTTTTTGTTTCAGAAACTTCTCCTCATCAAGTGATGCTTCTTGAAAATTACGAAGGCAGTCACCCTCCTTCTCACGAAGAACCACATTTGCAGGATCGATATCAATTGCTTTCTGAACACTATCAAGCTCCTTTATAAGTAAGTCAACCCGAGCGTGAAGATTACCTTGTTTAAACAATAGACTACGTAAAGGGGACTTCAAAGCCCGAAGCCTTGAAACCACTTTGTACATATTATGTCCATCAATCTCCATCGCCCAAGTGTTAGCCACCAGCTCCTTATATCCATCCTTGTTAACCAGAAAATTTGCAAATTTAAAAACCTTTGGCCTAGCCCTTGCAACATTTGGTAATTTAAGGACACATGGTGAATTATCAGAAACCCTATAAGGTTGAAAAATGGCATGTGCTCCCTAAAATTCAGCCATAAATTGGATATTAGCCATAACTCTATCAATCTTCTTCATGATTCCCACACCATTCTTTGGCTTTTAATTCCAAGTAAAGTGCAATCCAGACCTGTTTACATCCAAAACTTCGATCCTATCCACACATTCCTTAAACTCTCTCACACCAATACTAATAGATGATGAACCAGAAAAATTATCTTCCAAGTTAAGGGACGAGTTAAAATCACCTAATATACACCAAGGTTTGTCTTTCGTAAAGAGTTTATTCATACATAAGTCATTCCATAAGTCCCTACGTTCCTTATAATGATTTTTTGCATAAACAAACGAACAACACAAAGCCTTTTTGTCTGTTTTAAACACAATCTGAGTATGTATCACCTGAGTAGTTTGTGAAATGATCATAACATCCACTAGATCAGGATTCCATCCAAGAATGATACGAGTACCCTTATCACACAAGTTCCCATTCGAAGTCCATTCCCAAGTTCCACAAATCTTCTTACAAACATTAAACAACTTACCAATGTCCATATGCGATTCCATAATGGCACAAACTTGCAACTTATTATCATCAATGACCTTTTTGACCTCGTTTTGCTTCAGGGGACGATTTAAACCCCTTATATTCCAAGCTGCCAAACTACCCATTGACACTCTCTAACCCGGGAGTGCTTGCCCCCTCAGAATCTCTCTCTTTATCCACCTTTGCTCCCATAAAAGTGGTTGTTTCATCCTCAATTTCTATACATTCATCGACCTCCGAATCAGAATCAACCCCTTTATTATCATCATTTGAATCAACAGCAAATGCAACATCAATGGCATCCTTCATATGCTTCTTCTTAAGTTCAGCAAGCTGCTCAATAGGAACTTCTTGGATGACTGGATCAGTTTCCCCTTTCCTATAATCCGACAACAACTCATACGAGTTGTTTGTGTGTACCATTGCCTCAACCTTTTTAGGAACCGAACCTGAAGTACTAGCAATATTGTACACATCTTTGGAAGTGCTAGGAATATCTTTATCCTTCTTTTGGTTCACAACAGGTCTGTATTCAAATTTTTGTTTCTTCTTATTAAGATTGAAACCTGTTTTGTTGTTATTCTTTCTTCCCTTCACCTCAATAAAACCCTCATCATCCACTTTTGTCTTTGGCTTTTAATTCCAAGTAAAGTGCAATCCAGACCTGTTTACATCCAAAACTTCGATCCTATCCACACATTCCTTAAACTCTCTCACACCAATACTAATAGATGATGAACCAGAAAAATTATCTTCCAAGTTAAGGGACGAGTTAAAATCACCTAATATACACCAAGGTTTGTCTTTCGTAAAGAGTTTATTCATACATAAGTCATTCCATAAGTCCCTACGTTCCTTATAATGATTTTTTGCATAAACAAACGAACAACACAAAGCCTTTTTGTCTGTTATTCTTTCTTCCCTTCACCTCAATAAAACCCTCATCATCCACTTTTGTCTTTGGCTTTTCAGCTCTCACCTGTTTAGGGCACACATTTGACATATGGCGGAAAACACAGCAATGTGAGAACCTCGGAGGTTTCCATTCATACTCAAATTGCATGAATTCCTTCGTATACCCATCACCATCCATATCAGGAATTTCAATAGATAATACATCCTTAAAATCAGAATTCGCTGAAATTTCTATAAGTGATCTTGCATAGCTACTACGCCCCCAAGACTCAGTACACATGGCACTTGTATAAGCATCAAGCAGTTTCGGATTACCAAGCTTAGAGGCAAGCATGCTTAAACCATCATCTGAATAAGCTGCAATCGGAACATTATGAATTTTGATCCATACTGCCACCTCCTTTATTTCTTCCTTTTGTAACTACACATTCGGTGACCAAATCTTTAAAAACAGCGGCATACCTCGAATTATCCACGGTCCTCCTTCAAGTACATTTTGCAAACCTTTTTTATCCAAGAATTTGAAGAAAAAGAAACCATTAGCATTCATCATTACTTTTTGCAACCCAAACTTCTTCCAATTCGTTTTGACAAAGTATTCAACCACCGGGTATGCAATTCTATCACCAACAAAATAACCAAACAAAGTATTGGCAAGTTTATTGATGCGTAAATCACGCGACAAACGACAGCGGAAGACTATTTTTGGTATTTTCTGGATTTTATATGAAATAAACAACAAACAAGACAATAAAATTAAAAATGATAGATAAAGGAATCCACCACCAAGACTCGTAAAGGCCAAGCCACCGGAATCAAGGATAAAGGAAACACTCCGCCCCACCACTACAATCGATAAAGGTCTAGCCACCACGATTATAGATAAAGGAAACCGAAGATTTAAAAGACCTCACCACAATATTGATAAAGAACAAGTCACCACAAATATTGATAAAGGGGTCACTCCTAACCACCAAGATCAAAAGATCTCTAAAGGTAAAAGAAGATTTTTGTAAGAAATAGAGGCTGCTCTATTAATTTAATTCAACATCAACTAACTTTTTACAAGGAAAATAAGCATCTATTTATAGCCACATGCCCTACTTAGGAAATAACGAAATACAATAAAATAATCAAAAAGCTGACATGTGCTACGGACCACCACTAATTAATTGACCAATAGAAAATGGACAAGTAAAGCTTCTAGAAACATTCCCCTGCACGTGGTCCCACAATACCGTTAGTCACACGCTCCTTCCTTGACAGCTGTCATTCCTTCTTTATTGGACCCATAGACATAGGACTTCAGTGGGGACTTTATTATCTGGCAACTGGAGACAAATATCTGGACTTCTACTGGAGACACAATCTGGAGCGCTTCACTGGTGGCCTTCAGTAGTGGGCACTGGAGTATTTATCTGGAGCAGTCATCTGGAGCGCTTCAGTTGAGAACTTCACTGGTGGATTACCAGTATTGGTTACTGGAGAGACTAGCCACTGGAGGAGTGTTACTACTGGCGACTGGACTGGTTCAGAAAAGACTTGTCTGAAATGGGCCACTGCTGGCAGAATCAACATGGCTTGTTCAGATGGCATGATCAGCTCGGTTTCCTTTAGTTCAGTTGACTTCTTCAGTTCGCTGGGTTCCTCCAGTTCAGTGAACCTGGATGATGCGGGAATGTCCAGATTCACTGAACTGGAGAAACCCAGTAAACTGATAATGCCATCTGAACAAGCAATGTTGATTCTGCCAGCAGTGGCCCATTTCGGACAAGTCTTTTCTGAACCAGTCCAGTCACCAGTGGTAACACTTCTCCAGTGGCAAGCTCCAGTGACCAACTCTGGTAATCCACCAGTGAAGATGTCCAGTAACTTGCTCCAGATGACTGCTCCAGATGAATGCTCCAGATGACATCTGACGAGCTCCAGTTGCATCTGAAGGGCTCCAGTAGTGAAGACTGAAGGCCACCAGTGAAGTGCTCCAGATAAATGCTCCAGTTGTCTATAATAAAGTTTACTTTAACTGAAGGTTGTGTGGGGTCAATAAGGACGTGGGTATGGACGCGTGGCAGCTTTTTAGTGGTTCAAGAAGGAGCGTGCAAAAGCATTGATATTCCTAACGATATTGTGGGCCACTTGAAGAGGATTGTTTCTAGAAGCCTTATGTGTCTATTTTCTATTGGTCCAAATTAATTAGTGGCTTGCACATGACAGCTTTTGTATTATTTTATTATTTTGTCGTTGATTCCTAGGTAAGATTATGTGGCTATAAATAAGGCCTTTATTTCTCATTGTAAGTTAGTTGATGTTGAATGAAAATTAATAGGGCAGCCTCTATTTCTTACAAATCTTCTTTTACCTTTATAGATCTTTGATCTTGGTGGTTAGGAGTGACCCCTTTATCAATATTTGTGGTGACTCGTTCTTTATCAAATATTGTGGTGAGGTCTTTTAAATCTTCGGTTTCCTTTATCTATAGTCGTGGTGGCTAGACCTTTATCGATTGTAGTGGTGGGGCGGAGTGTTTCCTTTATCCTTGATTCCGGTGGCTTGGCCTTTACGAGTCTTGGTGGTGGATTCTTTATCTATCATTTTACTTTATTGTCTCGTTTAGTTGTTTGTTTCATATAAAACCCAGAAAATACCAAAAATAGTCTTCCGCTGTCGTTTGTCGCGTGATTTACGCATCAAATTGGTATCAGAGCCAGGTTTGCAAAAGGTTTCTTAATCTTTTGGTTGTCGTTGTTTGATTGTTTAGATCTGTTGGATATTTGTTTAGACCTATTGATTGTGAGTTGTTTGCTGGTTATAAATGGCTTTTAGAAGGAATATGACTTTAGATGAAGCTAATAATGCTAGGAGAAATAAACAGATTTCTACAAGAAGCTCTTGGTAGAGTTGTTCATATGTTAGAAGATGGTGGTTTAAGATTTAATCGAGAAAATGTTGTTCCAAGTGAAAGGGATACTGAATCTCAAGGTGGTAGTGAAAGATCTGATAGTAATCCTAGACACTCTAGTGATTCTGATGAACCACGTCCTAGATAAAGGCGTAGGAGGCATAAGGGTGATGATACTAGGGATATTAAGATAGATCCACCAGATTTTAATGGGTCTTCTAACCCAGAAGAGTATTTTGAATGGGTCCAGGTGATGGACAGGATTATGGAGATAAAAGGTTATGATGATAGAAAAAGCTTCAAAGTTGCCATTATTAAACTGAAGAAATATGCTTCATCCTGGTATGATAACATGAAATCTGAAAGAGAATATAAAGGCAAAAGCAAAATCAAGACCTGGTCCAAACTGAAGGAAGTTATGCAAAAGAGATTTGTTCCCAGTCGTACAAGCAAGACCAGTACTTACTGATGAACAATCTGAAGCAAGGAGTTAAGGAGGTTGTAGAATACATTAGAGAGTTTGAGCATCTGAAGACCAGAACTGGTGTGAATGAAACTGAAGAGCACACTATAGCCAGATTTCTTGGTGGTCTGAACGCTGCCATTACTGAGAAGATTGAATTGCAGCCTATCTGGACATACGAAGGTGCATGTAAACTGGCCATCCAGATTGAAAGACAACTGAAGAAGAAGGTTCCGTACAAGTCATTCAGTAAGGTTCCTGCCAGTGCAAGTCAACCAGTTGCCAGTCAACCAGTTGCCAGATTTACTGAAGCTGCTCAGAAATCCTCCAGAGGGAAAGAGAAAGAAACTGGAGCTTCTAAAGAACCAGTTGGAAGAAAATGTTTCAAGTGTCATGGCTTTGGTCACTTCCAGGCCCAGTGTCCTAATCAAAGAGCATTGACTACAAGAGAAATTGAATGTTTGCCAGATGTCGACACTGAAGAAGGTGAGCCAGTGTACGATGAAGAAGAAGATGAAGAATCATATGTTGGTGCAGATGTGGGAGAGATGTTGGTTGTCAGGAGAGTAATGCATACTGATGAAGTTACAGCTGATACTGCTCAGAGAGAGAATATTTTCCACTCCAGATGCACAGTGAAAGGCAGGTATGTGATCTGATCATCGATGGTGGCAGTTGTGCAAATGCTGCTTCAACCTACATGGTAGAGAAACTGGAACTACCAACAGTGAAGCATCCCAGACCTTACAAGTTGCAATGGTTAAGCGAAGGTTCTGAAGTAAAGGTAAACCGACAAGTCACTATTCCCTTTTCAATTGGGTCAGTTTACCAAGATAAAATTATATGTGATGTTGTTCCCATGGATGCCTGTCACATTTTGTTGGGTCGACCATGGTTATTTGATAATTATGTTCATCATGATGGTCGTATGAACTCCTATTCTCTGAATGTAAGCGGAAAGAAGGTCACCTTGACTTCTTTGAAGCCCACCGAACTGATGAAAGTCAAAAAAGATCAGCCCAGTAAGCCTTTGTTTTTATCTCAATCTGAAGTTGAGGAAGAGTTATCTGAAGGCTCTCCAGTTCTAATGCTACTGGTCGTTGAAAAGTCTGAAGAGAAGAAGCCCACTGAAGTCCCCAGTTTACTGAAGTCATTACTGAAGGAGTTCAGAGATGTTTTTCCTGAAGATCTACCTGAAGGTTTACCTCCAGTTAGAGGTATTGAGCACCAGATTGACTTGGTTCCAGGCTCAGTTCTTCCAAACAAAGCTGCTTATCGTTGTTCTCCTAATGAAGCCAAAGAATTGCAAAGACAAGTAGATGAACTGGTCGAAAAGGGTTATGTCAGAGCAAGCATGAGTCCTTGTTCAGTTCCTGCTTTACTGGTCCCAAAGAAAGATGGAACGATGAGAATGTGTGTTGACAGCAGAGCCATCAACAATATAACTATTAAGTATAGATATCCTATTCCCAGATTGGATGATATGCTTGATGAGTTACATGGCTCCAGAGTGTTTTCAAAAATTGATCTCAGAAGTGGTTATCACCAGATAAGAATGAAGGATGGAGACGAGTGGAAAACTGCATTCAAAATCAAAGGAGGCCTATATGAATGGTTAGTGATGCCTTTCGGCTTGTCAAATGCCCCCAGTACATTCATGAGGCTAATGAATGAAGTTCTGAGGCCACTTATAGGTCAGTTTGTTGTTGTTTACTTTGATGATATTCTGGTGTACTCTAAATCTAAAGCTGAACATGTTGGTCATCTGAAGAAAGTATTTGAACTGCTAAGAAGACACCAGTTGTATGGAAAAATGGAGAAATGTGATTTTATGGTGGATAGTGTGATATTTCTAGGGTATGTTGTGTCGAAAAATGGGATTTCAATGGATCCATCGAAGGTAGAAGCCATCAGATCGTGGCCAGTCCCTACAACCATCACTGAAGTTAGAAGTTTTCATGGACTGGCATCATTCTATCGAAGGTTCATAAAGAACTTTTCTACAGTTGTGGCTCCTATCACTGATTGTCTGAAGAAAGGTGTGTTCAACTGGCCAAGTTCAGCTCAACTGGCGTTCGAAGCACTGAAGGAGAAGCTCAGTTCAGCTCCAGTTCTATCCTTACCAGATTTTGATATGCTATTTGAACTTGAATGTGATGCTAGTGGAGTTGGTATTGGTGCAGTACTGGTGCAAAGTGGTCGTCCAGTTGCATACTTCAGTGAGAAACTGAATGGATCTAAACTGAAGTATAGTACTTATGACAAAGAATTCTATGCAATTATTCGTGCTATCACTCACTGGTCACATTATCTGAAGCCAAAGCAGTTTGTCTTATTCTCTGATCATGAAGCCCTGAAGTTCATAAATGGCCAACACAAGCTTAATGCCAGACATGCAAAGTGGGTAGAGTTCTTGCAGTCTTATTCATTTGTTTCAAAGCACAAGGCTGGAGTTTGCAATGTTGTTGCTGATGCACTATCACGAAGATATTCTTTATTATCAATTCTGGAAGCAAGAGTACTTGGATTTTCTTTCATAAAGGAGTTATATGCTGCTGATCCAGATTTTTCTGAGAAAGTTACTGAAGCTAATCTGAAAGGACCATTCACTGTTCAAGATGGTTTCTTATTCAAGAATGGTAAGTTGTGCGTTCCAAGGGGTTCAATAAGAGATTTGTTAATAAGGGAAGCACATGGAGGAGGTCTAGCTGGACATTTTGGAATCAACAAAACTGGAGAGATTCTGACTGAACACTTCTACTGGCCAAGTCTACTGAAGGACGTCCATAGTATTATCAGTCGCTGTCCAACTTGTCACCAGGCAAAGACAACTTTTCACAAAGGTTTGTACACTCCTCTTCCAGTTCCAAACCAACCTTGGGAAGATCTCAGTATGGATTTTATTGTTGCACTGCCCAGAACCCAGAGGGGAAAAGATTCTATAATGGTGGTTGTTGATAGATTCTCAAAAATGGCTCATTTTGTTGCTTGTAATACAACAAATGATGCTTCAGCTATAGCGAATTTATTCTTTAAGGAGATTGTCAGATTACATGGAATTCCTAAATCCATTGTTTCTGATCGAGATGTGAAGTTTTTAAGCTATTTCTGGAAGACTCTATGGAGACTGATGGGTACCAGATTGATGTTCAGTACGTCTCACCATCCTCAGACTGATGGACAGACTGAAGTCACGAACAGAACAATTGGTATGTTATTGAGAACACTGGTGAAGAAGACGCTGAAGGATTGGGATCTGAAGCTTGCTCACGCTGAGTTTGCCTTCAATAGAGCTCCAAATTATTCAACCAGTAAATCCCCATTTGAAGTTTGTTATGGTGTCAATCCACTAACTCCTATTGATTTGATTCCTTTTTCGATTGAGCCAAAGGCAAGTGTTGAAGCAGAGACCAGAGCAAAAGAAATCAAGAAGATTCATGAACAAGTGAAGACCAGAATTGAGAAAGCAAATGCCAGTTACAAGGCCAAGGCAAACAAGAACAGGAAGCAGCCCAGTTTTCACCAGGTGATCTTGTTTGGGTGCATCTCAGAAAGGAAAGATTTCCAGCCAAGAGAAAAAGCAAACTGATGCCCAGAGCTGACGGTCCATTCAAGATTCTGGAGAGATATGAAGAAAATGCTTACAAAGTTGAACTTCCTGGAGATATGTCAGTCTCTAGTACATTCAATGTTGGTGATCTGATGCCCTACCTGGAGGACGAGTATCTCGAAGACTTGAGGACAAGTCTCTTTTTAGAGGGGGAGAATGATGCGGGAATGTCCAGATTCACTGAACTGGAGAAACCCAGTAAACTGATAATGCCATCTGAACAAGCAATGTTGATTCTGCCAGCAGTGGCCCATTTCGGACAAGTCTTTTCTGAACCAGTCCAGTCACCAGTGGTAACACTTCTCCAGTGGCAAGCTCCAGTGACCAACTCTGGTAATCCACCAGTGAAGATGTCCAGTAACTTGCTCCAGATGACTGCTCCAGATGAATGCTCCAGATGACATCTGACGAGCTCCAGTTGCATCTGAAGGGCTCCAGTAGTGAAGACTGAAGGCCACCAGTGAAGTGCTCCAGATAAATGCTCCAGTTGTCTATAATAAAGTTTACTTTAACTGAAGGTTGTGTGGGGTCAATAAGGACGTGGGTATGGACGCGTGGCAGCTTTTTAGTGGTTCAAGAAGGAGCGTGCAAAAGCATTGATATTCCTAACGATATTGTGGGCCACTTGAAGAGGATTGTTTCTAGAAGCCTTATGTGTCTATTTTCTATTGGTCCAAATTAATTAGTGGCTTGCACATGACAGCTTTTGTATTATTTTATTATTTTGTCGTTGATTCCTAGGTAAGATTATGTGGCTATAAATAAGGCCTTTATTTCTCATTGTAAGTTAGTTGATGTTGAATGAAAATTAATAGGGCAGCCTCTATTTCTTACAAATCTTCTTTTACCTTTATAGATCTTTGATCTTGGTGGTTAGGAGTGACCCCTTTATCAATATTTGTGGGGACTTGTTCTTTATCAAATATTGTGGTGAGGTCTTTTAAATCTTCGGTTTCCTTTATCTATAATCGTAGTGGCTAGACCTTTATCGATTGTAGTGGTGGGGCGGAGTGTTTCCTTTATCCTTGATTCCGGTGGCTTGGCCTTTACGAGTCTTGGTGGTGGATTCTTTATCTATCATTTTACTTTATTGTCTCGTTTAGTTGTTTGTTTCATATAAAACCCAGAAAATACCAAAAATAGTCTTCCGCTGTCGTTTGTCGCGTGATTTACGCATCACTGGACATTTCCGTATCATTCTCCCCCTCTGAAAAGAGACTTGTCCTCAAGTCTTCGAGGTACTTATCCTCCAGATAAGGCATCAGATCTCCCACATTAAACGTGCTAGAAACTGCCATATCTCCAGGTAATTCAACCTTGTAAGCATTATCGCTATATCTCTCCAGAATCTTGAACGGACCTTCAGCTCTGGGCATCAGTTTACTCTTTCTCTTCGCTGGAAACCTTTCTTTTCTCAGATGCACCCACACAAGATCACCTAGTGCAAAACTGGGCTGCTTCTATTCTTGTTTGCTCTGGCCTTGTAACTGGCATTTGCCTTCTCTATTCTAGCCTTCACTTCTCCATGAATTTTCTTTATTTCTTTTGCTCTGGTTTCAGCTTCAATGCTTGCTTTTGGTTCAATCAAAAATGGAATTAAATCAATGGGAGTCAGTGGATTGATACCATAACAAATTTCAAACGGTGATTTACTGGTAGAATAGTTAGGAGCTCTGTTGAAAGCAAACTCAGCATGAGCAAGCTTCAGATCCCAATCTTTCAGCGTCTTCTTCACCAGTGTTCTTAACAGCATACCAATCGTTCTGTTGGTGACTTCAGTCTGCCCATCAGTCTGAGGATGGTGAGACGTACTGAACAACAATCTGGTACCCATCAGTCTCCATAATGTCTTCCAGAAATAACTTAAAAATTTTACATCTCTATCTGAAACAATCGATTTGGGAATCCCATGCAATCTGACAATTTCTTTAAAGAACAGATTCGCCACTGCTGAAGCATCATTTGTTGTATTACAAGCAACAAAATGTGCCATTTTTGATAACCGATCAACCACCACCATAATTGAATCTTTTCCCCTCTGGGTTCTGGGCAGTGCAACAATAAAATCCATACTGAGATCTTCCCATGGTTGGCTTGGAACTGGAAGAGGGGTATACAAACCCTTGTGAAAAGTCGTCTTGGCCTGGTGACAAGTTGGGCAGCGACTGATAATGTTCTGGACGTCCTTCAGTAGA
This sequence comes from Erigeron breviscapus, assembly GCA_034093135.1. Classification (NCBI taxonomy): domain Eukaryota; kingdom Viridiplantae; phylum Streptophyta; class Magnoliopsida; order Asterales; family Asteraceae; genus Erigeron; species Erigeron breviscapus. Next base: position 121,629,724 of record CM067171.1, on the reverse strand, counting down.
CTAGGCCAGTAAAAATGTTTAGTCAAGATCTCTCCAGTTTTGTTGATTCCAAAATGACCAGCTAGACCTCCTCCATGTGCTTCTCTTATTAGTAAGTCTCTAATCGAACCTCTGGGAATGCACAATTTTCCATTCTTAAATAAGAAACCATCTTGTACAGTAAATGGTCCCTTCTGATTAGCTTCAGTGAATTTTTAAGAAAAATCTGGGTCTGCAACATATAACTCCTTTATGAATGAAAATCCAAGCACTCTCGCTTCTAGAATAGACAACAATGAGTATCTTCGAGACAATGCATCAGCAACAACATTACAAACTCCAGCTTTATGTTTTGAAACAAATGAATAGGACTGTAAGAATTCTACCCATTTGGCATGTCTGGCATTAAGCTTGTGCTGACCATTTATAAACTTCAGTGCTTCGTGGTCAGAGAATAAGACAAACTGCTTCGGCTTCAGATAATGTGACCAGTGAGTGATAGCACGAATTATTGCATAAAATTCTTTATCATAAGTGCTGTACTTCAGTTTAGATCCATTCAGCTTCTCACTGAAGTATGCAACTGGTCTCCCTGCTTGCACTAAAACTGCACCAATACCTACCCCACTTGCATCACATTCTAGCTCAAATAACATATCAAAATCTGGTAAGGACAACACTGGAGCTGAACTGAGCTTATCCTTCAGTGCTTCAAACGCCAGTTGGGTTGAACTTGGCCAGTAGAAATGTTTAGTCAAGATCTCTCCAGTTTTGTTGATTCCAAAATGACCAGCTAGACCTCCTCCATGTGCTTCTCTTATCAGTAAGTCTCTAATCGAACCTCTGGGAATGCACAATTTTCCATTCTTAAATAAGAAACCATCTTGTACAGTAAATGGTCCCTTCTGATTAGCTTCAGTGAATTTTTCAGAAAAATCTGGGTCTGCAGCATATAACTCCTTTATGAATGAAAATCCAAGCACTCTCGCTTCTAGAATAGACAACAATGAGTATCTTCGAGACAATGCATCAGCAACAACATTACAAACTCCAGCTTTATGTTTTGAAACAAATGAATAGGACTGTAAGAATTCTACCCATTTGGCATGTCTGGCATTAAGCTTGTGCTGACCATTTATAAACTTCAGTGCTTCGTGGTCAGAGAATAAGACAAACTGCTTCGGCTTCAGATAATGTGACCAGTGAGTGATAGCACGAATTATTGCATAAAATTCTTTATCATAAGTGCTGTACTTCAGTTTAGATCCATTCAGCTTCTCACTGAAGTATGCAACTGGTCTCCCTGCTTGCACTAAAACTGCACCAATACCTACCCCACTTGCATCACATTCTAGCTCAAATAACATATCAAAATCTGGTAAGGACAACACTGGAGCTGAACTGAGCTTATCCTTCAGTGCTTCAAACGCCAGTTGGGCTGAACTCGGCCAGTTGAACACACCTTTCTTCAGACAGTCAGTAATTGGAGCCACAACTGTAGAGAAATTTTTGATAAATCTTCTATAAAATGACGCCAGTCCATGAAAACTTCTTACTTCAGTGATTGTGGTTGGAACTGGCCATGATCTGATGGCATCAACCTTAGAGGGATCCATGGAAATTCCATTCTTAGACACAACATATCCCAAAAATATTACACTTTCCACCATAAAATCACATTTCTCCAGTTTGCCATACAACTGGTGTTTTCTCAACAGTTCAAATACCTTCTTCAGATGGCTAACATGTTCAGCTTCAGATTTTGAATACACCAGAATATCATCAAAGTAAACAACAACAAACTGACCAATGAGTGGTTTGAGAACTTCATTCATCAGTCTCATGAAAGTACTGGGAGCATTAGACAAGCCAAAGGGCATAACTAACCATTCATACAAACCTCCCTTGATTTTGAAAGCAGTTTTCCACTCATCTCCATCTTTCATCCTTATCTGGTGATAGCCACTTCTGAGATCGATCTTTGAAAATACTTTGGAGCCATGTAACTCATCAAGCATATCATCCAATCTGGGAATGGGATATCTATACTTAATGGTTATATTGTTGATGGCCCTGCTATCAACACACATTCTCATTGTACCATCTTTCTTTGGAACCAGAAGAGCTGGCACTAAACAAGGACTCATACTTGCTCTCACATAACCCTTCTCAACCAACTCATCGACTTGCCTCTGCAATTCTTTAGCTTCATTAGGCGAACATCTGTAAGCAGCTTTGTTTGGAAGAACTGAACCAGGAACCAGGTCAATCTGGTGTTCAATTCCTCTTACTGGTGGCAAACCCTCAGGTAGGTCTTCTGGGAAAACGTCAGTGAATTCCTTCAGTAAAGTCTTCAGGAGACTGGGGACTCCAGTGAACTCCTTCTCTTCAGTACGCTCAAGCACCAGTAACATCATAACTGGAGAGCCTCCAGTTAACTCTTCTTCTACTTCAGTTTGAGACATGAACAAAGATTTGCTGGGCTGGTCTTTCTTATTAATTTTCAATATTTCATTGGGTTTTAAAGAAGTCAGAGTGACCTTCTTCCCACTTACAAATACTGAATATGAATTCATTCGACCATTATGAAAAACATTATTATCAAATAACCATGGTCTACCCAGTAATATATGGCAAGCATCCATAGGAACAACATCACAAACAATTTTGTCTTGATAAACTGACCCAATGGAAAAAGGAATAGTAACTTGTCTGTTAACCTTTACCTCAGATCCTTCACTGAGCCATTGTAACTTGTATGGATGAGGGTGCTTAACTGTAGGTAGTGCCAGTTTCTCTACCATGTAAGTTGAAGTAGCATTAGCACAACTCCCACCGTCAATGATCAGATCACAAACTTTTCCTTTGACTGTGCATCTGGAGTGAAAAATGTTCTCCCTCTGGGCAGTATCAGTGGTAACTTCATCAGCATGCATCACCCTTCTGACAACCAACATTTCTCCCACATCTGCACCAACATAGGACTCTTCATCTTCTTCTTCATCGTACACTGGTTCACCTTCTTCAATGTCGACATCTGGCAAACATTCAATCTCTTGGGCAGTCAAGGCTCTTTGATTAGGACACTGGGCCTGGAAGTGACCAAAGCCATAACCCAGAGAGGAAAAGATTCTATCATGGTGGTGGTTGACAGATTCTCAAAAATGGCCCATTTCATTCCTTGTAACACCACTAATGATGCCTCAGCAGTGCCAAAGAGATTGAATGTTTGCCAGACGTCGACACTGAAGAAGGTGAACCAATGTACGATGAAGAAGAAGATGAAGAGTCCTATGTTGGTGCAGATGTGGGAGAAATGTTGGTTGTCCGAAGAGTGATGCATGCTGATGAAGTTACCACTGATACTGCCCAGAGGGAGAACATTTTTCACTCCAGATGCACAGTCAAAGGAAAAGTTTGTGATCTAATCATTGATGGTGGGAGTTGTGCTAATGCTGCTTCAACTTACATGGTAGAGAAACTGGCACTACCTACAGTTAAGCACCCTCGTCCATACAAGTTGCAATGGCTCAGTGAAGGATCTGAGGTAAAAGTTAACAGACAAGTTACTATTCCTTTTTCCATTGGATCTATTTATCAGGACAAAAATGTTTGTGATGTTGTACCTATGGATGCTTGTCATATATTACTGGGTAGGCCATGGTTATTTGATAATAATGTCTTTCATAATGGTCAGATGAATTCATATTCAGTATTTGTAAGTGGGAAGAAGGTCACTCTGACTTCTTTAAAGCCCAATGAAATATTGAAAATTAATAAGAAAGACCAACCCAGCAAATCTTTGTTCATGTCTCAAACTGAAGTAGAAGAAAAGTTAACTGGAGGCTCTCCAGTTATGATGTTACTGGTGCTTGAACGTACTGAAGAGAAGGAGTTCACTGGTGTCCCCAGTCACCTGAAGACTTTACTGAAGGAATTCACTGACGTTTTCCCAGAAGACCTGCCTGAAGGTTTGCCACCAGTAAGAGGAGTTGAACACCAGATTGACCTGGTTCCAGGATCAATTCTTCCAAACAAAGCTGCTTACAGATGTACGCCTACTGAAGCAAAGGAGTTGTAGAGGCAAGTCGATGAGTTGGTTGAGAAGGGTTATGTGAGAGCAAGTATGAGTTCTTGTTCAGTGCCAGCTCTCCTGGTCCCAAAGAAAGATGGTTCGATGAGAATGTGTGTTGATAGCAGAGCCATAAATAATATAACTATTAAGTATAGATATCCCATTCCCAGATTGGATGATATGCTTGATGAGTTACATGGCTCCAGTGTGTTTTCCAAGATTGATCTCAGAAGTGGCTATCACCAGATAAGGATGAAAGATGGAGATGAGTGGAAAACTGCTTTCAAAATCAAGGGAGGGTTGTATGAATGGTTGGTTATGCCTTTTGGCTTATCTAATGCTCCCAGTACTTTCATGAGACTGATGAACGAAGTTCTCAGGCCACTCATTGGTCAGTTTGTTGTTGTTTACTTTGATGATATTCTGGTGTATTCGAAATCTGAAGCTGAGCATGTTAGCCATCTGAAGAAGGTATTTGAACTATTGAGAAGACACCAGTTGTATGGCAAACTGGAGAAATGTGATTTTATGGTGGAAAGTGTGATATTTTTGGGATATGTTGTGTCTAAGAATGGAATTTCTATGGATCCCTCTAAGGTTGATGCCATCAGATCATGGCCAGTTCCAACCACAATCACTGAAGTAAGAAGTTTTCATGGACTGGCGTCATTTTATAGAAGATTTATCAAAAATTTCTCTACAGTTGTGGCTCCAATTACTGACTGTCTTAAGAAAGGTGTGTTCAACTGGCCGAGTTCAGCCCAACTGGCGTTTGAAGCACTGAAGGAGAAGCTCAGTTCAGCTCCAGTCTTATCCTTACCAGATTTTGATATGTTATTTGAGCTAGAATGTGATGCAAGTGGGGTAGGTATTGGTGCAGTTTTAGTGCAAGCAGGGAGACCAGTTGCATACTTCAGTGAGAAGCTGAATGGATCTAAACTGAAGTACAGCACTTATGATAAAGAATTTTATGCAATAATTCGTGCTATCACTCACTGGTCACATTATCTGAAGCCAAAGCAGTTTGTCTTATTTTCTGATCACGAAGCACTAAAGTTTATAAATGGTATGCACAAGCTTAATGCCAGACATGCCAAATGGGTAGAATTCTTACAGTCTTATTCCTTTGTGTCAAAGCATAAAGCCGGCGTTTTTAATGTTGTTGCTGATGCGCTTTCCAGACGATATTCACTGTTGTCTATTCTGGAAGCAAGAGTTCTTGGATTTTCTTTCGTCAAAGAATTGTATGCTGCTGATCCAGATTTTTCTGATCGTCTCACTGAAGCTAACCAGAAAGGACCATTTACTGTACAAGATGGCTTCCTATTTAAGAATGGAAAGTTGTGCATTCCCAGAGGTTCGATTAGAGATTTACTGATAAGAGAAGCACATGGAGGAGGTCTAGCTGGTCATTTTGGAATCAACAAAACTGGAGAGATCTTGAATGAACATTTCTATTGGCCAAGTCTACTGAAGGACGTCCAGAATATTATCAGTCGCTGCCCAACTTGTCACCAGGAGAAGATGACTTTTCACAAGGGTTTGTATACTCCTCTTCCAGTTCCAAGCCAACCATGGAAGATCTCAGTATGGATTTTATTGTTGCACTGCCCAGAACCTAGAGGGGAAAAAATTCAATTATGGTGGTTGTTGATCGATTTTCAAAAATGGCACATTTTATTGCTTGTAACACAACCAATGATGCTTCAGCAGTAGCGAATTTATTCTTTAAAGAGATTGTCAGATTGCATGGAATTCCAAAGACGATTGTGTCAGATCGAGATGTGAAGTTTCTGAGTTATTTCTGGAAGACTCTATGGAGACTGATGGGTACCAGATTGTTGTTCAGTACGTCTCACCATCCTCAGACTGATGGACAGACTGAAGTCTCCAACAGAACGATTGGTATGCTGTTAAGAACACTGGTGAAGAAGACACTGAAAGATTGGGATCTGAAGCTTGCTCATGCTGAGTTTGCTTTCAACAGAGCTCCTAACTATTCTACCAGTAAATCACCGTTTGAAACTATGGTGTCAATCCACTGACCCCCATTGATTTAATCCCATTCTCGATTGAACCAAAAGCAAGTATTGAAGCTGAAGCCAAAGCGAAAGAAATCAAGAAAATTCATGTAGAAGTGAAGGCCAGAATAGAGAAGGCAAATGCCAGTTACAAGGCCAGAGCAAACAAGAATAGAAAGCAACCCAGTTTTTCACCAGGTGATCTTGTGTGGGTGCATCTGAGGAAAGAAAGGTTTCCAGTGAAGAGAAACAGTAAACTGATGCCCAGAGCTGAAGGTCCGTTCAAGATTCTGGAAAGATATGGCGATAATGCTTACAAGGTCACCTAGAGAAATGGCAGTTTCTAGCACGTTTAATGTGGGAGATCTGATGCCTTATCTGGAGGATGAGTACCTCGAAGACTTGAGGACAAGTCTCTTTTCAGAGGGGGAGAATGATGCGGAAATGTCCAGGTTCACTGAACTGGAGGAACCCAGTGAACTGAAGAAGTCAACTGAGCTAAAGGAAACTGAGCTGATCATGCCATCTGAACAAGCCATGTTGATTCTGCCAGCAGTGGCCCATTTCAGACAAGTCTTTTCTGAACAAGTCCAGTCGCCAGCAGTAACACTCCTCCAGTGGCAAGCTTCTCCAGTAACCAACTCTGGTAGTCCACCAGTGAAGCACTCCAGTGAAGCGCTCCAGATGACTGCTCCAGATAACTGCTCCAGTAACCAACTCTGGTAGTCCACCAGTGAAGCACTCCAGTGAAGCGCTCCAGATGACTGCTCCAGATAACTGCTCCAGTAACCAACTCTGGTAGTCCACCAGTGAAGCACTCCAGTGAAGCGCTCCAGATGACTGCTCCAGATAACTGCTCCAGTAACCAACTCTGGTAGTCCACCAGTGAAGCACTCCAGTGAAGCGCTCCAGATGACTGCTCCAGATAACTGCTCCAGTAACCAACTCTGGTAGTCCACCAGTGAAGCACTCCAGTGAAGCGCTCCAGATGACTGCTCCAGATAACTGCTCCAGTAACCAACTCTGGTAGTCCACCAGTGAAGCACTCCAGTGAAGCGCTCCAGATGACTGCTCCAGATAACTGCTCCAGTAACCAACTCTGGTAGTCCACCAGTGAAGCACTCCAGTGAAGCGCTCCAGATGACTGCTCCAGATAACTGCTCCAGTAACCAACTCTGGTAGTCCACCAGTGAAGCACTCCAGTGAAGCGCTCCAGATGACTGCTCCAGATAACTGCTCCAGTAACCAACTCTGGTAGTCCACCAGTGAAGCACTCCAGTGAAGCGCTCCAGATGACTGCTCCAGATAACTGCTCCAGTAACCAACTCTGGTAGTCCACCAGTGAAGCACTCCAGTGAAGCGCTCCAGATGACTGCTCCAGATAACTGCTCCAGTAACCAACTCTGGTAGTCCACCAGTGAAGCACTCCAGTGAAGCGCTCCAGATGACTGCTCCAGATAACTGCTCCAGTAACCAACTCTGGTAGTCCACCAGTGAAGCACTCCAGTGAAGCGCTCCAGATGACTGCTCCAGATAACTGCTCCAGTAACCAACTCTGGTAGTCCACCAGTGAAGCACTCCAGTGAAGCGCTCCAGATGACTGCTCCAGATAACTGCTCCAGTAACCAACTCTGGTAGTCCACCAGTGAAGCACTCCAGTGAAGCGCTCCAGATGACTGCTCCAGATAACTGCTCCAGTAACCAACTCTGGTAGTCCACCAGTGAAGCACTCCAGTGAAGCGCTCCAGATGACTGCTCCAGATAACTGCTCCAGTAACCAACTCTGGTAGTCCACCAGTGAAGCACTCCAGTGAAGCGCTCCAGATGACTGCTCCAGATAACTGCTCCAGTAACCAACTCTGGTAGTCCACCAGTGAAGCACTCCAGTGAAGCGCTCCAGATGACTGCTCCAGATAACTGCTCCAGTAACCAACTCTGGTAGTCCACCAGTGAAGCACTCCAGTGAAGCGCTCCAGATGACTGCTCCAGATAACTGCTCCAGTAACCAACTCTGGTAGTCCACCAGTGAAGCACTCCAGTGAAGCGCTCCAGATGACTGCTCCAGATAACTGCTCCAGTAACCAACTCTGGTAGTCCACCAGTGAAGCACTCCAGTGAAGCGCTCCAGATGACTGCTCCAGATAACTGCTCCAGTAACCAACTCTGGTAGTCCACCAGTGAAGCACTCCAGTGAAGCGCTCCAGATGACTGCTCCAGATAACTGCTCCAGTAACCAACTCTGGTAGTCCACCAGTGAAGCACTCCAGTGAAGCGCTCCAGATGACTGCTCCAGATAACTGCTCCAGTAACCAACTCTGGTAGTCCACCAGTGAAGCACTCCAGTGAAGCGCTCCAGATGACTGCTCCAGATAACTGCTCCAGTAACCAACTCTGGTAGTCCACCAGTGAAGCACTCCAGTGAAGCGCTCCAGATGACTGCTCCAGATAACTGCTCCAGTAACCAACTCTGGTAGTCCACCAGTGAAGCACTCCAGTGAAGCGCTCCAGATGACTGCTCCAGATAACTGCTCCAGTAACCAACTCTGGTAGTCCACCAGTGAAGCACTCCAGTGAAGCGCTCCAGATGACTGCTCCAGATAACTGCTCCAGTAACCAACTCTGGTAGTCCACCAGTGAAGCACTCCAGTGAAGCGCTCCAGATGACTGCTCCAGATAACTGCTCCAGTAACCACTACTGAAGACCACCAGTGAAGTGCTCCAGATATGATTTAGAGTATAGTAGGTAACCGGTATGTTTAATGGGTGTTGATTGGGTGGAGGGAAAGCCGCTGGTATCACCTGTATACAAACCCAATCAATACCTAGAGGGCATATCAGATTCGGACTATACTTTAACTGCTTGTTTCTTGTATGTTTATTGTTCGTATGATGTGTTAGTTGTGAGTACATGGTCTTGATGGTGGACATTTTGTTGTGGTCATTATATGATAGCATGATATATGACAGTTAATTGAGAACATTTATAGGTTGGCCTTAGTGTAAAGACATTGAACATGTGTAGTGTGTCGGCATGAAAACACTAACTACTAGTGCGACTAACAAGAGAGCAATGGTGAGGCTAATCCCCGGGTCATGAACTCTAGAGCTATCATTATGGTTGGAACTTGGTAGTAGAATGACACGTTGTTTAAATGTTTTATGTACAATTAGAATTGTTTAGTTGCTGAGGAATTTGTTGTTGATTTGTCTGTACATCCATGATTTGAACTGGTGTTGACATTATGGTGAACAATGAGGATCTTTTGTCTAATAGTATGTGAACTTGAACATGTATGAGGCGTTGTTAAACTAGGTTGTATGTTGGATATAAGATATTTGGTGATGCATATGCGTAAAATGCATTAATCGACGAAGAATTATACGAATGGATTTAACATACTAGTTTTATTGGATGAGTATGAGAAACTATGTTGTTAAGCATGATTTTATGCATGATATAACGGAAATAGATAATGCATGTATGGTGTGTTAATCGGCGAGCACTTTTATGAATGGATTGGTGTACTAGTTTGATAGTTTTAGCATGTATAAATTATGTTTGGGTAAAGGGTTACCCCGCTAAAACTTTATGACATGCCATATAAGGTTAAACAAGCACTAATGCTAACCAATGACAAATGAAACAAGCTATATCAAAGACAAGACAACAGCCTACTACAAACAAAAGATAAGAGATAACAACAAGTAGTAGGCCAAATCACTATCACGTTGTTGCAGCTTGACCTCCATTCTGAATCAGATTTGTAGGGAGGTTCCATTCATCCAAAATCTTACGGTTCTTCTCGCTCTCCTTGAAGGTACATGCTGCCAATTTTAGACGAACATTCTCCTGAATAATAGCTTTAAGAGAATCTGGATTGCGACATTTGTTCCCAAACATCCTTGCATTACGTTCTTGCGATATAAAATACACTGTAGCATGTATAAATTATGTTGTTAAGCTAAACTGTATACATGAGATAAGCGAATACGGTGATGCATGTATAAATATTTACTCAATGGACCATTATATGAATAAGAGCGATAGACATGTTTAATAATCCGAGTATGCCCAAAACTTTATTTCTTAACTTAGTTATAAGAATGAATTGATAATTAATGCATAGTTGGTACCTAACGTATGAGAGATCGTATGTATGACTTGGCATGCGAGATTAGTTGATAGAACATGCAAAATCTTACCTACTAAATTGGTTAAGTGGATGAGTTGTAAGGATATGCGGTAGAACAAGTATGGTTGCCATGATACTCCAATTGTTGAACATGCTTGAATTTCGTTGCCCAACTAATTGGGTGAAATAAGTCGTTAGGACTTGATAATACATGCGTAAAGGTAATTGGAATCTTGGGCAATTGTGTGTATAGGTTGTTGCCATGCTAGCCTAATTACTTGAATATGTCGGAATCTTGTTGCCTAACTTGCTTATTGAATATATAGTTAGGAATTGAAGATGCATGCATAGATATAAATGGTCTCGTGAGCAATTGTATGTATAATTGGTATGGCGATTAAAAATTTCTTGGCTAAGTTATCCCCCTTGTTTACTTTATGACTTAGTAAGTAACGTAGAGATTATAAGTATAGTTGTATTATGATTATGAGAACCTCGTTGTATTATACGCCCTTATGATTGAACCTTAGGACGACGCCTGAGTTAACTAAGGTGAGTTGATAAGAATAAATGAATAACAATGGAGTTAACCGCGGAGTCAATATCGATGGTGACAACGAGACGTAATGATTTTATTTTGAGCCTTTATACAACTATAAACTCTACAATATGTGAGAAGGAATGACCTTGGTGAGGCTAACTGTAACATCCCAAACTTTTCTTTACTAGTTGACTAATGCCGTTAAGTCAATATTGTGTGTGTCGTTAAGTCTATTTTAGATTTTATGCATATGTGTAGTTAATGTGTGTTATGTGTGAGGCTTGGAAGCCTAAATGTTAATGTAGTATAAATGTGTGTAATATGAAGATTAATGTCAATGTAGTGACATTTAATGAAGGATTAATGTTGTATATGGTCATTGAAGTAGTTTGTGACCAATAATGAAGCATTAGGAAGCCTAGGGGCTAGTTTTGACATATAGGCAAAGTCAAAAACGGGTTAAGGAGTTTAGGGAGTGTCATTATATCATTATTTGCAGATTTCTTTCCTCCTAAACAAGCCCTAGCCGTCCTCTATCAATTTTCCATCAATTGCAAGCCGAAAAGCTTCCTTACGTGTGATTTGAGTGTGTATTGTCAAGAGTTTTGCATCCTTAGTGTGATCTACGTGTATAGAAGGTAATATCTCTTTGATTTCTGGTCCTTTTGATTATATGAGTCATTAGGATAAATTATAGGGTTATGGTGAAATCGTTTAATGAAGATTAATGGTGGTTTTGATGGATTAAAGTCATGTATGGTGTAATTAATGATTGAAATGCTTTGCAATGGCCTAAATATGAAGGATTATGGTGTTTTGAAACTGTATTTTAGACCTGGAGTCGTTTGGGGTCGAATTGGGGGTGAAAACGATTTTTGTAAAAGTGCAGGTCGAGGGGGAGTTGCGGCGCAACGCCTAGTTGCGGCGCAACCAGAAAGCAGACAGATAAGTTGCGGCGCAACGATGTGTGTTGCGGCGCAACGAAAGGGTCGAGTTGCGGCGCAACGTGGTGTTGCGGCGCAACCCAAATGCAGAAAGATAAGCTGCGGTGCAATGATGTGTGTTGCGGCGCAACGAAAGGGTCGAGTTGCGGCGCAACGCTGTTGCGGCGCAACGCCTAGTTGCGGCGCAACGCCTAGTTGCGGCGCAACGCTAGTTGCGGCGCAACGAAAGGGTAGTTGCGGCGCAACGAGGTCGAGTTGCGGCGCAACGCCTAGTTGCGGCGCAACGCCTAGTTGCGGCGCAACGCCTAGTTGCGGCGCAACGCCTAGTTGCGGCGCAACGCTAGTTGCGGCGCAACGAAAGGATAGTTGCGGCGCAACGTAGTTGCGGCGCAACGAAAGGGTCGAGTTGCGGCGCAACGCCTAGTTGCGGCGCAACGCCTAGTTGCGGCGCAACGCCTAGTTGCGGCGCAACGTAGTTGCGGCGCAACGCTAGTTGCGGCGCAACGAAAGGGTCGAGTTGCGGCGCAACGCCTAGTTGCGGCGCAACGCCTAGTTGCGGCGCAACGCTAGTTGCGGCGCAAGTAAGTTGCGGCGCAACGCTAGTTGCGGCGCAACGAAAGGGTGTTGCGGCGCAACGAAAGGGTCGAGTTGCGGCGCAACGTGGTGTTGCGGCGCAACCCAAATGCAGAAAGATTGCGGCGCAACGCTAGTTGCGGCGCAACGCTAGTTGCGGCGCAACGCCTAGTTGCGGCGCAACGCTAGTTGCGGCGCAACGCTAGTTGCGGCGCAACGCCTAGTTGCGGCGCAACGCTAGTTGCGGCGCAACGCCTAGTTGCGGCGCAACGCCTAGTTGCGGCGCAACGCCTAGTTGCGGCGCAACGTAGTTGCGGCGCAACGCTAGTTGCGGCGCAACGAAAGGGTGAGTTGCGGCGCAACGTAGTTGCGGCGCAACGCCTAGTTGCGGCGCAACGCCTAGTTGCGGCGCAAGTAGTTGCGGCGCAACGCTAGTTGCGGCGCAACGAAAGGTCGAGTTGCGGCGCAACGCCTAGTTGCGGCGCAACGCCTAGTTGCGGCGCAACGCCTAGTTGCGGCGCAACGCTAGTTGCGGCGCAACGAAAGGATAGTTGCGGCGCAACGTAGTTGCGGCGCAACGAAAGGGTCGAGTTGCGGCGCAACGCCTAGTTGCGGCGCAACCCTAGTTGAGGAGCAATGATTGCGGCGCAACTCAGTCTATTTTCAAAACGTTTATACTTTTGAACCGTAACATTGTTTTGACACGTAGATTAGACTTGAACCTTAAGTGAGTCTTTAAAGTGTGTGGGGTCTAGTTATGACCTTAATAACGTGAGAATGTAGTTGTCTAATGCTTGTTCACTAATTGTAGGTAGACGAGCATAGTTACTTGCATTGTAACTAGTTGATTGATATTTGTGGACGTCTCGGAGGTAAGATACACTACTTTTGACACGCTGAGGGTTCAACGAAAAGAATGGTTTCATAATTATAACTTCCCAATTGGTAACTTATCTTGTTATGGGTATATGGGGTTACACGGGAGGTATTGTGGGTTATGAAGTTGACCATGAGACCTGAAATGCAATCCCTCATGATATGTAATGTAGTGCATGTTATGATATGACGTAGAATGTAGTGCTATGTATGAAGTATAATGTAGTGTTATGATATGCAGTAACTTGTGATGTTATGAGATGCAGAATATGCTGTTATTGGTTGATGTAGTGTAATGTATGAAGAATAATGTAGTTTTATGGTATGAAGTAATATGCAGTGTCTTGTAATGCAGTGTGATGTATTTTTATGTTGTTATGTGCATGTTTGTATGACTTGCTCATCTAGAACACTAGACTTGCTAAGTTGCCATGTCACGTGCACGTTTAAGGGCCCAAAACGTAAAAGCAGTAAACGTAGTAAACGTTTAGGTAATGCAGTCACCTAAACTAAATAACGCAGGATCGAGCTCGTTAAACTTTGATGCAGGAAAGTGTTAAGCTTAACCCGTACTTGCCCTAGCCCGGCTAAGTGCGTTGACGTAGGTTGCTTGGGTGGCTCCTTGCAACATGGTCATTTAATGCAGGGCGAGTAATACGAGGGGTCTGACCCACCTCCATATACGGATTACTCCGGGATTGGCTTGCCATTCCTTAACGACGCTTGATGTACAACCGAGTGGGGTTTGTCATCTAGTCGGGTGTAACTTATGTTACACATTAACGCAGTTAATAACGTAGTAAAGCAGTTAATGTAGTAAAGCAGTTAGAACGTAGTAAAGCAGTCAATGTAGAAAGCAGTTATGTGGTTAAACGTGTGTAAAGAAGTAATGCAGGATAAGCACATTTAGGGTGATTCATCCTAATTGATATGAAGTTGTTATGCAGTTATGTGTGAACGTGTGGTGTGTGTTGTGCCTAAATAAACTTGTCTAATGATGAAGATTGTTTTAATTGGACAAATGTTTTAATAACATAGTGTTATCTTACTTAGCTAATTCGTTAGCTAACACTTGTTTCTTAAATGTGGTTGTTCCCTCAGGTTTAGCTTGAAGGTAGACGATGAAGGAAAAGTGAGGTGTGCGTAGATGCATGCAGACGACCTTAGCTACCCATAGACGATTATCTCTCTAGACATTTAATTACACTTCGTACTTGATGTCGAATTTATGTAGTATTGTTGAACGGTTGTTTTGTGTTGGGCAATCGTTGGGTTTTCATTTTAAACTATTTGATGGTATTGCATGTAACACCAACTAAACGTAGAAACCGAACAGTTTTTTATCGGTTTTGACTTTTAAAGTCTTTTCTTCCGCAATTTGACACCGTTAGGTGAAAGTTTTTGAAAACCCATATTTTTAAATGTCGGGTGTTACAAGTTGGTATCAGAGAAATGGTTTAAGTGAACCAATGACTAAGTGTGCCATAGGAATTGGACTTAAACCGATGTAGGACAAGTTAGGCTTTAGTAGGTATGCCTAGCTTTGAGATGAAGTACTTTAGGACGGGTTGGGATTGAGTGAGAGTGTAGGATTAAGGCTATTTGATGTTTGTTTATTGATATGTGGATATGTGTTTTAGCCTTTATTTTTCCGTTTCTCGCTCCTCCGTCGCTAGTTATCCTATTGCTACCATAGACGGTCCCCGAAGTAATGTACCATTTCCCTAACTGAATTTAATAAACGTGTAATGTAGCTTATGTGTGAAGTAGCTGAGGTGAATGAAGCGGAGAGTTAGGTGAAATGGTATCCCATCGACGTTGTCTAACCCATGGGGTTAGTGACAAGGACCGCAAAGGGTATGAGATGTAGTATGTGTGCTGAGAATTATGTGAATTGTAATTGATGGAAAATAGGAGACGATACACAATGGTGGTAACGAACACGCATGTGAAAGGATACAATTACAATTATGGTCCGGAACATAATTGCAAGCGTATTACGACGCGAGTGTGTTTGTATAGCCATACTTGTGTTGACCGGTGTGCAAAGTAATGAAGTTGGAGAGGTTTCTATGTAGTGAACCTTTATGTGTCGAAAATAAACATCGTGTAACAACTTTAATGACGTTGATGTCTCGTGTGTGTGGAAATGTGTGAAGATCAATGAAAAGTTATAGCCGGTTAAATGGGCATGATGATTATAATGCACATGAAGTTAAATGAAGTCTAAAGGTACGTGAGGAATGAAGTGATTGGTAGACATTGTTGTTGAGTCTACTAGTTCAAGGGATATGGACTTGAAGTTGACAAGTAGAGTTATTACTGGATATTTGAAGGGTGATAAGTAGGTGATGCACGGAAGGGTTACCGGGTACACGTATGGAAGGATACAGTTACAATTCCGGTCGCGAACGTAATTGTAAATGTATCACGACATGTGTGTGTTTGTGTGACTGAGTCTGTGTTGATCCGAATGAAGAAGAATTGGCTCGAGAAAGGGTCGAAAGTGATGCTGAAATGAGAAGCTAACTTGCGTCGGGATGAGCAAACCAATGAGAATAACTCTAAATCCCTTTAATGAAGCTGAGCCATCTAATGTGAGGTCGCAAGTTGCTCCTGAAAATGTTGTTGCAGGAGTGAATGGTGGAGGTAACGTGGTGGAGCCTTGTGTAGTGGTTGCTAAGGATTTTGACGATACACAAAATGCAGTTGGTGCAATGGAATGGATAGCGGACGTTGAGGTGGTCCTTGCTTCATGTTATTGTCCTGATGACATGAAGGTTGTGTGTGCAACTCGAATGCTGAAGAAGAATGCCCGTAATTGGTAGAGGGCTACTACGGTGTCAAAAGCTCCTAATGTACTAGCGGTGATGCCTTGGGGTACATTTAAGGAGAAGTTTTTGGAAGAGTATGTGGGAACTTGAGAGTTGAGGCTTATTGTGATGGCCTCCCGGCTAATTAACGTGGTTTATGTAGGCAGCACACTACCTTGACTACAACTATAAAGGAGTCTAAGAGGTTGGATGATGACCTCAAATCTGAAAAGTTGTTGAGAAAGCCGATGAAAAGGAGTCGGGATTCAAGAGGAGAGCTCATTGTTCTTCGGGTTCTAATAAGAAGTTTAAAGGTAGTTCTAATTCGAATAGAAGTAAGGACAAGAAGAAGAGTGGCACGTGGTGCCCAACTTGCAAGATTACACATGAAGGTCAATGTTCAGACACGACCAAAGGGAGCCTTACGTGTGGTTCATTGGGGCACATTGCAGCTAATATTAAGGATAGTATCATTACTACAAGTGTCATGAAATAGGACATCTTATTGCCGATTGCCCTCTGATGAAGAACGAAGGAAAGAATGCAGCCGCTCCAAAGACGGGAGTTCAGGTTCTTCGAATGACGGTGGAAGCCGCTAAGAACAAACGACGAGGTGGAGATTCTTTCTCATATTGCAGGAATGAATGGCGAACTAACACGTGAACCTCCCAGCAGTTCTATCGCTTACTGCCTTCGCCGGTGTGACGTGAAGATGATATGGAGATCCTATATTTGCACAGAATCTTACGTATGGCTGCTTCTCAAGATAAGGAGTTTTCCCTTAAGAGAAGTTAAGAATAAAAATGATGGATTTAATTGCAGTCCCTAATGTAGTGAAATGAAGTATGGCTTAATGTAGTGTATTATTATGCATGAAATGTAGAAATGAAGTTGATGTGTGATATATGCATGCTTACATGGCTTGTACACCTAGCTCACAAGACTTATTAGGTGGCCATGTCACTTGCACGCTTAAGGATCCAAACGTAATGAGGTTAAAGTGTGTGAATGTCTAGGAATGTGTGTTACCTAGACTATATGTGTGTGATGGTTTAGGAATGTGTGTTACCTAAACCGTATGTGTGAAATCAAATACCATCCGGGTAAAGCCAATGTAGTGGCGGATGCACTAAGTAGGAAGGTGCAAAGTTCTTCTTGTAAGTTGATGAGCGTGCAAGTTCAAGCCAAGTCGGGGCCACTTGATCGAATTAAAGAAGCACAAGCGAGGGCATTAAGAAAGGATAACATTGACAAAGAAAGCATTGGAAAGAAGAAACGTCTTATGATGGAGACTAATAGCCGTGGGTTCAAGACATACAAGGGTCGAATTTGGGTGCCATTGCTTGGTGGTAACCGAGAATTGATCCTTGAGGAAGCCCATAGAAGTAGATATTCGGTTCATCCCGGTGTCACCAAAATGTATGCAGATTTGAAGCCGATTTATTGGTGGCCAGATATTAAAGGAGAAGTAGCTCATTTTGTAGCAAAGTGTTTGACGTGTGAACGTGTGAAAACGGACCATCAAAAGTCGTATGGTTTGTTGCATCAATTAGACGTTCCCGAGTGGAAATGGGATCATATCACCATGGACTTTGTAACGAAGCTACCAAAAACGTCAAAAGGAAATGATATGATATGGGTGATTGTAGATAGATTGACGAAGAGTGCCCATTTTCTAGCTACCCGACAAGACGTGCCTTTAAGGAAGCTGGCAAAGATATTCATTGATGAAGTAGTTTCGAAACATGGTGATGCGTAAATCACGCGACAAACGACAGCGGAAGACTATTTTTGGTATTTTCTGGATTTTATATGAAACAAACAATAAAACAAGACAAAAAAATTAAAATGATAGATAAAAGAATCCGCCACCAAGATTCGTAAAGGCCAAGCCACCGGAATCAAGGATAAAGGAAACACTCCGCCCCACCACTACAATCGATAAAGGTCTAGCCACCACGATTATAGATAAAGGAAACCGAAGATTTAAAGACCTCACCACAATATTTGATAAAGAACAAGTCACCACAAATATTGATAAAGGGGTCACTCCTAACCACCAAAATCAAAGATCTATAAAGGTAAAAGAAGATTTGTAAGAAATAGAGGCTGCTCTATTAATTTTCATTCAACATCAACTCCCTTTTACAATGAAAATAAGTCTCTATTTATAGCCACAAGCTATTTCCTAGGAATCATCGAAATAATAAAATATTACAATAAAAGCTGTCATGTGCAAGCCACTAATTAATTTGGACCAATAAGAAATGGACACATAAGCTTCTAGAAATATTCCCCTGCAAGTGGTCCCACAATACCGTTAGAAACGTCTTGTCACACGCGCCTTCTTAACAGCTGTCATTCCTTCTTTATTGGGTCCACAGACGACTTCAGTGGGAACTTTATTAATTGGAAACTGGAAACATAAATCTGGACCGCCACTGGAGACAAAATCTAGAGCACTTCACTGGAGGACCTTCAGTAGTGGTCACTGGAGCATTCATCTGGAGCAGTCATCTGGAGCTGGTCACTGGAGAACTTTACTGGTGGATTATCAGTGTTGATCACTGGAGCTTGCCACTGGAGAAATGTTACCACTGGTGGCTGGACTGGTTCAGAAAAGATTTGTCTGAAATGGGCCACTGCTGGCAGAATCAACATGGCTTGTTCAGATGGCATGATCAGTTCGGTTTCCTTCAGCTCAGTTAGCTTCTTCAGTTCACTGGGTTTCTCCAGTCCAGTGAATCTGGACATTTCCGCATCATCCTCCCCCTCTGAAAAGAGACTTGTCCTCAAGTCTTCGAGGTACTCATCCTCCAGATAAGGCATCAGATCTCCCACATTAAAAGTACTTGAAACTGCCATGTCTCCAGGTAACTCAACTTTGTAAGCATTATCGCCATATCTCTCCAGAATCTTGAACGGACCTTCAGCTCTGGGCATCAGTTTACTCTTTCTCTTCACTGGAAACCTTTCTTTTCTCAGATGCACCCACACAAGATCACCTGGTGAAAAACTGGGCTGCTTTCTATTCTTGTTTGCTCTGGCTTTGTAACTGGCATTTGCCTTCTCTATTCTGGCCTTCACTTCTCCTTGAATTTTCTTTATCTCTTTTGCTCTGGTTTTAGCTTCAATGCTTGCTTTTGGTTCAATTGAAAATGGAATTAAATCAATGGGAGTCAGTGGATTGACACCATAGCATATTTCAAACGGAGATTTACTGGTAGAATTGTTAGGAGCTCTGTTGAAAGCGAACTCAGCATGAGCCAGCTTCAGATCCCAATCCTTCAGTGTCTTCTTCACCAGTGTTCTTAACAGCATACCAATTGTTCTGTTGGTAACTTCATTCTGTCCATCAGTCTGAGGATGGTGAGACGTACTGAACAACAATCTGGTACCCATCAATCTCCATAGAGTCTTCCAGAAATAACTCAAGAACTTCACATCTCGATCTGACACAATCGTCTTGGGGATTCCATGCAATCTGACAATCTCCTTAAAGAACAAATTGGCTACTGCTGAAGCATCATTGGTTGTGTTACAAGCAATAAAATGTGCCATTTTTGAAAACCTATCAACAACCACCATTATTGAATCTATTCCCCTCTGAGTTCCGGGGAGTGCAACAATGAAATCCATACTGAGATCTTCCCATGGCTGGTTTGGAACTGGAAGAGGAGTATACAATCCTTTGTGAAAAGTAGTCTTCGCTTGGTGACAAGTTGGACAGCGACTGATAATATTCTGGACATCCTTCAGTAGACTTGGCCAGTAGAAGTTTTCAGTGAGGATCTCTCCAGTCTTGTTAATGCCAAAATGGCCAGCTAAACCTCCTCCATGTGCTTCTCTTATCAGTAAATCCCTTATTGAACCCCTGGGAATGCACAACCTTCCATTTTTAAATAAGAAACCATTTTGAACAATAAATGGTCCTTTCCGGTTAGTTTCAGTGAGGTGATCAGCAAAGTCTGGATCAGCAGCATACAACTCTTTAATGAAAGAAAATCCAAGAACTCTTGCTTCCAGAATTGTTAACAGTGAATATCGTATGACAAGCGCATCAGCAACAACATTACAAACTCCAGCTTTATGCTTTGAAACAAAGGAATAAGACTGTAAGAATTCTACCCATTTGGCATGTCTGGCATTAAGCTTGTGTTGACCATTTATAAACTTCAGTGCTTCGTGGTCAGAGAATAAGACAAACTGTTTCGGCTTCAGATAATGTGACCAGTGAGTGATAGCACGAATAATTGCATAAAATTCTTTATCATAAGTACTATACTTCAGTTTAGAGCCATTGAGCTTTTCACTGAAATATGCAAACTGGACGCCCTGCTTGTACCAGAACTGCACCAATACCTACTCCACTGGCGTCGCACTCTAACTCAAACAACTGATCAAAATCTGGCAAAGATAGAACTGGAGCTGAACTGAGCTTCTCCTTCAGTGATTCAAAAGCCGACTAGGCTGACTTAGGCCAGTCAAACACACCCTTCTTCAGACAATCAGTGATTGGGGCCACAACTGTAGAGAAATTCTTGATAAATCTTCTGTAAAAAGAAGCCAGTCCATGAAAACTTCTTACTTCAGTGATTGTAGTTGGAACTGGCCATGATCTGATGGCATCGACCTTAGGGGGATCCATAGAAATTCCACTCTTAGACACAACATACCCCAGAAATATCACACTTTCCACCATAAAATCACATTTCTCCAGTTTGCCATACAACTGGTGTCTTCTCAACAGTTCAAATACCTTCTTCAGATGGCTAACATGTTCAGCTTCAGATTTTGAATACACCAGAATATCATCAAAGTAAACAACAACAAACTGTCCAATGAGTGGTCTGAGAACTTCATTCATCAGTCTCATGAAAGTACTGGGAGCATTAGATAAGCCAAAAGGCATAACTAACCATTCATACAAACCTCCCTTGATTTTGAAAGCAGTTTTCCACTCATCTCCATCTTTCATCCTTATCTGGTGATAGCCACTTCTGAGATCGATATTTGAAAATACTTTGGAGCCATGTAACTCATCTAGCATATCATCCAATCTGGGAATGGGATACCTATACTTAATGGTTATATTGTTGATGGCCCTGCTATCAACACACATTCTCATCGTACCATCTTTCTTTGGGACCAGGAGAGCTGACACTGAACAAGGACTAATGCTTGCTCTGGCATAACCTCTGGCAACCAACTCATCTACTTGCCTCTGCAACTCTTTAGCTTCATTGGGTGAACACCTATAAGCAACTTTGTTTGGCAGAACTGACCCTGGAACCAAGTCAATCTGGTGCTCAATTCCTCTTACTGGTGGCAAACCTTCAGGTAGGTCTTCTGGGAAAACATCAGTGAATTCCTTCAGTAAAGTCTTCAGGAGACTGGGTACACCAGTGAACTCCTTCTCTTCAGATTTTTCTACGACCAGTAACATCATAACTGGAGAGCCTTCAGATAACTCTTCTTCGACTTCAGCTTGAGATATAAACAAAGGCTTACTGGGCTGGTCTTTCTTGACTTTCATCAGTTCATTAGGCTTCAAAGAAGTCAGTGTGACCTTCTTTCCACTTATACTCAAAGAATACGAGTTCATTCGACCATCATGAAGAACATAATTATCGAATAACCATGGTCGACCCAATAAAATATGACAAGCATCCATAGGTACAACATCACAAATAATTTTGTCTTGATAAACTGACCCAATTGAAACGGAATAGTAACTTGACGATTAACTTTCACCTCTGCTCCTTCACTGAGCCATTGCAACTTGTAAGGTCGAGGGTGCTTAACTGTAGGTAGCGCCAGTTTCTCTACCATGTAAGTTGAAGCAGCATTAGCACAACTCCCACCATCAATGATCAGATCACAAACCTTTCCTTTGACTGTGCATCTGGAGTGAAAAATGTTCTCCCT
>CM067171.1:121383618-121606841 GCA_034093135.1 Erigeron breviscapus | reverse complement strand
ACATAGTTGGTCTTAATTACGAACTCACAATGTATAATGATGTTAATCAAGAAAAGTAATACTGGATAAGTAATAGGTTAACGAGTACATGTAAGCTATAATACCTGACTTGAAAGGTTTAGTTAAATAGGTTGCCCATTGTTGAAACAAAAAACCCTAAAATTGTCCCTCTCCCTTATGGCGATTTTCTTCCCTAACTGCAAACCCTAATTCGTCTTCGATCATCTTGTTAATATGTCCCTCTCACAGATTCTTGAATTCTTATGCGTTCAAGGGTTTGTTGACGTGCATGTTTGAGGTGATTATTTCGATCTAGGGTTTTTTCTTTTTTATTTTTTTCGTCCAAACCCTTATTCGTTATTTCTTCCTCCCGATTTGTTACCTTGCTTGGATCGGCTACCTGGGGTAGTTTAGCTAGATCGTTGAAGCTTGTTAACAGGTTAAGGCGATTGATTTAATTAATAGGATTTTTTAAGGTGTTTTTTAGGGTTTTTGCAGTTCGTAATTTATTTACTCTTTTGCTTGTTTGTCTTGTTGATTGCTGCATGGTGGTATTGTGTGTATGAAGAGGGATAGTCCTTTCGATCTGAAAACTCTTGACGAACGTTTTAATAAGATTAGACAGGATTCTATGTCCGGCTAGAAAAAGAAAAAGGGTGGTAGTCCGAATAAAGGAGGAAACCCTAATTTTAATAGCAATGAGGGTGTTTCTTCGTCCAAGCCAAATACGGCTGGTGTTAATCCAGGTGGTGGTATCAATACTACTAACAAAACTCCTGGTTTTACGAAGAACAATGATAGTCAGGTAAATAATGATAATGGAAAGCTAGGCGGTGGTTCATATGCAACTGGTCAAAACTCTAATTCAGGGAAGGATGGAAGTGACAACAAAAAAGATAATGAAACCAGTTTTAAATATGTTCCTGAGGATCAGAACGAGAAGTCGAATATGGATTCTGCTACATTCCAGAATATGGAAAAGAACGACCAGGAAACTGAACATATGAATGATGGCAAAGGTGGAGAGGCTGGCGATCTGCATCCAAAACCAGATTCAGGTGCACCAGAATTGAATGCTTTTAAGTCTGATTTTCCAGATTTGAATAATGTGAATTTAAAAGATGATGCGCAAGCTCAACAACAAAATCCTAGCAAAAAGGTTTCGTATGCTGCTAAACTACAAGGTGATGCGGTCAAAGTTGGAGCGGAGAAGCGAAAGATTAATCTGAGGAAGATTGAGACCACAAGTAACGTGGATGGTGTTGATGTTGTTTTGCCAAAAGAATCTATGACAGAGGTATGTGCTCGATATGATAATACTTTGTATGGTTACTTCTTGGGAAAGAGAATTGCGTTCCCGGCTGTGGATAATTTTGTGAAAAATGGTTGGATAAAACATGGTCTTAGACGCATCATGATGAATGCTAGTGGATTTTATTTTTTTAAATTTAAAACAAAAGAGGGCATGAATTATGTGCTTGAGAATGGTCCTTGGATTATAAGAAGTTCACCTATCATCCTAAATGTTTGGAACCCGAATGCCAATCTTACCAAAACAGATATGAAGAATGTTCCCGTTTGGGTTAAATTGCATGATGTCCCTATGGTTGCCTATACTGATGATGGATTAAGCTTGTTGATATCGAAAGTGGGTGACCCTAAACAGTTAGATTCATACACAACTGATATGTGTATTGAGTCTTGGGGCCGGAATAGTTATGCTAGAGCATTAGTGGAATTGGATGCGGAGGAAGATTTTAAACAAAAGATTGTTGTTGCCATCCCAAAGATGGAGGATGAGGGATATACGAATTCAGTTATCAATATTGAATATGAATGGAAGCCACCAAGGTGCTCGGTTTGTAAAATCTTTGGACATGTTGATTCTACATGTCCCAAAGCTGTGAAAGTGGCTCCTATGGCTAAAGCAGTGGACAATGAAGGATTTCAACAGGTAAAAAACAAGAGAAAAGGAAAACCCCAAGGATTTCCAATAAAGCAAAAACAAAAGCCTGCTATTGAATATAGACCAGTGGTGAAACCTAAACAAACAGCGGATGTAGCAAGCACATCCAAGCCACCTGTTAGCACTCATAACTCTTATGACCTTTTGAATGATTATGGGGAGGGGTTTAACGACCCCCTATTGCAGGAGACCACAATGGAAGAAAGGCTCGAGCTTGAGAAGAAACGACTTGAAAACCTTGTTGATGGTGATTCGGATGATGAAAGTGTTGAGACTGCTTTTGATGAATCGGTTGAAGTCATTAATCAAACGAATGTGCCAAGAAAACCTTCTGAGGGGGCAAGCACTCCCGGTAAAGATGGTTTTAATGGGTAGTATTGCTTCCTGGAATATAAGAGGGTTGAACCACCCTCTCAAACAAAAGGAGGTTCAACATGTAGTGCATGAGAATCATTTGAATGTATGCGCTATTCTGGAATCCCATATGGATGTTAGTAAAGTTGTTTGATACTTGTAAAAAGATATGTAAAGCTTGGAATTGGACATCGAATGGAAGTTTATGTAATAAGGGAACGAGAATAATTGTTGGGTGGGATACTGATTTTGTAGATTTAATGGTTCTTTCTCAAACAGATCAAGTCATGCATACCCAAATCATTTTTAAATTGGATCAGAAATCATTGTTTTGTTCTTTTGTTTATGCAGATAACTATTATAAACGGAGAAGAGAAGCTTTGTTATGAACTGGGTAAACATAAAATGTTTGTCCATGATCGACCATGGGTGATTCTCGGGGATTTCAATTCTTCGCTGAACCTTGAAGATAATTTACTGGGTACATCGAAGATTACTTTAGGCATGAGGGACTTTCAAGAATGTGTTGAAGCAATTGAAGTTTTAGACATCAATAGTTCTGGTTTGCACTTCACATGGATCCAGAAACCAAAGAAAGGTATTGTGTTTTTAAAAAGATAGATCGTGTCATGGGAAATATGAAATTTGTGGACGACTTTCCATCTGCTACTGCATTATTTCAGCCATACAGGGTGTCGGATCACTCACCATGTGTCCTAAAGCTCCCATCGGTAACGAGAACTAGGCCTAAACCTTTTAAATTTACTAATATGCTTGTCCATAAGCAGGGCTTTAAGGAAGCTGTTGAACGTGAATGGCAGCAAGATATTACTGGGCATTACATGTTTCGTGTTGTCAAAAAGCTGAAAACATTAAAAAAACCTTTGCGTAAGCTTCTTTTGAAACAAGGCAATCTTCATGCTCGGGTAGATGAACTTAGGACGGAGCTGGATATGACTCAAACTGCCATTGAGAAAGATCCAATGGACCCGTCCCTGCGTGAAAAGGAAGCAAAAGTTCTCAATGAGTTCAAAGAAGCACAACTTGATGAAGAGAGTTTCCTTAAACAAAAGGCAAAAGTGGAATGGCTCGCTCTGGGGGATGCGAATTCGGGTTTTTTTCAGTAAAGGGATACCCCGATGATTTTATAAATATCAAAAATTGAGTACAAGTAATGTGGCAGAATACCACATTAGTTCATACATACGACATGCCGTATATATGTATCTATGAAACACAAAACATACAACTAATACATCAACACCACTATTTTGCTAACATAACACACAAATAGTAAGTGAAAATGTAGAAGGAAGCTGAAATGGGACCAGATCTCCACACGATGGGGCTGTTGAGATAAAAACTCGTAGTAACAAGTCACATTGGAAGATTCCATACTGCCAGCGCTTGAGCAACATTAGGCTTGTGTTTAAACTTTAAAGAAACCAGCCTATAACGTATTGTTTGGACAATAACCTCTCGTAATTGAGCTGCACTCCGCCTTTTATTTGAAAATGTACATTGATTCCGTTCTTGCCATATGTAGTATGCAGTAGCAGCAACACAAAGCTTCCAAATAATTATACTAGCTGATCTCGAATTAGAATTAGAATCCATCCAATTCATAATGTCACTCCAATTACTTGAGATATTAACCATCCCAGGAAGGTCACGAACCAAGTGCCAAACTTGAGAAGAGTAATTGCATCCAAAAAATAGGTGCTCGTGTGAATCGGGACCTGTTTTACACAAAGAGCAAACAAGAAGATTAAGGTTAGTAGCAGCGCCACCAACGTCCCAACATTTCATGTTGTCGTGGGTCTTGAGTTTCTTCCTTAGCAACAGCCACATATTGAAAGCATGACGCGGAATGCATTGAGGAAACCACACGCTATCCACCCATTTAACCTCATCAGATCTTAGTATAATGGTATCCCATACCTCCCTAGCTGAAAAAACCTTCTCCTTACCATCACCATCCACCCATGAAATAAGATCCGGTTTATTCTGCTGCAACAAAGGAGGGCGTACACTAATTAAAACAGGAAACAAATCATACCACGCCGTAGGCCATTTCCAATGTCCTTGGTCAATCAAATCTGCTACACAATTACTTAGAGAGAATCCCGCTTGAGCGATTTGTCTAGGGGTAATAAACCTGTTTAATGGGCAGCAAGCATCCCATTTATCAAACCACATAGAGGCTGATAGACCATCCCCAATAGTACTCCTCACATGTGGCCGGATTTTTGTTCTAAGCTTGAGAAGTTTGCGCCATCCCCAGCTTACGTTGGTACCAAGAGGAACTTCCCAAAAACCTCGATTCTTCAATTTGTAAGCATAAATCCAGTCTACCCAAATCGATGGTTTTTTATTTAGAATACTCCACACATGAGTCGTCATAAGAGACATATTAACTTCTTTAATCTTGCGGATACCTAACCCACCTTCATATTTCGGTAGACAAACATCCTTCCATGCTACCTTCGCCTTGCCTTTAATCATAGGCCCTTGACACCACAAAAAGCTCCTCATCCTTTGTTCCAATTCCTTGATAATTCTGGCAGGAAGTATAAAAACCGATGCCCAATATATATGCATGGAGCCTAGGACTGAGTTTACTAATTGAAGCCTACCCGCAAAAGATAAAGACTTGTTCTTCCAATCCGAGATCCTTTTATCCAACCGCTCAACTAAAATCTTACAATCCTTATACAGCAACTTTGTAGATATTAGGGGAACCCCTAAATATCTAACCGGTAGAATACCTTCATCAAAGGGCATGATATTAAGAATACTTTCTTTCACATGAGGCGGTACATTACAGAAAAAGGCAACACTCTTGGAAAGGCTCGGAGCAAGACCCGAAGCAGCTGTAAAAACATTCAATGTATCCATGATGACCCTTGCAGAGGCTAGATTACCACGAGAAAACAAAAACAGATCGTCAGCAAAGCAAAGGTTAACCAGGGAAAGTTTCTCACATTTGTTATGATACCTAAAGGATGGCTCATTTTCAATAGCTTTCTGAAGTAACAAATTAAGCACTTCCATAACTAAAGTGAACAGGTAAGGAGACATAGGATCCCCCTGTCTGAGGCCCCGTTCACCTTTAAAGTAACCGTGCAAATTACCATTAATGCTCAGTGAGAAGGATGTACTTGTAACACAAGCCATAATCCATGACACCATTTTTCCATCAAATCCGAACCCCACAAGTACTTGTCTAAGGAATTGCCAATCTACAGTGTCATATGCTTTTTGTATATCAACCTTAAAAGCACTTCTTGGCGGGCCAACATTTCTATGGTAATTATGCATTAACTCCTGGGTCAAGAGAATATTATCCGAAATCTTCCTACCAGGAATAAAAGCAGACTGATTTTTGCTAACAATATCATCAAGTCCATCTTTTATGCGGTTAGTAATAATCTTACTAATGCATTTGTAGATCACATTGCAACAAGAGATGGGTCTAAAATCTGAGATACTTGATGGGGTTGTAACCTTTGGTACAAGGGATATAATAGTATGATTTAATTCTTTCAAAAGTCTACCCGAGGTAAAGAAATCAATAATAGCATCAGTTACCTCAACACCTATAATATCCCATGCGCTTTTAAAAAATACCGATGTGTACCCATCCGGTCCTGGCGCTTTGTCATCACCGATTGAGAACATGGCTGATTTAACCTCTTCCTTTGACACCGGCTTTACCATATCAGTGGCCTTTGTCGGATTCAGGACTCTAGTAAAGATCCCAGCAAGCTGATCATAGTTCATTGCGTGAGCTTCTCCAAGAAAATGCTTATAATGATTTACTAGAGCATCAGGGACATCTCCACCATGAAAGTAAGTTCCATTAGCATCCTTTATTGAGTCAATCCTACTCCGATGATTCTTGCATTTAACCGCATTATGAAAAAACTTGGAATTTGAGTCTCCAACCCTTAACCAATTTACCTTTGATTTCTGTTTAAGAAATAATTCTTCATCAATAACGGCCTCAGTAAACTCTTTGACACACTTCGCCTCCACGTCACGAAAGAGCTGGTTTGCAGGGTCAATATCGATGTCCTTTTGAGCTTTATCAAGTGCATCCCGGAGATGAATAACACGAGAGTGAATGTTTCCCTGATCTCTCAGCAGCTTACGCATAGGCGATTTCAATAATCTCAACTTTTTTACCACCTTAAAGATTTTATTCCCATCAATTTCTTGCTCCCAGCACTTCTTGACAGCCTCTAGAAACCCTGGCTTATTAGCAATCAGATTAACAAATTTGAATGGCTTAGGCCTCGATCTAGAGATAGAAGGTAACTTGACTATACACGGAGAATGATCCGATATTCTATATGGTTGAAACATAGCATGGGACGCCGGAAACTCGTCTATAAAATGAACATTGCCCATCACCCTATCAATCTTTTTTAAAATTCCAATTCCTTTTTTAGGCTTTTGCGTCCAAGTATAGTGCAACCCGGAACTATTGATGTCCAGAACCTCGATCTCTTCAACACACTCTTTAAACTCCCGCATTGCAATACTAATAGTTGAAGAACCATAGAAGCTATCTTCCAAGTTTAAAGAAGCGTTGAAATCCCCCATAATAACCCAAGGTTTCCCACGAACAAAATTTTTATGGTTGCACAAATTCGACCAAAGACTTCGTCTACCTTTATAATGGTTATCGGCATAAATGAATGAGCAGAACAAGGCCTTCCTATCCAGCTTGTAGATAACTTGCACATGAATGACCTGGTCAGATTGAGCAATCACCATCACATCCACTAGGTCTGCATTCCACCCTACAATTATACGAGTACCCCTATTGCACAACGACGCATTAGAAGACCAACACCAATCCTTACAGATTTTTTTACAAGTGTCAAACAGCTTAGACACATCAACATGCGATTCCATAATGGCACATACATTAAGATGATTCTCATTGATCACCTCACGAACCTCCTTTTGTTTCAGGGGCCGGTTCAATCCCCTTATATTCCAAGATGCTATACTACCCATTAGAACCTCCAAAACCGGGAGTGCTTGCCCCCTCAGAGTTAGGTTTGATTCCATGAGCCATGAATGATTCAGTTTCTGTATATATTTCTTCTACGTCCTCTTCATCATCCAAACCAAAAGGATCCTTTTTACTTGCATCTTTGGTGCTCTAAGACTTGAGATTATCCTCGACATTCACTTCCTGAATCAATGGTTCAGTATGTGGTGTGCCATAGTCCGTAAGCACATCATAAGCATTTTTAGTACTGACCTTCGATGTACTTGGGCCTGAATTAGAATTATCCTTCACTACTGGTCGATATACCATTTGTGGTTTTTGGCCCTTTAAAGGAAATCCATGTTTTGCTTTCTTCTTATTGACCAGTTGAAACCCATCATCTGTATCTCTACCAGCCTTCTCCACTACTACTATTTTCTCAATTTTGGGACACTGGGAGTTATTATGTCCAAAAACACAGCAAGTAGAACAACGAGGTGGTTTCCAATCATATTCTAAAGAAACTTTCACTTTGGTGATACCATTCCCTTCTACATCAGGGATCGCAATATGTAAATGTTCTTTTAGTTCATTAGCTGAATTCAGTTCAATCATAGCCCGTGCAAAGCTACTACGACCCCATGAATCCATGCACATAGTTGCAGTATACGAATCCAACATAATTGGTTTACCAATTTTCGAAGCCATCATGCTTAAACCATCCTCGGAAAATGCTACAAGTGGTACATCATTCATCTTTACCCATACCGGGATCGATGTAGTGTCTTCCTTCCTTAAGTCCACCGTAGGACTCCATTTTTAAGAATAATGGGAGTGTTCCGTATCATCCATGGGCCTTCCTCCAACAATTTTTCCATACCCTCCTTTGTTCCAAATTTAAAGAAGAAGAAACCTCGGGAATTCATCATCACACGTTGTATTCCATATTTCCCCCAGGACTTTTTTACAAAATTATCAACAAGTGGGTATGCAAGTCGCTTGCCTAGAAAATATCCATACAGAGTGTTAGCATACCTTACATGAGGTGTTTGACAGATTCCAAAGGAATCATGACATCCACGCCATCAATATTACTATCCACATTCATTTGTCGGAAATTAACCTTCCGCCCATGGTTATCACTTCGGACAGCTGAAGCATAAGATTTGATATTATTATTCTCAGTATTATTTCCAGTTTTATCCTCCAGTCCCGGTTCACCATCCACTTTTAAATTATCTACAGGTCCATCTGTAACAACAGGATGTGTATGATTATCTTGAACAGAAGGATCTTCCTGGTTCAGGTTAATTGGAGTGCCATCGTTGACTGGCAAACCATAATCCTCCCGATTTCTGGAATTTAAATCCTCAGTCGCAAACTCAACCTCCTCCACAACATCAGGAGTTTCATTAGAATTTTTTGGAGACCACCACCTGGTACGTGATCAGAAGCATGAGCCCTAGCAGCAGCAGTTGTTGTCCCTTTATCAGGCTCGGCAGAAAGAGGAGAGGTTTTTGAATTTCCATCTTGTTTAGTACCCTTATTAGGGCTTCCACCTTTCTTCTTCTTCTTTCCCGACATCTCATCAACACGAATCTCACCAACACGAATTCTATTAAACCTTTCGTCTAAAGCTTTCAAATCAAATGGACTATCTCTCTTCATACACACAAAACACCATGCAGCGAATTAAACAAGTAACCACAATACGAGCAAAAAAAGAGAACAAAAACAGAAAACCCTAACCCTACGAAAAACGCTAAACAATTAATCGAACCCCTTAATCAATTTACAAGTTCAATCGATCTACCTGGTCTAAACAAGTTAGCCGGGATCACTTAATCAGAAGAAAGACAATAAATCTAGGGTTTTAAGCGACAAGAAAAGAAACCCCAAAAAAACGCAAGAACAAGATCAGAAAAACAATAAATTAGACACGAATCATTGCATAAAAGTATACAGTGACCATGAATAATCATTAAAATCTGATTAGGAATTGCGAAATTGGGGCACGAGGATCAGGAAAAAAATCGCCACAAAATGCAAAAACCACAGATCGCGAATTGAGATCATCAAAGACATGCATGGTGTTACACATGAAGGTGGAGATGCACATAAAGCTTTCGTGGATCATTTTATGAACTTTTTGGGGAAGGAAGATGTTATGACAACTAACCCAACACCAGATCTGTTTGATAGGGTTATTGACCATGTAAAGGCTGCAAATATGGTTAGAAATGTTACGGATGAGGAAATAAAGCAGGTTATGTTCAGTATTGGGGAGAATAAAGCACCCGGACCTGATGGGTATACTTCAGCCTTTTTTAAGAGTTCATGGGACATTGTTGGCAGTGAGGTATGTCTAGCAATACAAGAATTTTTTCGCAATGGGAAAATGCTACAACAGATCAACCATACTTTCATTGCTTTGATCCCAAAGGTTACCACACCCTCCTCTATTAATGACTATCGTCCTATATCTTGTTGCAACACCATTTATAAATGTATAAGCAAGATTATTACGAATAGAATAAAGGAAGGCTTGCATGATATTGTTAGTATAAACCAGTCGGCGTTTGTACCGGGGAGACTTATTTCTGATAATATACTTCTCACTCAGGAGCTAATGCATAACTGATGCGGAAATGTCCAGATTCAATGAACCAAGTTTGACTGAAGCTGAGCTGGAGGAATCTGGAGGAAAACAGTTGACTAAACTGAAGAAGGAATCTGAGCGAACCATGCAGTCTGAACAAGCAATGTTAATTTTGCCAGCTGTATCACATTTTAACCATCTTTTTACTGAAATAACTCAGTCTCCAGTAGTGACCTTGCTCCAGTGGGAATTATCACCAGTGGCATCTGACGAGCTCCAGTTGCATCTGAAGGACTCCAGTAGTGAATACTGAAGGCCACCAGTGAAGTGCTCCAGATAAATGCTCCAGTTGTCTATAATAAAGTTTACTTTAACTGAAGGTTGTGTGGGGTCAATAAGGACGTGGGTATGGACGCGTGGCAGCTTTTTAGTGGATCAAGGAGGAGCGTGCAAAAGCATTAATATTCCTAACGATATTGTGGGCCACTTGAAGAGGATTGTTTCTAGAAGCCTTATGTGTCTATTTTCCTATTGGTCCAAATTAATTAGTGGCTTGCACATGACAGCTTTTGTATTATTTTATTATTTTGTCGTTGATTCCTAGGTAAGAGTATGTGGCTATAAATAAGGCCTTTATTTCTCATTGTAAGTTAGTGTTACCTTTATAGATCTTTGATCTTGGTGGTTAAGAGTGACCCCTTTATCAATATTTGTGGTGACTTGTTCTTTATCAAATATTGTGGTGAGGTCTTTTAATCTTCTTTTACCTTTATAGATCTTTGATCTTGGTGGTTAGGAGTGACCCCTTTATCAATATTTGTGGTGACTTGTTCTTTATCAAATATTGTGGTGAGCTCTTTTAAATCTTCGGTTTCCTTTATCCTTGATTCCGGTGGCTTAGCCTTTACGAGTCTTGGTGGTGGATTCTTTTATCTATCGTTTTACTTTATTGTCTCGTTTGATTGTTCATTTCGTATAAAATCCAGAAAATACCAAAAATAGTCTTCCGCTGTCGTTTGTCGCGTGATTTACGCATCAAATTTGGTATCAGAGCCAGGTTTGCAAAAGGTTTCTTAATCTTTTGGTTGTCGTTGTTTGATCGTTTAGATCTGTTGGTTATTTGTTTAGACCTATTGATTGTGAGTTGTTTCATGGTCTGGCATCATTTTAAAGAAGGTTCATCCGAAATTTCTCAACTGTTGTAGCTCCCATTACTGATTGCCTCAAGAAAGGTGTGTTTGAATGGCCTAAGTCAGCACAGAGTGCCTTTGAATTGCTGAAAGAAAAGCTCAGTTCAGCACCAGTCCTGTCCTTACCAAATTTTGAATTATTATTCGAATTGGAGTGTGACGCTAGTGGAGTTGGTATTGGTGCAGTCCTTGTTCAAGAAAAGAGACCAGTCGTGATGCGGGAATGTCCAGATTCAATGAACCAAGTTTGACTGAAGCTGAGCTGGAGGAATCTGGAGGAAAACAGTTGACTAAACTGAAGAAGGAATCTGAGCGAACCATGCAGTCTGAACAAGCAATGTTAATTTTGCCAGCTGTATCACATTTTAACCATCTTTTTACTGAAACAACTCAGTCTCCAGTAGTGACCTTGCTCCAGTGGGAAATATCACCAGTTGCATCTGAAGGACTCCAGTGAAAATCAATTCTGAAGGGCTCCAGTGACCACTACTGAAGGTCCTCCAGATGACGTGCTCCAGTTTTTGTCTCCAGTTGCGGTCCAATTTATGTTCCAGTTACCAATTAATAAAGTCTCCACTGAAGTTGTTTGTGGGCCCAAGAATAAAGAAGAATGACAGTTGTTAAGGAAGGCGTGTGTGACGTTTCTAACAATATTATGGGACCACTTGCAGGGGAATGTTTCTAGAAGCTTACGTGTCCATGTCTTATTGGTCCAAACTAGTTAGTGGCTTGCACATGACAGCTTTTGTGTATTATTTTATTATTTCATCGTTAATTCCTAGGTAGAGCACATGGCTATAAATAGAGGTTTATCTCTCATTTGTAAAAAAAGTTGATGTTGAATGAAAATTAATAGAGCAGCCTCTATTTATTACAAATCTTCTTTTACCTTTATAGATCTTTGATCTTGGTGGTTAGGAGTGACCCCTTTATCAATATTTGTGGTGACTTGTTCTTTATCAAATATTGTGGTGAGGTCTTTTAAATCTTCGGTTTCCTTTATCTATATCGTGGTGGCTAGACCTTTATCGGTTGTAGTGGTGGGGCGGAGTGTTTCCTTTATCCTTGATTCCGGTGGCTTAGCCTTTACGAGTCTTGGTGGTGGATTCTTTTTATCTATCATTTTACTTTATTGTCTCGTTTAGTTGTTTGTTTCATATAAAATCCAGAAAATACCAAAAATAGTCTTCCGCTGTCGTGTGTCGCGTGATTTACGCATCAAATTTGGTATCAGAGCCAGGTTTGCAAAAGGTTTCTTAATCTTTTGGTTGTCGTTGTTTGATTGTTTAGATCTGTTGAAGTTTTGATTAGATCTGTTGTTTGAACGTTTAGATCTGTTGGTTATTTGTTTAGACCTATTGATTGTGAGTTGTTTGCTGGTTATAAATGGCTTTTAGAAGGAATATGACTTTAGATGAAGCTAATAATGCTAGGAGAGATAGACAGATAGAAGATCTACAAGAAGCTCTTGGTAGAGTTGTTCATATGTTAGAAGATGGTGGTTTACGATTTAATCGAGAAAATGTTGTTGCCAGTGAGAGAGATTCTGAATCTCAAGGCCCCAGTGAAAGGTCTGATAGTAATCCTAGGCACTCTAGTGATTCTGATGAACCACATCCTAGAGAAAGGCGTAGGAGGCATAAGGGTGATGATACTAGGGATATTAAGATAGATCCACCAGATTTTAATGGGTCTTCTAACCCAGAAGAGTATTTTGAATGGGTCCAGGTGATGGACAGGATTATAGAGATAAAAGGTTATGATGATAGAAAAGGCTTCAAAGTTGCCATTATTAAACTGAAGAAATATGCTTCATCCTGGTATGATAACATGAAGTCTGAAAGGGAATATAAAGGCAAAAGCAAAATCAAGACCTGGTCCAAACTGAAGGAAGTTATGCAAAAGAGATTTGTTCCCCAGTCGTACAAGCAAGACCAGTACTTACTGATGAACAATCTGAAGCAAGGAGTTAAGGAGGTTGTAGAATACATTAGAGAGTTTGAACATCTGAAGACCAGAACTGGTGTGAATGAAACTGAAGAGCACACTATAGCCAGATTTCTTGGTGGTCTGAACGCTGCCATTACTGAGAAGATTGAATTGCAGCCTATCTGGACATACGAAGGTGCATGTAAAATGGCTATCCAGATTGAAAGACAACTGAAGAAGAAGGTTCCGTACAAGTCATTCAGTAAGGTTCCTGCCAGTGCAAGTCAACCAGTTGCCAGTCAACCAGTTGTCAGATTTACTGAAGCTGCTCAGAAATCCTCCAGAGGGAAAGAAAAAGAAACTGGAGCTTCTAAAGAACCAGTTGGAAGAAAATGTTTCAAGTGTCATGGCTTTGGTCACTTCCAGGTCCAGTGTCCTAATCAAAGAGCATTAACTGCAAGAGAAATTGAATGTTTGCCAGATGTCGACACTGAAGAAGGTGAGCCAGTGTATGATGAAGAAGAAGATGAAGAATCTTATGTTGGTGCAGATGTAGGAGAGATGTTGGTTGTCAGGAGAGTGATGCATACTGATGAAGTTACAGCTGATACTGCTCAGAGGGAGAATATTTTCCACTCCAGATGCACAGTGAAAGGCAAGGTATGTGATCTGATCATCGATGGTGGCAGTTGTGCAAATGTTGCTTCAACTTACATGGTAGAGAAACTGGAACTACCAACAGTGAAGCATCCCAGACCTTACAAGTTGCAATGGTTAAGCGAAGGTTCTGAAGTAAAGGTAAGTCGACAAGTCACTATTCCCTTTTCAATTGGGTCAGTTTACCAAGATAAAATTATATGTGATGTTGTTCCCATGGATGCCTGTCACATTTTGTTGGGCCGACCATGGTTATTTGATAATTATGTTCATCATGATGGTCGTATGAATTCATATTCTCTGAATATAAGTGGAAAGAAGGTCACCCTGACTTCTTTGAAACCCACCGAACTGATGAAAATCAAGAAGGATCAACCCAGTAAGCCTTTGTTTTTATCTCAATCTGAAGTTGAGGAAGAGTTATCTGAAGGCTCTCCAGTTCTAATGCTACTGGTCGTTGAAAAGTCTGAGAGAAGAAGTCCACTGAAGTCCCCAGTTTACTGAAGTCATTACTGAAGGAGTTCAGAGATGTTTTTCCTTAAGATATACCTGAAGGATTACCTCCAGTTAGAGGTATTGAGCACCAGATTGACTTGGTTCCAGGCTCAGTTCTTCCAAACAAAGCTGCTTATCGTTGTTCTCCTAATGAAGCTAAAGAATTACAAAGACAAGTAGATGAACTGGTCAAGAAGGGTTATGTCAGAGCAAGCATGAGTCCTTGTTCAGTTCCTGCTCTACTGGTTCCAAAGAAAGATGGAACGATGAGAATGTGTGTTGACAGCAGAGCCATCAACAATATAACTATTAAGTATAGATATCCTATTCCCAGATTGGATGATATGCTTGATGAGTTACATGGCTCCAGAGTGTTTTCAAAGATTGATCTCAGAAGTGGTTATCACTAGATAAGAATGAAGGATGGAGATGAGTGGAAAACTGCATTCAAAATCAAAGGAGGCTTATATGAATG
Organism: Erigeron breviscapus; assembly: GCA_034093135.1. Lineage (NCBI taxonomy): Eukaryota > Viridiplantae > Streptophyta > Magnoliopsida > Asterales > Asteraceae > Erigeron > Erigeron breviscapus. The sequence goes on along the minus strand of CM067171.1, from coordinate 121,592,171 downwards.
GTTAGTGATGCCTTTCGGCTTGTCCAATGCCCCCAGTACATTCATGAGGCTAATGAATGAAGTTCTGAGGCCACTTATAGGTCAGTTTGTTGTTGTTTACTTTGATGATATTCTGGTGTACTCTAAATCTGAAGCTGAACATGTTGGTCATCTGAAGAAAGTATTTGAACTGCTAAGAAGACACCAGTTGTATGGAAAAATGGAGAAATGTGATTTTATGGTGGATAGTGTGATATTTCTGGGGTATGTTGTGTCGAAAAATGGGATTTCAATGGATCCATCGAAGGTAGAAGCCATCAGATCGTGGCCAGTTCCTACAACCATCACTGAAGTTAGAAGTTTTCATGGACTGGCATCATTCTATCGAAGGTCATAAAGAACTTTTCTACAGTTGTGGCTCCTATCACTGATTGTCTGAAGAAAGGTGTGTTCAACTGGCCAAGTTCAGCTCAACTGGCGTTCGAAGCACTGAAGGGGAAGCTCAGTTCAGCTCCAGTTCTATCCTTACCAGATTTTGATATGCTATTTGAACTTGAATGTGATGCTAGTGGAGTTGGTATTGGTGCAGTACTGGTGCAGAGTGGGCGTCCAGTTGCTTATTTCAGTGAGAAACTGAACGGATCAAAATTAAAGTATAGCACTTATGATAAAGAATTTTATGCAATAATTCGTGCTATCACTCACTGGTCACATTATCTGAAGCCAAAACAGTTCGTATTGTTTTCTGATCATGAAGCACTGAAGTTCATTAATGGTCAGCATAAGCTTAATGCCAGGCATGCAAAATGGGTGGAATTTTGCAATCTTATTCATTTGTTTCAAAGCACAAGGCTGGAGTTTGCAATGTTGTTGCTGATGCACTATCACGAAGATATTCTTTATTATCAGTTCTGGAAGCAAGAGTACTTGGATTTTCTTTCATAAAGGAGTTATATGTTGCTGATCCAGATTTTTCTGAGAAAGTTACTGAAGCTAATCTGAAAGGACCATTCACTGTTCAAGATGGTTTCTTATTCAAGAATGGTAAGTTGTGCATTCCAAGGGGTTCAATAAGAGATTTATTAATAAGGGAAGCACATGGAGGAGGTCTAGCTGGACATTTTGGAATCAACAAAACTGGAGAGATTCTGACTGAACACTTCTACTGGCCAAGTCTACTGAAGGACGTCCAGAGTATTATCAGTCGCTGTCCAACTTGTCACCAGGCAAAGACAACTTTGCCTGGTGGTTGTTGATAGATTCTCAAAAATGGCTCATTTTGTTGCTTGTAATACAACAAATGATGCTTCAGCTGTAGCGAATTTGTTCTTTAAGGAGATTGTCAGATTACATGGAATTCCTAAATCCATTGTTTCTGATCGAGATGTGAAGTTTTTAAGCTATTTCTGGAAGACTCTCTGGAGACTGATGGGTACCAGATTGATGTTCAGTACGTCTCACCATCCTCAGACTGATGGACAGACTGAAGTCACGAACAGAACAATTGGTATGTTATTGAGAACACTGGTGAAGAAGACGCTGAAGGATTGGGATCTGAAGCTTGCTCATGCTGAGTTTGCCTTCAATAGAGCTCCAAATTATTCAACCAGTAAATCCCCATTTGAAGTTTGTTATGGTGTCAATCACTAACTCCTATTGATTTGATTCCTTTTTCGATTGAACCAAAGGCAAGTGTTGAAGCAGAGACCAGGGCAAAAGAAATCAAGAAGATTCATGAACAAGTGAAGACCAGAATTGAGAAAGCAAATGCCAGTTACAAGGCCAAGGCAAACAAGAACAGGAAGCAGCCCAGTTTTTCACCAGGTGATCTTGTTTGGGTGCATCTCAGAAAGAAAAGATTTCCAGCCAAGAGAAAAAGCAAACTGATGCCCAGAGCTGACAGTCCATTCAAGATTCTGGAGAGATATGGAGAAAATGCTTACAAAGTTGAACTTCCTGGAGATATGTCAGTCTCTAGTACATTCAATGTTGGTGATCTGATGCCCTACCTGGAGGATGAGTATCTCGAAGACTTGAGGACAAGTCTCTTTTTAGAGGGGGAGAATGATGCGGGAATGTCCAGATTCAATGAACCAAGTTTGACTGAAGCTGAGCTGGAGGAATCTGGAGGAAAACAGTTGACTAAACTGAAGAAGGAATCTGAGCGAACCATGCAGTCTGAACAAGCAATGTTAATTTTGCCAGCTGTATCACATTTTAACCAACTTTTTACTGAAACAACTCAGTCTCCAGTAGTGACCTTGCTCCAGTGGGAATTATCACCAGTGGCATCTGACGAGCTCCAGTTGCATCTGAAGGACTCAAGTAGTGAATACTGAAGGCCACCAGTGAAGTGCTCCAGATAATGCTCCAGTTGTCTATAATAAAGTTTACTTTAACTGAAGGTTGTGTGGGGTCAATAAGGACGTGGGTATGGACGCGTGGCAGCTTTTTAGTGGATCAAGGGAGCGTGCAAAAGCATTATATTCCTAACGATATTGTGGGCCACTTGAAGAGGATTGTTTCTAGAAGCCTTATGTGTCTATTTCCTATTGGTCCAAATTAATTAGTGGCTTGCACATGACAGCTTTTGTATTATTTTATTATTTTGTCGTTGATTCCTAGGTAAGAGTATGTGGCTATAAATAAGGCCTTTATTTCTCATTGTAAGTTAGTTTACCTTTATAGATCTTTGATCTTGGTGGTTAGGAGTGACCCCTTTATCAATATTTGTGGTGACTTGTTCTTTATCAATATTGTGGTGAGGTCTTTTAAATCTTCGGTTTCCTTTATCTATAATCGTGGTGGCTAGACCTTTATCGATTGTAGTGGTGGAGCGGAGTGTTTCCTTTATCCTTGATTCCGGTGGCTTAGCCTTTACGAGTCTTGGTGGTGGATTCTTTTATCTATCGTTTTACTTTATTGTCTCGTTTGATTGTTCATTTCGTATAAAATCCAGAAAATACCAAAAATAGTCTTCCGCTGTCGTTTGTCGCGTGATTTACGCATCAAATTTGGTATCAGAGCCAGGTTTGCAAAAGGTTTCTTAATCTTTTGGTTGTCGTTGTTTGATCGTTTAGATCTGTTGGTTATTTGTTTAGACCTATTGATTGTGAGTTGTTTCATGGTCTGGCATCATTTTATAGAAGGTTCATCCGAAATTTCTCAACTGTTGTAGCTCCCATTACTGATTGCCTCAAGAAAGGTGTGTTTGAATGGCCTAAGTCAGCTCAGAGTGCCTTTGAATTGCTGAAAGAAAAGCTCAGTTCAGCACCAGTCCTGTCCTTACCAAATTTTGAATTATTATTCGAATTGGAGTGTGACGCTAGTGGAGTTGGTATTGGTGCAGTCCTTGTTCAAGAAAAGAGACCAGTCGTGATGCGGGAATGTCCAGATTCAATGAACCAAGTTTGACTGAAGCTGAGCTGGAGGAATCTGGAGAAAAGCAGTTGACTAAACTGGAGAAGAAATCTGAGCGAACCATGCAGTCTGAACAAGCAATGTTAATTTTGCCAGCTGTATCACATTTTAACCATCTTTTTACTGAAACAACTCAGTCTCCAGTAGTGACCTTGCTCCAGTGGGAAATATCACCAGTTGCATCTGAAGGACTCCAGTGAAAATCAATTCTGAAGGGCTCCAGTGACCACTACTGAAGGTCCTCCAGATGACGTGCTCCAGTTTTTGTCTCAGTTGCGGTCCAATTTATGTTCCAGTTACCAATTAATAAAGTCTCCACTGAAGTTGTTTGTGGGCCCAAGAATAAAGAAGAATGACAGTTGTTAAGGAAGGCGTGTGTGACGTTTCTAACAATATTATGGGACCACTTGCAGGGGAATGTTTCTAGAAGCTTACGTGTCCATGTCTTATTGGTCCAAACTAGTTAGTGGCTTGCACATGACAGCTTTTGTGTATTATTTTATTATTTCATCGTTAATTCCTAGGTAGAGCACATGGCTATAAATAGAGGTTTATCTCTCATTTGTAAAAAAAGTTGATGTTGAATGAAAATTAATAGAGCAGCCTCTATTTATTACAAATCTTCTTTTACCTTTATAGATCTTTGATCTTGGTGGTTAGGAGTGACCCCTTTATCAATATTTGTGGTGACTTGTTCTTTATCAAATATTGTGGTGAGGTCTTTTAAATCTTCGGTTTCCTTTATCTATAATCGTGGTGGCTAGACCTTTATCGGTTGTAGTGGTGGGGCGGAGTGTTTCCTTTATCCTTGATTCTGGTGGCTTAGCCTTTACGAGTCTTGGTGGTGGATTCTTTTTATCTATCATTTTACTTTATTGTCTCGTTTAGTTGTTTGTTTCATATAAAATCCAGAAAATACCAAAAATAGTCTTCCGCTGTCGTGTGTCGCGTGATTTACGCATCAAATTTGGTATCAGAGCCAGGTTTGCAAAAGGTTTCTTAATCTTTTGGTTGTCGTTGTTTGATTGTTTAGATCTGTTGAAGTTTTGATTAGATCTGTTGTTTGAACGTTTAGATCTGTTGGTTATTTGTTTAGACCTATTGATTGTGAGTTGTTTGCTGGTTATAAATGGCTTTTAGAAGGAATATGACTTTAGATGAAGCTAATAATGCTAGGAGAGATAGACAGATAGAAGATCTACAAGAAGCTCTTGGTAGAGTTGTTCATATGTTAGAAGATGGTGGTTTACGATTTAATCGAGAAAATGTTGTTGCCAGTGAGAGAGATTCTGAATCTCAAGGCCCCAGTGAAAGGTCTGATAGTAATCCTAGGCACTCTAGTGATTCTGATGAACCACATCCTAGAGAAAGGCGTAGGAGGCATAAGGGTGATGATACTAGGGATATTAAGATAGATCCACCAGATTTTAATGGGTCTTCTAACCCAGAAGAGTATTTTGAATGGGTCCAGGTGATGGACAGGATTATAGAGATAAAAGGTTATGATGATAGAAAAGGCTTCAAAGTTGCCATTATTAAACTGAAGAAATATGCTTCATCCTGGTATGATAACATGAAGTCTGAAAGGGAATATAAAGGCAAAAGCAAAATCAAGACCTGGTCCAAACTGAAGGAAGTTATGCAAAAGAGATTTGTTCCCCAGTCGTACAAGCAAGACACCTTACTGATGAACAATCTGAAGCAAGGAGTTAAGGAGGTTGTAGAATACATTAGAGAGTTTGAACATCTGAAGACCAGAACTGGTGTGAATGAAACTGAAGAGCACACTATAGCCAGATTTCTTGGTGGTCTGAACGCTGCCATTACTGAGAAGATTGAATTGCAGCCTATCTGGACATACGAAGGTGCATGTAAACTGGCTATCCAGATTGAAAGACAACTGAAGAAGAAGGTTCCGTACAAGTCATTCAGTAAGGTTCCTGCCAGTACAAGTCAACCAGTTGCCAGTCAACCAGTTGCCAGATTTACTGAAGCTGCTCAGAAATCCTCCAGAGGGAAAGAAAAAGAAACTGGAGCTTCTAAAGAACCAGTTGGAAGAAAATGTTCAAGTGTCATGGCTTTGGTCACTTCCAGGCCCAGTGTCCTAATCAAAGAGCATTAACTGCAAGAGAAATTGAATGTTTGCCAGATGTCGACACTGAAGAAGGTGAGCCAGTGTACGATGAAGAAGAAGATGAAGAATCTTATGTTGGTGCAGATGTGGGAGAGATGTTGGTTGTCAGGAGAGTGATGCATACTGATGAAGTTACAGCTGATACTGCTCAGAGGGAGAATATTTTCCACTCCAGATGCACAGTGAAAGGCAAGGTATGTGATCTGATCATCGATGGTGGCAGTTGTGCAAATGCTGCTTCAACTTACATGGTAGAGAAACTGGAGCTACCAACAGTGAAGCATCCCAGACCTTACAAGTTGCAATGGTTAAGCGAAGGTTCTGAAGTAAAGGTAAGTCGACAAGTCACTATTCCCTTTTCAATTGGGTCAGTTTACCAAGATAAAATTATATGTGATGTTCCCATGGATGCCTGTCACATTTTGTTGGGTCGACCATGGTTATTTGATAATTATGTTCATCATGATGGTCGTATGAACTCATATTCTCTGAATATAAGTGGAAAGAAGGTCACCCTGACTTCTTTGAAGCCCACCGAACTGATGAAAATCAAGAAGGATCAACCCAGTAAGCCTTTGTTTTTATCTCAATCTGAAGTTGAGGAAGAGTTATCTGAAGGCTCTCCAGTTCTAATGCTACTGGTCGTTGAAAAGTCTGAAGAGAAGAAGTCCACTGAAGTCCCCAGTTTACTGAAGTCATTACTGAAGGAGTTCAGAGATGTTTTTCCTGAAGATCTACCTGAAGGATTACCTCCAGTTAGAGGTATTGAGCACCAGATTGACTTGGTTCCAGGCTCAGTTCTTCCAAACAAAGTTGCTTATCGTTGTTCTCCTAATGAAGCCAAAGAATTGCAAAGACAAGTAGATGAACTGGTCAAGAAGGGTTATGTCAGAGCAAGCATGAGTCCTTGTTCAGTTCCTGCTCTACTGGTTCCAAAGAAAGATGGAACGATGAGAATGTGTGTTGACAGCAGAGCCATCAACAATATAACTATTAAGTATAGATATCCTATTCCCAGATTGGATGATATGCTTGATGAGTTACATGGCTCCAGAGTGTTTTCAAAAATTGATCTCAGAAGTGGTTATCACCAGATAAGAATGAAGGATGGAGATGAGTGGAAGACTGCATTCAAAATCAAAGGAGGCTTATATGAATGGTTAGTGATGCCTTTCGGCTTGTCCAATGCCCCCAGTACATTCATGAGGCTAATGAATGAAGTTCTGAGGCCACTTATAGGTCAGTTTGTTGTTGTTTACTTTGATGATATTCTGGTGTACTCTAAATCTGAAGCTGAACATGTTGGTCATCTGAAGAAAGTATTTGAACTGCTAAGAAGACACCAGTTGTATGGAAAAATGGAGAAATGTGATTTTATGGTGGATAGTGTGATATTTCTGGGGTATGTTGTGTCAAAAATGGATTTCAATGGATCCATCGAAGGTAGAAGCCATCAGATCGTGGCCAGTTCCTACAACCATCACTGAAGTTAGAAGTTTTCATGGACTGGCATCATTCTATCGAAGGTTCATAAAGAACTTTTCTACAGTTGTGGCTCCTATCACTGATTGTCTGAAGAAAGGTGTGTTCAACTGGCCAAGTTCAGCTCAACTGGCGTTCGAAGCACTGAAGGGGAAGCTCAGTTCAGCTCCAGTTCTATCCTTACCAGATTTTGATATGCTATTTGAACTTGAATGTGATGCTAGTGGAGTTGGTATTGGTGCAGAGTGGGCGTCCAGTTGCTTATTTCAGTGAGAAACTAAACGGATCAAAATTAAAGTATAGCACTTATGATAAAGAATTTTATGCAATAATTCGTGCTATCACTCACTGGTCACATTATCTGAAGCCAAAACAGTTCGTATTGTTTTCTGATCATGAAGCACTGAAGTTCATTAATGGTCAGCATAAGCTTAATGCCAGGCATGCAAAATGGGTGAATTTTTGCAATCTTATTCATTTGTTTCAAAGCACAAGGCTGGAGTTTGCAATGTTGTTGCTGATGCACTATCACGAAGATATTCTTTATTATCAGTTCTGGAAGCAAGAGTACTTGGATTTTCTTTTATAAAGGAGTTATATGCTGCTGATCCAGATTTTTCTGAGAAAGTTACTGAAGCTAATCTGAAAGGACCATTCACTGTTCAAGATGGTTTCTTATTCAAGAATGGTAAGTTGTGCATTCCAAGGGGTTCAATAAGAGATTTATTAATAAGGGAAGCACATGGAGGAGGTCTAGCTGGACATTTTGGAATCAACAAAACTGGAGAGATTCTAACTGAACACTTCTACTGGCCAAGTCTACTGAAGGACGTCCAGAGTATTATCAGTCGCTGTCCAACTTGTCACCAGGCAAAGACAACTTTGCCTGGTGGTTGTTGATAGATTCTCAAAAATGGCTCATTTTGTTGCTTGTAATACAACAAATGATGCTTCAGCTGTAGCGAATTTGTTCTTTAAGGAGATTGTCAGATTACATGGAATTCCTAAATCCATTGTTTCTTATCGAGATGTGAAGTTTTTAAGCTATTTCTGGAAGACTCTCTGGAGACTGATGGGTACCAGATTGATGTTCAGTACGTCTCACCATCCTCAGACTGATGGACAGACTGAAGTCACGAACAGAACAATTGGTATGTTATGGAGAACACTGGTGAAGAAGACGCTGAAGGATTGGGATCTGAAGCTTGCTCATGCTGAGTTTGCCTTCAATAGAGCTCCAAATTATTCAACCAGTAAATCCCCATTTGAAGTTTGTTATGGTGTCAATCCACTAACTCCTATTGATTTGATTCCTTTTTCGATTGAACCAAAGGCAAGTGTTGAAGCAGAGACCAGAGCAAAAGAAATCAAGAAGATTCATGAACAAGTGAAGACCAGAATTGAGAAAGCAAATGCCAGTTACAAGGCCAAGGCAAACAAGAACAGGAAGCAGCCCAGTTTTTCACCAGGTGATCTTGTTTGGGTGCATCTCAGAAAGAAAAGATTTCCAGCCAAGAGAAAAAGCAAACTGATGCCCAGAGCTGACAGTCCATTCAAGATTCTGGAGAGATATGGAGAAAATGCTTACAAAGTTGAACTTCCTGGAGATATGTCAGTCTCTAGTACATTCAATGTTGGTGATCTGATGCCTACCTGGAGGATGAGTATCTCGAAGACTTGAGGACAAGTCTCTTTTTAGAGGGGGAGAATGATGCGGAAATGTCCAGATTCAATGAACCAAGTTTGACTGAAGCTGAGCTGGAGGAATCTGGAGGAAAGCAGTTGACTAAACTGAAGAAGGAATCTGAGCGAACCATGCAGTCTGAACAAGCAATGTTAATTTTGCCAGCTGTATCACATTTTAACCATCTTTTTACTGAAACAACTCAGTCTCCAGTAGTGACCTTGCTCCAGTGGGAATTATCACCAGTGGTATCTGACGAGCTCCAGTTGCATCTGAAGGACTCCAGTAGTGAATACTGAAGGCCACCAGTGAAGTGCTCCAGATAAATGCTCCAGTTGTCTATAATAAAGTTTACTTTAACTGAAGGTTGTGTGGGGTCAATAAGGACGTGGGTATGGACGCGTGGCAGCTTTTTAGTGGATCAAGGAGGAGCGTGCAAAAGCATTAATATTCCTAACGATATTGTGGGCCACTTGAAGAGGATTGTTTCTAGAAGCCTTATGTGTCTATTTTCCTATTGGTCCAAATTAATTAGTGGCTTGCACATGACAGCTTTTGTATTATTTTATTATTTTGTCGTTGATTCCTAGGTAAGAGTATGTGGCTATAAATAAGGCCTTTATTTCTCATTGTAAGTTAGTTGATGTTGAATGAAAATTAATAGAGCAGCCTCTATTTCTTACAAATCTTCTTTTACCTTTATAGATCTTTGATCTTGGTGGTTAGGAGTGACCCCTTTATCAATATTTGTGGTGACTTGTTCTTTATCAAATATTGTGGTGAGGTCTTTTAAATCTTCGGTTTCCTTTATCTATAATCGTGGTGGCTAGACCTTTATCGATTGTAGTGGTGGAGCGGAGTGTTTCCTTTATCCTTGATTCCGGTGGCTTAGCCTTTACGAGTCTTGGTAGTGGATTCTTTTATCTATCGTTTTACTTTATTGTCTCGTTTGATTGTTCATTTCGTATAAAATCCAGAAAATACCAAAAATAGTCTTCCGCTGTCGTTTGTCGCGTGATTTACGCATCAATAACTATCATAGGAATGTTGGCTCGCCAATGTGTGCTTTCAAGATTGACATTCAAAAGCTTATGATACTGTTGACTGGAAGTTCCTTAAGGAGGTCTTGATTGGTTTTGGTTTTCACCCAACTATGATTAAATGGATCATGACTTGTGTCTCCACGACATCCTTCTCTTTATGCATTAATGGCAACCTACATGGGTATTTTCGAGGGAAGAAAGGATTGAGACAGGGTGACCCTATGTCGCCATATCTGTTTACCCTGGTTATGGAAGTACTAACACTTATTTTGAATAAGTTTTCTTTGGCTTCTAATTTCAGGTTCCATAACAAATGTGAGAAACAGAGCATTATTAATTTGTGCTTTGCGGATGATCTTTTTATCTTCTCACGCGGTGATACTAGGTCTGTTAAAGTCATCTTGGAATCTATCAATCTGTTCAAGAAAATGTCAGGATTAGTACCAAGCATGTCAAAGAGCACGGCTTTCTTTTGTAATGTTTCTAACCTTGTCAAGCAATCTATTCGGGAAATCATGCCATTTGAAGAAGGCAGCCTACCGGTTCGCTACCTTGGAGTCCCTCTTATTTCATCTAGGCTGTTATATAACGATTGTAAGGTGTTACTAGAACGAATGGACAAACGGATTACTGATTGGAGGAATAAGTCACTATCGTTTGCAGGGAGACTTCAATTAGTAAGGTCAGTTCTTTCATCATTACATATTTATTGGGCATCAGTTTTTATACTTCCCCAACGAGTAATTGATGAATTGGAAAGAAAAATGAGGCGTTTTCTATGGAATCAAGGAGGTACGATTAAAGGTAAAGCTAAAGTTGCATGGAAATCATTATGTCTACCGAAATCGGAAGGTGGACTTGGTATTAGAAGGATTGCTGATTTTAACAAAGCTCTAATGGTCAAACATGTGTGGGGCATATTAACCGGCAGGGATTCTTTGTGGGTTAAATGGATCCATTCCTACAAGTTAAAAAACAGAAGTTTCTGGGATGTCCCAATACCACAAAATTGCACCTGGGGATGGAGGAAAATATTGCAATTACGGCATCATATAAGGCCCCATTTCTGGACACGAATTGGTGATGGTAGAAATACCTCGATGTGGTTTGATAAATGGACTGAAATATGTCCAATTCGTAATTATATTTCACCTAGAGATATTATGCGAGCAGGTCTTTCTCTTCAGTCCACTGTTTCAGACCTCATTGAGGATGGTATTTGGAAATGGCCTATCGCCTGGCTTGACTTGTTTCCTGTTTTAATCGATCTTCCTAACCTTCAATTGTCTAGAGGTATTCATGATTCTTTGATTTGGAAGGACGCACAAGGCATAGAAAAACCCTTTTGTATGACTATTGTATGGGATTCTCTACGCTTCAAGCAAGAGGTTGTTACATGGCATGCTTTCTTGATGTGGCTTATCATGAGACGCAAATTGAGGACGCAAGATCTGATGATGCAGTGGGGTACTGGGGAAACATGAATTTCAATCTCGTGTGCTATCCCCTTTGTACACAAGGACCTGATTCCCATAACCATTTGTTCTTTGATTGTACGTTTTCTAAGCAGGTATGGAGTCAAGTGCGCCATTTAGCTCAAATGCATCACGTGAGCTCTAAATGGGATGACATTGAGGATTGGCTAAATAAACGAGCTAATTCCAGATCGGCTAAGAGTGTAATTGGGAAGCTACTAGTGGCTGCAACAGCTTACTTTATATGGCAAGAGCGGAATAGAAGATTATTCTCTAATGAAGTAAGAAAGGAAGAGCAGATTCGAGACCTTGTGGCTACAAGTGTGCGTTTAAAGCTTGTCACTTTGAGATTCAAGAATTCGAATCAAGTTGGAAGATTTGTGGAGGCGTGGAACTTGCCAAGAGGGCTGGTGATATACAACCCTTAATTCGTAAGGATTAGCAAGCTAATAGGCTGATTTTGTTGCTATATATTTATATATTGATTTAGCTAGCGTTTAGGTTTTTTTGATCATAGTTTTTTCTAGCATGCGGTATCGCTTGTAACATTGCATGGCTTGTCATGCATATGAACTAGTATGGTATTCTAGCCATACTACTTGTTTTGTAATGTTTTGGTTATGGTATAAAATTCACAGGGAATATCCCATTAACCAAAAAAAACTCACAATGTACACCTTTTAGGGTTCACATAATTCACGTTGCACACAAAATTCCTAACCATGCATGCTATATGAAGAGTTTTAACTTTAACCCCATTTACCCATGAAGAGTTTTAACTTAAGCCGTAGTCTAGGTCAAACCGCCTAATTCTCTACGACCACGCATGGGCCACCATTCTGTAACACCCCAAGCAAGGGCTCGAAATATTACGGAAATTATATAGCACAAGGTGGAATTAATGTAGAACATGAGCTAAATGCAAATAAAGGATCCGGTGAATCCATAAAATAAGATAATTCAAGTACAAAATGCATAAGGAGCAAGTAACCATCAAAGTTTACAAAATAATCATCAAGAGATGGCTATCGATCCTAAGCATAATGCAAAAGTAGGCAAATGAATCCTTGATCCATATAAGTCCAATGCCTGGGTTCAAAAGCAAGCAATCAATCATACTTCACTGATGCGTAAATCACGCGACAATCGACAGCGGAAGACTATTTTTGGTATTTTCTGGATTTTATAGGAAACAAACAACTAAACGAGACAATAAAGTAAAATGATAGATAAAAAGAATCCCCCACCAAGACTCGTAAAGGCCAAGCCACCGGAATCAAGGATAAAGGAAACACTCCGCCCCACCACTACAATCGATAAAGGTCTAGCCACCACGATTATAGATAAAGGAAACCGAAGATTTAAAAGACCTCACCACAATATCTGATAAAGAACAAGTCACCACAAATATTGATAAAGGGGTCACTCCTAACCACCAAGATCAAAGATCTATAAAGGTAAAGAAGATTTGTAAGAAATAGAGGCTGCTCTATTAATTTTCATTCAACATCAACTAACTTTACAATGAGAAATAGAGCATCTATTTATAGCCACATGCTCTACCTAGGAATTAACGACATAATAATAAAATAATACATAAAAGCTGTCATGTGCAAGCCACTAAGTAATTTGGACCAATAAAATATGGACACGTAAGCTTCTAGAAACATTCCCCTGCAAGTGGTCCCATAATATTGTTAGAAACGTTCTGTCACACGCGCCTTCTTTAACGGCTGTCATTCTTCTTTATTATTGGGCCCACAAACAACTTCAGTTAAAGCAAACTTTATTATAGACAACTGGAGCATTTATCTGGGGCACTTCACTGGTGGCCTTCAGTATTCACTACTGGAGCCCTTCAGAATTGATTTTCACTGGAGTCCTTCAGATGCAACTGGAGCTCGTCAGATGCCACTGGTGATAATTCCCACTGGAGCAAGGTCACTACTGGAGACTGAGTTGTTTCAGTAAAAAGATGGTTAAAATGTGATACAGCTGGCAAAATTAACATTGCTTGTTCAGACTGCATGGTTCGCTCAGATTTCTTCTTCAGTTTAGTCAACTGCTTTTCTCCAGATTCCTCCAGCTCAGCTTCAGTCAAACTTGGTTCATTGAATCTGGACATTCCCGCATCATTCACGTCCTGGATTAACCTGGTTACCTGAAAAGTGTACTAAACAAGTCAACACGAGGTTGGTGAGTTCGTAGTAATGGTTCACAAGGAACCATCGTCAAATAATCAGAATATGTATAAGTAAAGGCAAATCATAACTTACAAGTAGCCTTTAAGCGTCACAATATCAAACATATCAAGATTTCATGACGTATAGTAATGCGTGTAATAAATAAGTACAAGTGATGTCAATATCAAGATATGTGTCGTATGCATGTCAATGTCATAATGCATATTATAAGTGTGACCATCAAGTCATCAATGCAACGATACTCACATGTCATCCCAATGAACAATGTGGCATCTCAAAATCATCGGTGTATATATGTCTATATACCCGGGGTCCATGTCCGTCTCACAAATGCAACGATAATCATAATCATCAAGTGTATACATCTATACACTTGGAGGTCCATGTCCGTCTCACATGTGTCCATAACAATACGTATGCGTGTTAGTCTCAATCACAAGTCCATCCATCATCAAACCAACCAAAACAATACGTACATACACTTAGGAGGATTCTACTTTCAACGAGTCCTAGATGCTTATATATAGGGTCACCCGCAGCCTTCCCACCACATCTAAAACCCTTTGAAGGCATAATCGACCTCCATGTATGCACTGCTATCCTAATTATAACAATATATATCACAATCGAGTGCATAATCAATCAACGTGTCATTCTGGGTAAAGGGGATTACCCTGTTTAAACTTTTATACCAACAACAAATAACAGTACATCGCAAGTAATGAGGCTGAGTGCCACATTAGTTCCTATATGACATGCCATATAGGGTGAACAAGCTATCCTAGCCATACAAGAAGCAAACTAATCAATCATCTAAAACCAAGGCTATTACAACGAAACCATTTGAGTGAGACAGGCAACCTCAAACATGCACATCAACTAATACAAAGACAAGTGAGAGGGACACATTTACAAGGAAACCGAAATTACCTCAAACATGCACATCAACCTATCCAAGTACCAGTGAGAGGGACACATTTACAAGGCACCTATAACACTACAAATATGAACAAAAACAACTAGTAACTCGCATCATGCATGAGCAAGGCCTTTGGTAGATTCCAAGCAGCCAGCAAGTGAGTCGCCCTTGCATTATTCTTGAACCGCATCTTGACCAATCTATAACGGACATTCTCCATAATAATATCTCTAATCTTTTCAGGCGGTCTTGCATGGTTGCTAAACATACGATTATTTCGTTCCTGCCATACGTAATATACAGCAGCCGCGAGCACAAGACGAGCAATAACACTCTTAACTGAGTTATTCTTGAGAGAACATAAGAAGTCAGCAACAATATCATCCCATATGCATGAAGAACGTTCCATGTATGCCACATTTTTAATCAAAGCCCATACTTTCGCAGAATATGGACATTCAAAGAACAAGTGATCATGAGAGTCCGGACCTGTTTTACACAAAGAACAACAAACAAGGTTAAGATTGACAGCCCCACCCACATCCCATGGTTTCAACTTGTCGTGAGTTTTCAACTTTTTCCTCATCACCAACCAAAGCAAGAATGCATGTCTAGGAATCGATTTGGAATTCCATACAACAGCAGCCCAATCCACCCTTACACCTCTATTACGGATCGCATCCCAAACATTGGATGCCGAGTAAGTCTTCTCCTCCCCATTCCCATCACGCCATACAATACAGTCAGTTTTCGTGTTATCTATAACTGGAACAGGAACATCAATTAAAACCGGATACAAATCCCTCCAAGCTTCCGGCCATTTCCAAACCCCATTTTCAATAACATCCGAGATCTTATCTTTAAGGGAGAAACCCGTACGCAAGATGGTCCTCAACGATAAAACACTACTTAACGGACCATTTCTATCCCATTTATCAAACCACGCAAACGTTGAAGCACCATTACCTATTTTTGACCATAAAAATGGCCTAATAGATGGCCTTAATTGAATAAGTTTACGCCAGCCCCAACTCATACTATTTGTACTTGGAACATCCCAAAAACTCCTAACCTTTTAGTTTATAAGCATGTACCCATTGTACCCACAAGGAATTTCGGTTATGAAGAATTCTCCACACATAGGTAGTCATAAGCGCTTTATTCATATCAGAGATCCTCCTTATACCAAGTCCACCTTCATCCTTTGGAGCACAAACTAATTTCCAAGCTACCTTTGCCTTCCCCTTAGCAATAGCACCTTGTGACCACAAAAAATTTCTCATTTTCTGTTCCAACTCCTTTATGATACGAGATGGGAGAATGAAAACAGAAGCCCAATAAATATGCATAGAAGAAAGGACGGAATGAATCAATTGAATCCTACCCGCGAAAGACAGGGTCTTATTCATCCAGCTAGTAATTCTATTTTGCATTTTTTCAACAAGAACGACACAATCCTGATAAACAAGCCTAGATGAAATCAAAGGAACTCCTAAATAACGAACCGGAAGCTGGCCTTCTTCAAACTGGGTGAAATTTAAGATATCATTCTTCACCGAAGCAGGGACATTACAAAAGAAAGCAAGGCTTTTAGGTATACTTGGGGCTAGCCCAGACATTTTCTTGAACTCATTAAGAGAATTCATAATCACTCTAGCTGAATTCGAGTCACCATGGGCAAACAGAATTAAATCATCTGCAAAACACACATTAACAATTTGATTCTTATCACAACCCTTATGAAATTTAAAACCATGGGCAGTCACCACAGCATGTTGCAAAATCAAAGAAAGCACCTCCATAACTAGTGTAAACAGATAAAGAGACATAGGATCTCCTTGTCTTAGCCCCCTTTTCCCATCAAAGAATCCATAAAGATTCCCATTAACGCTAATAGAATAAGAAGGGGAAGTGACACAAGCCATAATCCAAACAACGAATTTAGGAGGAAAGCCAAATCTAAGCAGAATACGCCTTAAGAAACGCCAATCAACTGTATCATAGGCTTTCTGGATATCCACTTTAAAAGCACACCGAGATGGGCCTCTATTTAAGTGATACCCATGCATAAGTTCCTGGGTTAGCAAAATATTATCTGAAATACTACGACCCGGGATAAAAGCCGACTGATTATTACTCACCACATCATCCAAGCCCTCTTTGAATCTATTAGTAAGGATCTTACTAATACACTTATATAAAACATTGCAACACGAAATAGGCCGGTAGTCAGTAACCATAGAAGGGGAACAAATCTTTGGAATTAAAGCAATAATGGTGTGATTTAACCCCTTGAGCAACTTTCCATTCTTGAAAAAGTCTTTTGTAGCAAGGCAAACATCCTTACCCACAATCTCCCAAGCATCCTTAAAGAAAGCAGAAGTGTATCCATCAGGACCAGGAGCTTTGTTTTCACCAATAGAGAACATAGCAGCCCTAACTTCTTCATCCGTAACACTTCTAATCATATTAGTAGCTTTAACTGTGTCCACTTTCTTAACAAACAAATGATCAGGTGGGATCCTGTTAATCGGCCCTTCAACTCCCAAAAACCGTTCATAATGATGTACAAATGCCTCATGAACAGCCCCACCCTCATGCACCACACTATTACAATCCTTAACAACCTCAATTATGTTCATGTGATTTCGGCATTTAAGAGACTTATGGAAGTAAGCTGTATTAGAGTCACCAACTTGTAGCCAGTTCACCTTTGCTTTTTGTTTCAGAAACTTCTCCTCATCAAGTGATGCTTCTTGAAAATTACGAAGGCAGTCACCCTCCTTCTCACGAAGAACCACATTTGCAGGATCGATATCAATTGCTTTCTGAACACTATCAAGCTCCTTTCTAAGTAAGTCAACCCGAGCGTGAAGATTACCTTGTTTAAACAATAGACTACGTAAAGGGGACTTCAAAGCCCGAAGCCTTGAAACCACTTTGTACATATTATGTCCATCAATCTCCATCGCCCAAGTGTTAGCCACCAGCTCCTTATATCCATCCTTGTTAACCAGAAAATTTGCAAATTTAAAAACCTTTGGCCTAGCCCTTGCAACATTTGGTAATTTAAGGACACATGGTGAATGATCAGAAACCCTATAAGGTTGAAAAATGGCATGTGCTCCCTGAAATTCAGCCATAAATTGGATATTAGCCATAACTCTATCAATCTTCTTCATGATTCCCACACCATTCTTTGGCTTTTGATTCCAAGTAAAGTGCAATCCAGACCTGTTTACATCCAAAACTTCGATCCTATCCACACATTCCTTAAACTCTCTCATACCAATACTAATAGATGATGAACCAGAAAAATTATCTTCCAAGTTAAGGGACGAGTTAAAATCACCTAATATACACCAAGGTTTGTCTTTCGTAAAGAGTTTATGCATACATAAGTCATTCCATAAGTCCCTACGTTCCTTATAATGATTTTTTGCATAAACAAACGAACAACACAAAGCCTTTTTGTCTATTTTAAACACAATCTGAGTATGTATCACCTGAGTAGTTTGTGAAATGATCATAACATCCACTAGATCAGGATTCCATCCAAGAATGATACGACCCTTATCACACAAGTTCCCATTCGAAGTCCAGTCCCAAGTTCTACAAATCTTCTTACAAACATTAAACAACTTACCAATGTCCATATGCGATTCCATAATGGCACAAACTTGCAACTTATTATCATCAATGACCTTTTTGACCTCGTTTTGCTTCAGGGGACGATTTAAACCCCTTATATTCCAAGCTGCCAAACTACCCATTGACACTCTCTAACCCGGGAGTGCTTGCCCCCTCAAAACCTCTCTCTTTATCCACCTTTGCTCCCATAAAAGTGGCTGTTTCATCCTCAATTTCTATACATTCATCGACCTCCGAATCAAAATCAACCCCTTTATTATCATCATTTGAATCAACAGCAAATGCAACATCAATGGCATCCTTCATATGCTTCTTCTTAAGTTCAGCACGCTCCTCAATAGGAACTTCTTGGATGACTGGATCAGTTTCCCCTTTCCCATAATCCGACAACAACTCATACGAGTTGTTTGTGTGCACCATTGCCTCAACTTTTTTAGGAACCGAACCTGAAGTACTAGCAATATTGGACACATCTTTGGAAGTGCTACGAATATCTTTATCCTTCTTTTGGTTCACAACAGGTCTGTATTTAAATTTTTGTTTCTTCTTATTAAGATTGAAACCTGTTTTGTTGTGATATCTTTATCCTTCTTTTGGTTCACAACAGGTCTGTATTCAAATTTTTGTTTCTTCTTATTAAGATTGAAACCTGTTTTGTTGTGATTCTTTCTTCCCTTCACCTCAATAAAACCCTCATCATCCACTTTTGTCTTTGGCTTTTCAGCTCTCACCTGTTTAGGGCACACATTTGACATATGGCCGAAAACACAGCAATGTGAGCACCTCGGAGGTTTCCATTCATACTCAACTTGCATGAATTCCTTCGTATACCCATCACCATCCATATCAGGAATTTCAATAGATAATACATCCTTAAAATCAGAATTCGCTGAAATTTCTATAAGTGTTCTTGCATAGCTACTACGCCCCCAAGACTCAGTACACATGGCACTTGTATAAGCATCAAGCAGTTTCGGATTACCAAGCTTAGAGGCAAGCATGCTTAAACCATCATCTGAATAAGCTGCAATCGGAACATTATGAATTTTGATCGATACTGCCACCTCCTTTATTTCTTCCTTTTGTAACTTCACATTCGGTGACCAAATCTTTAAAAACAGCGGCATACCTCGAATTATCCACGGTCCTTCTTCAAGTACATTTTGCATACCTTTTTTATCCAAGAATTTGAAGAAAAAGAAACCATTAGCATTCATCATTACTTTTTGCAACCCAAACTTCTTCCAATTCGTTTTGACAAAGTATTCAACCACCGGGTATGCAATTCTATCACCAAGAAAATAACCAAACAAAGTATTGGCAAATTTATCTTGCACTTGTCGAACAGATTCCTTTGGTAAGACTACATCAACACCTTCCTTCTCTACCATGTTATCAATTTTCCTGAAATTTACCACCTTTTTAATGGAACCAGCCTTCAATTTCGCAGCATAAGAAGTTGTAGTATTCACTCCATTCACAGCCCCAGTTTCATGCACAGCTTCACCATTCTTTTCACCATCATCTTGAATACCCTCCAATGGTGTTTGCAGAACCTGTTCGGGAGGTACACCATCATTCTTTTTCTGATTCAAGTCCGAATCTCCACTCCCCAAACCAGTATTATCGTTATTAGGCTCAACCGGAACAGAATCTGGTTCAGAGTGTTGCGCACCCTTATAAGGGTTTTGAACAGCAAACCGTGGAGGCATCTTTTTACCATCTATGTTCTTAATCTTAGCAGCAAGACCACCAGGATCAATATCTTTTTCCATATTCGATCTCTCCATATCTAATAAAACATCAACACACCAACAGCAAGAAAACAAAAGCAGCGAAACAAGTAACTAGATGAAGAACCAGATCGAAATTCGAACAAAAAACCCTAACCCTAAAAAACCCTAACTTGTAAATCGATCACCTTAACCCCTTAACAAGTCCGAACTAATCTAGGTAAACTACACAAGGTAACCGCGATTACAGACCAGGTAAGAGATCAGGAAGAAAGAAAAACAAAACTAGGGTTTAGAAGACGAACTAGAAACGGTGAAGAAAACCCTAAAATAGGTGAATCCTAAACTAAGAACAGCAATTCGAAGATGATCAGATCACCATAAGAGATACAATGATCACAATCGATTACCATAATCAGTAAGAAAATCACGAAATTAGGGCAGAAAAACGAGAGGAAGGAAGGGTTTCAAGATCGCCATTTTAGGGAGAGAGAATTAGGGTGTTTTTTTTATCAACGTGTCATTCAATCCATCAATCATTCAATCAAACAATCAATCAAGTAATCACATAAAAGTACACTTTCAAGCCCGAATCTCTAACGAGTAGGGAGCTACGGAACTCACCTTGATCGGCAATGAGAAATAAGATTGATTTAAAGTCGAGTTACAATCGTTCAATATTCACTTCACGTCCACCACCTATAATTAATAATGTACATAACCATTAATTACAAATCAAGACCCTAATAGAGGTCAAAGTGTGGTTTATGACTTTGTGAGACTCTCATGACTCGACATGGTCCCTAGAGAGGTCGAGAATCAGTTTGAAATGACTTAAGGTTGTCCAAGGATCATTTCATGTACTCAACCTATTACTTTACATATATATATAGTTTTAGTTAAGGAGCCATTTTGAGTTTCAAATGATTCATCAACTTCGGACAAAGAGTATGACTCGGATAAAGCACTATAGGAGTCGAGATCGGGTTTATTTGGAAGCTTAATGTGATCCTAGGAAAGTAGAAACAAAACTGGACAGAACTGGGATGCATGGTAGCGTATATTTCGGTTACAAGAAACGTCCAACATGATGGCCATTAATGGCCTAGCGTCTGGTACGGTTAGCATGGCGTCTCATACGCCCAGCTGCAAGTGAACCACCATCTGGGACGGTTTGCCATGGCGTCTGGGACGCTAGTTCAGGAGGGGTTTGGCGTCTGGGACGGTGGGAACCACCGTCTGGGACGGTGGCTTCTAAATGCCGTTTTCAGCGTGCAAGCACCGTCTGGTCAGCGTAGGTCAGTGAGTACCACCGTCTAGGTCGATTTACACATTCCAGGCCACCGTCTGGGATGGTGGTGGGCGTCCAAGACGCTGAATTCTGTTCAGGTCGAGCAGCAGCAGGTTTCCATGAAAATCAAGATCCAAACACACCCAAAACCAAACCCTTGCACCCATAATCAACCCAAGGTGACCCAAGACTCGTTTTTGCACCAAGTTTAGTTCAAATAAACATAATTACACATAATTCGGTTTTTGTCTTGAAATTTAACCCAAGTATGTTTGGTATGGACTAGAAACATGCTAATAAGCAATAAATGATGAATTTAAGGCTAGTTTAACTTACCAAAATCTTGCACCAATTGCTAAAACCGATTTTTGAGCTAAAACTTGTGATTTCTTGCACTTTGCACTTCAACCTTTCGATATGTTGTTATAATGATAAAAATGATGATGTTTCTTGCTTAAATCTATGATGCGGAAATGACCCCGAGCCATTTCCACAAAAAAAGTTGGTTCGAGTATTTGTTAATTAAAGATCAAGAGCTGACTCAGTTTCTAGTTATGACCCTTTATGAAGCATCAAACGCCTATTCTAAGAACTTGATAGTTTATCGGCACATGCCCTCAATCAGTAGCTACTCCTCTTTGTTGTTGCAAGTGCCGACTTCACAAGCTGATCCATATATGTCTACTGATCTAGAAATACATGCTGGTCTAATAAAGCATGCTGATGAGAAAACCTATATCATTCTAACAGAAACTACTAAGCTGGATACTAAGTCGAGTACTGAAGTGATAAGTCAAGACTTGCTGATCTTGTTGCCCGCCAGTGACAAAATAAGTCTTGATCAGAAACAACTCTCGCTGACACAGCTTCAGATCACGACCAGTGAACTGGTCAGCACCAGATACGACCAGCAAGTGATCAGAACAACCAGCAACACTTCAGTGAGAAGATTACATCAGCGAGCCTTTCCTCAGCAAGTATCCATCAGCGGTGAAACCTATCAGTCTTGTTTCAGCAAGCTTTTAGCTAACAACTCCAGTGAAGACTCGTCAGTCAAAGCTCCAGTAACTTGCTCCGGTCACGAGGCTTCAGAAATGGGTTTCAGTCAGCAACAACACTCACTGATGCAACTTCAGTCAGCAACGACCTATGAGCACATCAGAGACTTCATTTCGGCAATCCACATGACCAACGAATGTTTAGATCAGCAAGCAAAACACTTCAGCGACCAGTCTCCAGTGACTATGAGCAGCGACCCGCTTCATGAAACACCTCAGCGACAAGCTCCATCAGCAACTAATCCTTCAGCAAGCAAGTGGCAACGAATGTCCACTGGTGAAGTTCAACTTTGCTTCAGCGACTACTTGCCAGTGAAGCTAGCAAGTCAAGCTTCGGCAGTCATTTCAGTGATCCATGCCAGTGACACTTCAGCGAGTATCCGTCAGTTACACTTCAGCGAGCATCCACCAGTGAACTTGCCAGCTATGTTTCAGTTGCACTCCAGTGAGATGCTCCAGTCAAGATGCTCCGGTAGTAAGCCACCAGATCCACTTCAGTATTTTATCATCTAGTTACTTTCATCCAATAAGAAGCGGACACATCTGAATGTTCTAGAAGGTTTATGGATAAAGATGGACAGGTGGATGTGACACCTTTCCTAACGGTTTGCATGTGCCAATTGTGGGGACCATTTCCAAGGGAATAATTCTAGAAGCTTCACATGCCCTTTTTCTATTGGTTGTCTAAAAGTAGTGGTGGTCCTTGTTTTCTGTGACAACCTTTTATTTGTTTTCTTTTGTAATTTTTGTTTATTCTAGAAATAGCAAATGTTGGCTATAAATAGGGGTTCTCTTATTTTGTAAAAGGGGACTTGATTGATTGAATGAAATTATTAGAGCAGCCTCTATTTCTTATCCAAAAATCTTCATTTACCTTTATGGATCTTTGATCTTCGTGGTTTGAAGTGATCCCTTTATCTATATTTGTGGTGGTTCGTCCTTTATCAAATATAGTGGTGAGATCTTAAATTTTCGATTCCTTTATCTGTGTTTGTGGTGGCTAGACCTTTATCAAACATAGTGGTGGGTTGGAGTGTTTCCATTATTTGATTCCGGTGGACCGTTTCCTTTACGAATCAAGTATTAGATTCTTATCTATCTTTGCGTTTTATTGTCTTGTTCGTTTTTGTTGTCTTATAAACCAGAAAATCCTCATAAAAATTATTACCTTCCGCTGTGTTTTGGAAATTTCACATCAATTTGGTATCAGAGCCAGGTTTGAAAAGGGTTTCTTATTCTTTTTCATCCGTGGGTTTTTGTTATTTTGATTGTCGGGTCAGGTTCAAAAGGGTTGTCTTAATCTTTTTAGTCTGTTGGTGTTCGTTTCTTTGTTGAAAAATCTGTTTGGATAAAGTTGTCTCAACTTTCACAGATCTGATTCTTCTTGAATATTATTGTTTAGATTATTTTAGATCTGAAAGTATTTATTCATAAAATTCTGGTTTCCAATCTCAGATCTGATTTCTCTTGTTTAGATCTATTTTTGATTATCTTTTCATTTAGATAATAGGAATGGGTTATAATCGAAATCTT
Source organism: Erigeron breviscapus (assembly GCA_034093135.1). Classification (NCBI taxonomy): domain Eukaryota; kingdom Viridiplantae; phylum Streptophyta; class Magnoliopsida; order Asterales; family Asteraceae; genus Erigeron; species Erigeron breviscapus. The sequence continues at coordinate 121,568,565 of CM067171.1, read as the reverse complement.
GCTTTAGAGAATATTCGAAGAGATAGGCAGCTTAAGTCTCTCGAAAGACAAATGGGAGAAATTTTAGATGTGCTAGAAAATCATGTGAGGGAAACAAAAAAGAAAAATGCTCGTAAGAAACTCACTGATTGCAATCCAAATTTCATGGAGATTAGATCAGTCCCTAATTCTTTTAAAGAGTTAAAAGTTGAAGTCGATGTTGAGCAAGAGCCTATATATGATGAAGAAGAAATGTTTGATGTTGCTGATGACTTTTTGCTCTTCAAGAGAACTGATCATTCACTTGATATGGATGACGTTCAGCAAGAAGATGATGTTTTTCAGCTATGTGTTTATGATGACGATGGTGAAGAAGTAAAGGAAGCTGACCTTGATGATTTCTTGATGATTCTGAATGCTATTCATCCTCGTGAAGCTGTTGTTGATGAATCTCGGCAAGAAAAAATTTTCCAACCTTGTTTTTGTTATGCTACTGGGAAAGAAAATTCTATAGGAACTGCTGATGATGAATCATCGCTGATCAAAGAAGCCCAGCGAGCATTACATTCAACTGGAACTCTCACTGATGAAGCTCCAATTGAAGAGTCAACTGAGGACCAAACTGAAGATCAAACTGAAGATCAAACTGAAGATCCTACTGAAGATCCTACTGACGTTTCAACTGAAGATCCAACTGAAGAATTAACTGAAGGTCCATCAGTTGAAGTTCAACAAGAAATGTCTATATGCCTGATGAAGAACTCTATGGCTACTCAGTCACTACCAGTTACAACTCAATGGCTTAAGGAAGGCATAGGGGTAACAACTACTAACCGAACACTTGTGTTTAATTTCAGATTCGATTATCATGGTATGGGTTTTTGTGTTATTCCTATGAATGCTCGAATTTCGATGTTTGAAAATGATTGTCACAATGGCCACTTGAACACTGGTTCATTGTGTATTCGAAAGAGGCAAGTCACTCCTAATCGTTCATGTCCTGATGAAATGATTAAGGCTGAAGTTACTAAATTATTTGTTCATGCTGAAACGTTATACTCATTAAAGCATCTGAAATCTGACCCGTGGGCTGACCCTAGAATCAATCAGCAGCATGTAAGGTCTGATTGTAAGCCAGATAAGAAGGATAAGTATAAAATGAAATACAATCTGGTCGATATGTGTGTTGAAACACATTTGAGCCTTGTAATTCTGGTCCTTGAGTTGAAAGAACGTGGTTTGTATGTGTGGTTTGAGAAATGTAATCTCATGATACATGAGCTTATAGTTCTTGGAAGTACTAAAGCAAATAATATGGTCCATGCTGATTTTTATCTGGTCTCTCCTCATGTTGCGAAGAATGAAAGTGTCATCCTCTTGTTACAATCTGAAGATTCCAGTGTCACCGCCAGATGGGTGTTGGCAGTGGAAATGTTTAAGGAAGAAAACTTAAGGCCTTACTTTAAGGACTTGAGGGCAAGTCCCAAAAAAGAGGGAGAGATTGATGCGGAAATGACCCCGAGCCATTTCCACAAAAAAAGTTGGTTCGAGTATTTGTTAATTAAAGATCAAGAGCTGACTCAGTTTCTAGTTATGACCCTTTATGAAGCATCAAACGCCCATTCTAAGAACTTGATAGTTTATCGGCACATGCCCTCAATCAGTAGCTACTCCTCTTTGTTGTTGCAAGTGCCGACTTCACAAGCTGATCCATATATGTCTACTGATCTAGAAATACATGCTGGTCTAATAAAGCATGCTGATGAGAAAACCTATATCATTCTAACAGAAACTACTAAGCTGGATACTAAGTCGAGTACTGAAGTGATAAGTCAAGACTTGCTGATCTTGTTGCCCGCCAGTGACAAAATAAGTCTTGATCAGAAACAACTCTCGCTGACACAGCTTCAGATCACGACCAGTGAACTGGTCAGCACCAGATACGACCAGCAAGTGATCAGAACAACCAGCAACACTTCAGTGAGAAGATTACATCAGCGAGCCTTTCCTCAGCAAGTATCCATCAGCGGTGAAACCTATCAGTCTTGTTTCAGCAAGCTTTTAGCTAACAACTCCAGTGAAGACTCGTCAGTCAAAGCTCCAGTAACTTGCTCCGGTCACGAGGCTTCAGAAATGGGTTTCAGTCAGCAACAACACTCACTGATGCAACTTCAGTCAGCAACGACCTATGAGCACATCAGAGACTTTATTTCGGCAATCCACATGACCAACGAATGTTTAGATCAGCAAGCAAAACACTTCAGCGACCAGTCTCAGTGACTATGAGCAGCGACCCGCTTCATGAAACACCTCAGCGACAAGCTCCATCAGCAACTAATCCTTCAGCAAGCAAGTGGCAACGAATGTCCACTAGTGAAGTTCAACTTTGCTTCAGCGACTACTTGCCAGTGAAGCTAGCAAGTCAAGCTTCGGCAGTCATTTCAGTGATCCATGCCAGTGACACTTCAGCGAGTATCCGTCAGTTACACTTCAGCGAGATCCGTCAGTTACACTTCAGCGAGCATCCACCAGTGAACTTGCCAGCTATGTTTCAGTTGCACTCCAGTGAGATGCTCCAGTCAAGATGCTCCGGTAGTAAGCCACCAGATCCACTTCAGTATTTTATCATCTAGTTACTTTCATCCAATAAGAAGCGGACACATCTGAATGTTCTAGAAGGTTTATGGATAAAGATGGACAGGTGGATGTGACACCTTTCCTAACGGTTTGCATGTGCCAATTGTGGGGACCATTTCCAAGGGAATAATTCTAGAAGCTTCACATGCCCTTTTTCTATTGGTTGTCTAAAAGTAGTGGTGGTCCTTGTTTTCTGTGACAACCTTTTATTTGTTTTCTTTTGTAATTTTTGTTTATTCTAGAAATAGCAAATGTTGGCTATAAATAGGGGTTCTCTTATTTTGTAAAAGGGGACTTGATTGATTGAATGAAATTAATAGAGCAGCCTCTATTTCTTATCCAAAAATCTTCATTTACCTTTATGGATCTTTGATCTTCGTGGTTTGAAGTGATCCCTTTATCTATATTTGTGGTGGTTCGTCCTTTATCAAATATAGTGGTGGGTTGGAGTGTTTCCATTATTTGATTCCGGTGGACCGTTTCCTTTACGAATCAAGTATTAGATTCTTATCTATCTTTGCATTTTATTGTCTTGTTCGTTTTTGTTGTCTTATAAACCAGAAAATCCTCAAAAATTATTACCTTCCGCTGTGCTTTGGAAATTTCACATCAATCTAGTTCAAACAACAATAAATGATGAGGATTTAATGAGAGAGAGAGAGAGAGATGTTTTTGTGTGTTCTTGGAGAGTTTTAGAGAGAGAGAGAGAGTGTAAGGGAAATGAATGTGTGGATGGATGAATGGATAAGGTGGGGTAAGGGTTGGGTGCCTAGCTGGGTCATGGGTCAAGGTAATTGGGTTGTGGTTATCCCGTGGGTTGACCGCCATATTTCTAGTTAATTCATACAACGACAATCATCGTATCGTTAAATAAAGCGACTCAAAAAGCCCTCGTCTAGTACATACTCAACAATAAGTCATAAAATGAACTCAATTATACAACTTATTAATTTTGTTAGTCAAAATACACACAAAGTCAAATAGTCAAAAGTCACGGATGTTACATATACTAAGACATCGCCTCAGCCGCTACTCTGCCTCTGACTTGGCACTGATTATTCCACCAAGACAACGCTTTGATCGGGAGTACACCCACTAATGCCAATCTAAGCTTCCATCTTCTCTAACCACTGAATAAACTTGACTGCTCCACCTCTGTCGTTATAATCTTTCACACCACAATCCTTGAAGTTTTTGTAAGTACAGGTCCTGGCACCACTTCTAGATCCCCGTGGTACATTTCCAACACGGATTCCCTCCTCAACGTCTTCATAGTATTCACCATCCTCTTCAGGCTTTGCATCCTCATACTGAGCATCCTCAGCTTCATTATAAGTCGGTCCCTCATTCGTCGCATTTTGTGCATTTTGTACCAGTATAGTATTAACCACTTAAGTAATCATGGCGATCATGGCTGGGTCTGCTTGCATTTGAGCTTGCTCATTAATGGTTTTTTCTTCAGTTTCACCACGACTACGTCCATGACCACCACCTCGTCCGCCCCCACGGCCTTCACCACGACCTTCACCACAGCCAGCACCTTGATCCTCTCCATGTCCAATACCACGCAACAGTCGTGAAGATACACTCGACGATGATAATGTCACACGTTGCACTCAGTAAGCTCTCTCGACTTATGGTTTAAGGGATGCTATTATGAACTTAACCTACTTGTGCAATCTATGTCAATGCGATACATATATATCATGCATATTTATAATATAACCCTAAACCATCGAAGTTAAAATATGGTCCGAATCTAACTCCTACGTCCAACATACTAGTGGTGTTTGTATACAGGTGATACCAGCGGTTTTCCCTCCACCCAACTAATGCCCATTAAACATACCAGTTTACCTACCATACTTTAACCACATGTGCAATCCATGATGTCAATAATTATCACAAAGCATGGCAGTAATCGTAGAACTGTTGATAAGGCGTTTTATGATATTGCCATGCCATACTAGTTAAGCCATCACTTCATCTTGCTCTAATAACAAATAAACCATTCACAACAACATCATAAGCATAGACAACCATCATGACAACCAAATTCAAAATAAGTACAGGGATAATAAGTCTTAATAGAGCTTGAATTTAAGTACATAAGTGACGTTAGCACGTCGAGAATGTATCTATGATTTCCTATTGTATGTGCTATACATGGTTCTTAGGTTATAGAGTCTTTTCCACCTAATTCTCTACAACCACGACTCTGATACCATTCTGTAACACCCCACCGTTAGCGGAAACATGAGGTGTCATGAAAAGTACAACACGACATGGAATTACATAGATACTACTAAAATGAATAAGAACATAATGGATATATTCCCAAAAATGAGTTCAAGTCATAGCAATGCAAAGGTAGATTATTACAAACATATCCTTAAAAGGGAAAATCAAAAGCATGTAGCCTTAAAGTCTGACTAAAAGTAAAAAGGAGCTCTATTCTCCGAAGTCCAACCGTAGCATAAGCAGTCTTTATCTCTGATTAGCCTGATTACCTGAAAAGTATACTAAAACGTGTGAACACAAAGGTTAGTTAGTTCGTAGGTTTTAGTCAAAAAGTCTAGTCATAGATAAGAAGTCATTTGTCGATTCTTTTAAGTCCAAACAAGCATTAGTTCAATATAAATGAGCAGAGTTACGCCATATAAGTCCAAAGTCTCAAAGTTCGGCATTACGGTACCTGCCTTAGTCCAAGTCTCCAATAAACACATCTTAAAGCACGAAAAATAAGCACACTCCAACACACACAATATGCACGTCCAATAAACACATCTTAAAGCACGAAAAATAAGCACACACAAACACACACAAATAAACAAGATTTAAGCACGTCAGATGGCATACAGGCTCAATATTGAACATAAACAGAAATCGACAAAACTGTTTGGAAAAATAAGTATACTTTCCACCCCAAAATCTGTAAAAACAGGGGCTACGAAACTCACCTAAAAAGTGTTATGAAAGTATAACGAACAAGCACGACAAGCACAATCAAAGTCTACGACAATCAACACCTATTCGAAATGCCTTTAAGTCCATATGTCTTTATTTATCTTTTAAAATAACGTTTATTAAAAATGACAAGACTTGAATAGACCGAACAAGAGTCTGGCTTTGACACCAATGTCCTTGGTTAAGTTCAAAATCCATTATTTTATCACTGCAACCTAACTTGGAATCATTTTATAGCCCAAAATAAGTTTTTATTCGAACATAATCAAAAGTAGCCGAAATCGGAGATTTTAACCGAAAAGCTTACGAAACCGAAACGAGTAGAGGTTGAGCTCAACCTAATGGTTGAACACGACCAACCTACAACCCAAAAATGTCATTTTAAAACCATTTAACCATACGTTAGCCAATTGGACCAAAACTACACCTTTTGAGAAAACTAGTCAAGTTTAAGAACCGATTAAGAGCGTATGGGCACGAAAGGCTAAAGAAAATTGATAGGATAATGGGGAACATGCAGTTTATTACTGAATTTCCATCATCTTATGCCACTTTTCAACCTTACCGTGTGTCTGACCATACTCCTTGTGTATTGAAGCTGCCCTCGGTTGCAAGAAACAGACCTAAGCCTTTTAAGTTTACAAATTTTATTACTTGCAAACCCGGTTTTATGGAAGCTGTAGAGAAAGGATGGAAGCAGGAGTTTAAGGGGTATAAAATGTTTTGTGTTGTCAAAAAGCTGAGATCACTTAAAACTCCTATGCACAAGCTTTTATTTGAACAAGGCAACCTCCATGCTCATGTCACTACCTTAAGGGACGAACTGGATGATATTCAAAAGGAAGTTGACAATAACCCAGGTGACGAATCTCTTCGTGCAAAGGAAACGATCTGTCTTGAAAAGTTCAAAGTAGCTTCGTATGATGAGGAATGCTTTCTAAAGCAAAAAGCAAAGATCGATTGGTTAAATGCAGGTGACTCTAATACAGCATACTTCCATAACACTGTTAAAAGCAAGAACCACAGAAAACGAATAGATATGATCAAAGATGCTAATGGGCAGGTTTGTGAGGGTGAGGCTGTAAATGATTCTCTTGTTCTGCATTACACTAATTTCCTAGGTGTTGATTAATACAGATTCCCTGTTCACCAAAGTTTTGGATCCACATGTGGCATCTCAAATGGTGAATCCTGTCACTTTTGAGGAAATTAAAGATGCTATGTTTTCAATAGGTGACAACAAAGCTCCTGGGCCGGATGGATTTACTTCTGCCTTCTTTAAGAAGTCATGGGGAATTATTGGTGAAGAAGTGAGTGCAGCAATACAAGATTTCTTTGTGCATGGGCGCCTTCTACAAGAAGTAAATCATACTATTCTTGCTCTTGTTCCTAAAGTAAGTACCCCAGCTACTGTGCTCGATTATCGGCCTATTTCATGTTGTAATGTGATATACAAATGCATCAGCAAAATAATTACAACTAGAATAAAGCCTGGACTTGATGATCTTGTTAGTATAAACCAGTCGGCCTTTATACCTGGAAGAAAGATATCCGACAATATCTTGCTTACCCAGGAACTCATGCACAATTACCACTTAAATAGAGGCCCGCCTAGATGTGCATTTAAAATTGACATTCAGAAGGCGTATGATACTGTCAACTGGGAATTCTTAAGGGAAAGTTTAGTGAGGTTTGGATTCCACCCGACCATGATTAATTGGATAATGGTTTATGTTACAAGTGTGTTACTTTGAGTATTAATGGTAATCTGCATGGCTATTTCAAGGGCAAACGTGGTTTACGGCAAGGTGATCCCATGTCACCATATCTCTTTACCCTTGTTATGGAGGTCCTTTCTTTACTTCTTCAACGAGCTTCCTTGGAGAATGCATTTAAATTCCATGCTCACTGTAACAAGCAAAAGATTGTTAGTGTTTGTTTTGCAGATGATTTGTTTTTGTTTGCTAGGGTGATGTCCACTCAGCAAAAATCCTTATGGATGTGTTGGTGCATTTTCAAAGGATTTCTGGTCTTGTACCTAGTCTTACGAAGAGCACAGCATACTTTTGTAACATTGCTGATCATACCAAGCAGGCGATTTTATCTATTATGCCTTTTGATGAAGGTAAGCTTCCTGTTCGTTACTTAGGTGTGCCACTTATTTCTACTAGACTGGTCTACAATGATTGTAAGGTTTTAGTTGAAAGAATGGAAAAAAGAATTGATGACTGGAAAACTAAAACCCTTTCATTTGCTGGTAGACTTTAACTTATCAACTCGGTTTTAGCCTCAATGCACATTTATTGGGCTTCGATTTTCATTCTTCCTGCTCGAATCATTAAAGAATTAGAACAAAAGATGAGGAACTTTCTATGGGGCATTGGACCTGGTGGAAAGGTTAAATCGAAAGTTTCGTGGAAATCAGTGTGTTTGCCAAAGTATGAAGGTGGGCTGGGAATAAAAAGACTTTCTGATTTTAATAAAGCGCTCATTACTAGTCATATTTGGAGCATTGTGACTGATAGGGAATCGTTGTGGGTCCGGTGGATACACTCCTATAAACTAAAAGGAAGAAGCTTTTGGGAGGTTACCCCTCGTGGATCTATGAGCTGGGGATGGAGGAAAATCCTTCAATTGCGGGATGCTATCCGCCCTCATATATGGAAGAAGATTGGTAATGGTGTATCCATTTCGATCTGGAGTGATAATTGGAATGATTATTGCCCATTGAGGAACTTTATCTCTACTAGGGACATTATGCGTGCTGGATTTCGACTGGATAATAATATGGCTGATGTCGTTAATAATGGTCAATGGATTTGGCCTCAAGCTTGGTATAATGTTTACCCAGTCCTTATTGATATTCCTCCACCTGTGCTTAATCCTAATACCCAAGATCGAACTGTTTGGAAGAATTCGGAAGGAGGTGAACATTATTTTTCTCTTTCTGAAGTTTGGAATGCTGTTCGGTATAAACAAGATGAAGTACCATGGGTAAAGAGTGTTTGGTTCTATACATGTGTGCCTAGGCATGCATTCCACCTATGGCTTGTGTTTCAGAATAAATTGAAAACCCAGGATAGAATGAAAGCATGGGAAGTTGGAAGTGCCACAAATCTCAACCTCATGTGTTGCCCATTATGCCAAAGAGGAATGGATTCTCGCTCACATCTTTTTTTCCAGTGTTCTTTTTCTTTGCAGGTATGGGGACGAATTAAACATATGGCAAACATGTCCTCTGTTTCGGACTCATGGGATAGTGTTGCTGTATGGCTATTTCAAGGGCAAACGTGGTTTACGGCAAGGTGATCCCATGTCACCATATCTCTTTACCCTTGTTATGGAGGTCCTTTCTTTACTTCTTCAACGAGCTTCCTTGGAGAATGCATTTAAATTCCATGCTCACTGTAACAAGCAAAAGATTGTTAGTGTTTGTTTTGCAGATGATTTGTTTTTGTTTGCTAGGGTGATGTCCACTCAGCAAAAATCCTTATGGATGTGTTGGTGCATTTTCAAAGGATTTCTGGTCTTGTACCTAGTCTTACGAAGAGCACAGCATACTTTTGTAACATTGCTGATCATACCAAGCAGGCGATTTTATCTATTATGCCTTTTGATGAAGGTAAGCTTCCTGTTCGTTACTTAGGTGTGCCACTTATTTCTACTAGACTGGTCTACAATGATTGTAAGGTTTTAGTTGAAAGAATGGAAAAAAGAATTGATGACTGGAAAACTAAAACCCTTTCATTTGCGGGTAGACTTCAACTTATCAACTCGGTTTTAGCCTCAATGCACATTTATTGGGCTTCGGTTTTCATTCTTCCTGCTCGAATCATTAAAGAATTAGAATAAAAGATGAGGAACTTTATCTCTAATAGGGACATTATGCGTGCTGGATTTCGACTGGATAATAATATGGCTGATGTCGTTAATAATGGTCAATGGATTTGGCCTCAAGCTTGGTATAATGTTTACCCAGTCCTTATTGATATTCCTCCACCTGTGCTTAATCCTAATACCCAAGATCGAACTGTTTGGAAGAATTCGGAAGGAGGTGAACATTATTTTTCTCTTTCTGAAGTTTGGAATGCTGTTCGGTATAAACAAGATGAAGTACCATGGGTAAAGAGTGTTTGGTTCTATACATGTGTGCCTAGGCATGCATTCCACCTATGGCTTGTGTTTCAGAATAAATTGAAAACCCAGGATAGAATGAAAGCATGGGAAGTTGGAAGTGCCACAAATCTCAACCTCATGTGTTGCCCATTATGCCAAAGAGGAATGGATTCTCGCTCACATCTTTTTTTCCAGTGTTCTTTTTCTTTGCAGGTATGGGGACGAATTAAACATATGGCAAACATGTCCTCTGTTTCGGACTCATGGGATAGTGTTGCTGTATGGCTAATTAATCGATCTATTCAGAATTCAGCTGAAAGTGTCATTGCAAGGCTTCTAGTGGCTGCTGCATCGTATTTCTTATGGCATGAACGTAATTCAAGATTGTTCTCTAATACCAAGTGTTCTGAAGCTCAAGTGAGAGAAAAAATTGTGACCACAGTGCGACTTAAGCTTAAGTTTAAGGCAAACTGGAGCAATAGTCATTTATTGAAGATGTGGGACATCCCTAAGCTCAATTTATTACAAGCTTCGAATGAAGATCCAGGAGGAAATGTCACATGTCTAGGCTAGTGTTTGATTCTACAATGAGTGCCTCATTGTTGACTGTAGTTTGATATCTTGTTTATCTAGTTAATGTGTTCAAATATATGGTATACCATATATTATTGAATGTGACGTTGAGTCACATTATTTGTACCTAAACAGTAATTTTGTTAATAATCAGGGGTGACGGCCTTTACCGAAAGAAGTGGTCGAACTCGACCATGACAGGTCTAGTTCGACCTGGAAACAGGTCAAGTCGAGTTCAACTCAAGTCTTATGGGTCCGAGAGGTAAAACAAGTCATTTCGAGCCAAACTAGCAACCTTACGAAGCGTTTAAGCGACAAACCAAACACAAAGGACTAGGAGGTCGAGCTAGACCAAGCTAGACCAGACTAGGTCGAGCTAGACCAAGCTAGACCAGCCTAGACCAAGCTAGACCAGACTAGTTCGAGCACAGCGAATGATTTCGACGCGATTTTGTTAAAACAATGAGATCAATGGCTAGCCAATTCATACCCATGAGTCTTGATTGCACAAAAGTTCCACAATTCAGTACAAAAAGGATGAAGTTCGACCGAATAAACATGTAAATTACTAGTATAAACATGTAACAGTATAAACATGTAATTTACATGTGTTTGACAATTGCACAAACTTTGATCTAGGATACGAATTCGACTAGTTTTTGAGTCTTTTGGCCAAGTAAAGGATATCCTTGATTTGTAGTTGCACAAAACCGATTACATGAGTACATAGTTCGTTGAATCAAATCCTTAATCAAGGTTCAATTCGTTCCTTACTCACAAATGTAGCCCAAAGATGCACAATCAATAATCAAAGACATGATTCACTTAGCTTTTGATAAGAACCGAAAAGTAATCAAATCTATGATATAAAAACCGAAAAGATAGAAAAACAACACTTACACACGTTTTTGATGATGATTATGATGACACACACTTGTTTCTTGATCAAAGAATGAAGCCTTGGTTGATTTGTAAGTATTTAGAACTGAAATCAAGAGATAAGTTCAGAGAAAAATTTGAGAAAAACTTTATGTGTGTGTGATGTAGAGGACGGCCAAAAACAAGAAAAGAAAAGCAAAAGGCTTGGCCTTGTATTTATAGGCAAGGCCAAGGGAGGGGAGGATCGTCAGACTAACGAAACGTTTTACAGTTTTACTCCTTTTTGCTTACCGGACGAACACCGAAGGTCATAGAAATAACTTGACTATATTTTATAAAATATTTTTGAATTACGAACACAACGACTGGTCACATGACTATATTTGACCCGCGATAGTATTTTAAATCTTTATTTAGGCATTTCTATTAGATAGCTGGTCTTACTCAAACACTCACACCAAGTCCTAAAAAGTCGAAAACACTAGTATACAATAAACATGTAAATTATTTATGAAAACACAAAAAGTGTAAATCTGTGAGATTTGTTTCTACAAATATTAATATAAGTACTAATATACTAATATATTTGGATAATGATTATTAGATATTTTAATTTATAATTAGATTAATAATGACACTATCAATGTTCAATTTTGTGAATTGAAGAGTTGTGATTAGCTAATAAGTAATTAAGTCAGTTGTTTTATAGTATATCAAAAGATAAAGATAAAGAAAATGATACCAAGACATTAGAAATGCTGGGTTCACTCGTAATATGCAGATTTCAGATTTAGTGGAAAATGGGAATTGGAAGTGGCCGAGAGCTTGGTTGGATTTGTTTCCTGTCTTATTAAATCTCCCTAATATCCAGCTTAATGGTTCTATGCATGACTACATTTTTTGGAAGGATGTTGAGGGAAATGAGTGTGAATTCTCATCTAGCATTGTTTGGGATACTCTTAGATCAAGGTCACAAGAAGTGAATTGGCATAAGGTTGTTTGGTTTAAGCAAATGATACCAAGACATGCCTTTCTAATGTGGCTTATATTGTTACAGAAATTAAAGACTCAAGATAAAATTATGAGGTGGAGTGCAGGGGGGAACATGAATTACAACCTGGTGTGCTGCCCATTGTGTCACCAGGGACCAGACTCTCATAACCATTTATTTTTTGCTTGTTCTTACTCTTCTCAGGTTTGGCAGCAGGTCAACCATTTGGCTCATTTGCAACATCTAAGCTTGAGTTGGGACGATATTATTCGTTGGCTCATCATGCGTGGGAAGTCTAATTCGGCCAAAACAGTTATTGGAAAGTTACTGGTAGCTGCCACTGCTTACTTTATTTGGCAGGAGCGAAATCAACGATTATTCTCTAATTTATCAAGACCAGTGGAGTAGCTTCGAGATTTAATTGCGTCCACAGTTAGATTGAAGCTCGTTACTTTGCGATTCAAAAACACTATCATGGTGAATCGCTTAGTTCAAGATTGGAATTTGCCACGTGACCTAGTGGTATTTGATCAGAATGGGAGCTAATTCTACTCCAGTTTGTTTACTGCCATATTAGTTAGATTATAGTTTTATAATGTAACTAGTATGTAGTTTTATCCTTGTATGCGTTTATCGCTTGTTACATATACATGGTCTGTCATGTATATGAACTAGTATGGTAACTTTAGCCATACTACTTGATTTGTAATGTTTTTGGTGATGGTATAAAATTTACAGGGGTATACCCATTAACCAAAAAAAAGATAAAGATAAAGATTAGTTAAACGTGTCAATAATTATATTTTTTGGTATCAACTTGATTTTCGGGTGATTTTTTTTTAATAAATAAAAGATGGAAAATCTTTATATATACTAAAAGACAACTGACCTAATGACTTATTAGCCAATCATAAAGCTCAATTTGATAAAATTAAGATTTGATGATGTCATAATTTTTAATTAAAATATAAATTATGGACCTAAATAAAACTAATTTTTAAATAAAAATAAAATAAAAAATACGTATTAAACTATTGTTTTTAATAGCTTATTGACCAATCACAGTTCTCAATTTCATTAAATTGAAAATTGCTGATGTCATAAATATAAACAATACAATTTAAAATTTACGAAAATCTTTATATAAATCTTGAATTTAACATACATACAAATAAATAAATTACATATGTAAAGCCAGCTACACGTATGGATAATTGAAACAGATGTCTCTCTATATAACTAAGAGATAGTATGTTTTTTCCTATGGGGCATTTTTAGTTTTTTGACACATTGGATATTTAATGTGTCATTTTTCCATTTAAATTGTTATATTTATGTTGTCATGTATGATATTAATCATCAATTCTTATCATAATCATCAATCATAATCCTAATCATTAATATTTATTTTTCTATTTTCTATATGATTATAAAGATATTATATTATGTTTTTTTATTAATTCAATGATAATTATCTTTTTTCAAATAAGATTGTTTATTATATTATGTTTATTTTTTTTGAAAAGTATTTATTATATTATATTTAAAATATATATATCATAAAAAAGTTTTTTATGATTTATAAATATTTATGTTTCATTAGTCATGCTTTAACATATTTGACGTGTATCATATATTCATAAAGTATAATTTTATGTGCATCAGTCGTAATCTAACAGTTTTCTATATCATAAATTATGAATAATAATGTAACTATCAGTTATTGTATTTTTATTTATGTTTTCAGTCAGTCTCGTACAACGTGTGAGTTTAATCTAGTATGTTGATAAAATTATATAAGCCAACTTTACATGTATATCTATTAACCCATTCTAATCCAGATAAATCTTATAATAATCATTGAAAAATAATAATTTGTAATTATCCAATATTTAATCATTATCTATATATATTAGTATACATTACTAATACCCGTGTGCGATGCACGGATTGATTCATAATATTTATATCTATTATTTCATTTATGAGAAAGCAAATAAAAGGATCAATTGTTTCCGGAGTAATATCCTCTCACATTAGGTTGATAATAGCTAGGGTGTTTTCAACACTAACCATCGTGTCTTACCAGTGGTAACAAAAGTTATAACATATAATCGGGAAAAACCGAGCTCGAAAGCATATAACAAAACTAAATTTTATTATTATGAAATGTTTAATATATTCAGTACAGAAAATAATTAAAGTTTCACATAATTCATCATATATCATGTTACCAGATATTAAAAGGATTACCCAGGTTATATATAAATAAAGAAGCCGGCGACATGGCTGAAATACCAAGTCGATATTATATATCTTTCTTCAAATAAATTTATCTTTAGTTTTAGTGGAATTGTATGACTGTGAAGAAAAAAATAAAACTATTTTGTTTGTAATAGTATCACTAATTTTATTTTTATTTTTTTGAAAAGTATATGTCAATAACATTATCATCCTACTCCGCAATTACGGAGTAGTGTCAATAATACAACAATTTAAGTTACATTGAAAATAATCCAATCTTCCCATCTAATACTACCTTTTTTCATCCTACCTTTATACCAATGAAATCCTAAAACCTTTATATCATGAAAAATCTTGTCGATACAAATCGTTGCTTGATTAAACACCTTCTCATTCCTAGCTTTCCATAGGCACCAGCACGTAACAAAAACTATGTTCTTAAATATCTTTTTACTCTTCAATTAATTCGAATTATAAGATGATAATATTTAATAAAACAAAAATATTCAACTTGAATATATTTTTAGCATTTGAGAGTCAATTTGAGGTATTTTGGAAAATAATACAGAAATTTTTACCTTGGCGTTGGATTTTGTACTTGAGTTCTTGAATGGAATAAGCTCAAAAGTTTAAGGTATAAAACTCATATTTAGGGTTTATTAGATATTACTTAGGTTACAATTAATTGCTTTTATAGAGTTTAGTTTAGAATTTGATTTCGAGGAAAATTCGTAGAACACAACATTCATTACAAATACTATGGGAGTGTTTGGTTCATGGAATCCCTTGGAATTTATAGGAATTGGAATCTAAATTTCATTCCTTTCCCTTGTTTGGTTGAAAAATGAATGAAATTAGAATTTCAAAAATTCCATCAAATTCTTTAATTCATGGAATTCACAATTCCTTCACAAATCTGATGGAATCTTTAAACATTCAAAGAAATACATGTATGTTTACCTATATGCCCTCTCAAAACTATACACCAAAATAAAAATAAAAACTCCCTTTTGAAATCTGATTTGAAGTCTGGCCAGATCTCTAACTTGTATCACCATCCACCACCACCGATGCTGCTTATGATTTCTGACCGATCGCAAACTTCATCGGGTTGTTTTTGTTAAATAATAGTTTGTGTTGTTATTTATGGTTATTTGATTTGGGAAAAAGGAGATCTTGTTGGATTTGCTAATAATCGATCTAAAAGAATCTTTGTATATGTTCAATAAAAGAAAGAAAACTGTTGCAGGTATGGAGACTTGGAGAAGATGACTTCTTGTGAACAAATGAAGTTAAATATATTATATAAATAAATATAAATAAAATAAATATATGCTAGTACGTTAGATTCCATCTATATAGTATTATTATTAATTAATATTATTTATTATTTTATGAAAGATGTTATATTCTGATATTATGTTATTAAAAAATAAAAGAAATAGTAAATTTTTTATAAAGGGTAATAATTTTGTCATTTGTTATAGTCTCTATTCGAATTCCTTTAACTGAATTCCATTGAATTCTGTCAATCAAACACATGACAGATTTTAAAACTTTCAGATTCCAATTCCTTCAAATTCCAATTCCTTTGACAAATTCCAATTCCTTCAAAAACATTCTGTGAACCAAACTGCCCCTAAGAGATCTTGCACGTTATTTTTATTAATAAAATAATAGATTTATGAAGTTATAGATATCCTAGCTTAAATATATAAATATTAAATTAAATAGATATCCTAGATTAAAATAAAGAATTTATTAAAAGGACACTTGTCGTTTTAATACAGTGCCACGTGTCGATCAAAAGAAAGCTACAATCCTTTTTTAGTTAATTAGTATATTAGTATTTATATCAATAATTTAAACATTTTAGTCTCAGTAAATACTTAATTTTTTAATTATTACATTTTGTAACCATCAACATGAAATTTTTTTCTTATTTATTTTTAATTTTACTAACTAATAAATATCGATTTTTCATTTATTGGTATCTCAAACTATATCTTTCAATTCGATCATGAACTTTAAACATTGTTCTTCAATCAATATATTTAGTTTTAAAATTTTGAGTTTAAAAATGCTTATTTTTTCCCACAACCAATTAATACATTATTTTGAATAAGAAATAAAGGGGTACAGTGGTCATGTAAATTGTTATTAACTACTTTTATCAAAAGTTGGTTTGTAGCTACAACGTCCAATTTTTCAAGTACGGACAATTGTACGATGCAATATTTCGAGTTAGATCTAAATGTATCTTTAGGTATTGATAAGTAACAAAGATATCAGATAAAAAAATATAACCAAATATTGTCTGCAAAAAAGTATTACAAAAGATGAAATATAATATATGCATTCAATATTTTAGAATGATATTAGTTTAATTTGATTTTACCTACATTTTTAACATTTGAATATACATATTTAACAATTTATCTTATATTAAAAATGTCATAAATATCTTGTGTAATTGATACGGACATAAATCTAGTTTTAAAAGTATAGAATATATAAAACCACATATTTGATCAAATAAAATGAACAATATAATTAATTAATAATTTCCCCATCCTTTTCAAATCATCAACATCGATCAGTACTATACAAAGCAAGCGGACCACGAAAATTGGCCGTCGTTATCCCAGATATTGACTATCATCGTTGAAGAGTTTTGAAATAATGGGAAAATTTCATATATGTTATTGGTAAGTCACAAAATATCATTTTTGTCCAATTAAATTTTGAAATAAATATGTCATTCCTAATACATCAATATATCAAATATGTTATTGTTGAGTAACAAAGTATTATATAGTCTTTTCTAATCTACCAATATATCAAATATGGGTGGTGATCTGTACACCACCAAGTTTTATCCGTACACCACCAATCATGCTTTACAGTGTTGTACAGTACAACATCCGTATGCACATTTAGTGGTGTACGGCTAAATTTAGGTAGTGTACGGATCATTACCCATCAAATATACCATTGTTAAGTAAAAAAAAACATTAGAGTTAATTGCAAAATTGGTCCCTGTGGTTTACACACTTTAACAATGGGTTCCTTTTTAACTATCGTGCAATGGGGGTCCCTATTTTGAGAATTTTTTGCAAAATTGGTCCCTTTTTAACAGGACCGTTAGTGAGAGTCGTCAAGTCTGCACGTGGCCATCACGTACAGGGGCAATACCGTCTTTTCACAAAAAATAGAAGGGACCCTCATTGCTAATTAACTCGAAAAGGGACCCCATTGCTAAAATGTAAAAACCATAGGGACCAATCTTGCAATTAACTCTTGATAATACACATCATCATTTATTTTTATCTTTTTTATATATATACTAAAAAACTACTGACCTACCACTAATTAACAATTAAAAAACTTAATTAACCCTCAAAATTAATTTTGCATGTATCATAACTAAAATTATAAATTCAAAAATATGGACAAAAAAAAAGTTATTGATGCGTAAAACATGCGACAACGACAGCGGAAGACTATTTTTTGTATTTTCTGGGTTTTAATATGAAACAAATAATAAAACAAGACAATAAAATAAAATGATAGATAAAAGAATCCACCACCAAGATTCGTAAAGGCTAAGCCATCGGAATCAAGGATAAAGGAAACACTCCGCCCCACCACTACAATCGATAAAGGTCTAGCCACCACGATTATAGATAAAGGAAACCGAAGATTTAGACCTCACCACAATATTTGATAAAGAACAGGTCACCACAAATATTGATAAAGGGGTCACTCCTAACCACCAAGATCAAAAATCTCTAAAGGTAAAAGAAGATTTTTGTAAGAAATAGAGGCTGCTTTATTAATTTCATTCAACATCCAAAAACTAAATTACAATGAGAAATAAAGCCCCTATTTATAGCCACATGCTCTACCTAGGAATTAACGAAATACAATAAAATATTCAAAAAGCTGTCATGTGCTATGGACCACCACTAATTAATTGACCAATAGAAAATGGACAAGAAAAGCTTCTAGAAACATTCCCCTGTACGTGGTCCCACAATACCGTTAGACTTAACGTTGTCACACGCTCCTTCCTTGACAGCTGTCATTTTTCTTTATTGGGCCCACAAACGTCAGTGGAAACTTTATTGATTGGAAACTGGAGACAAATATCTGGACTTCCACTGGAGACAAAATCGGGAGCATTCATCTGGAGCGCTTCAGTGTTGGTCACTGGAGAATCTTCTGGAGCTGGTCATCTGGAGCGCTTCAGTGGAGAACTTCACTGGTGGAATACCAGTATTGGTCACTGGAGAATATTGCCACTGGAGAAGTGTTACTATCGATGACTGGACTGGTTCAGAAAAGACTTGTCTGAAATGGGCCACTGCTGGCAAAATCAACATAGCTTGTTCAGATGGCATTATCAGCTCAGTTTCATTCAGTTCAGTTAGCTTCTTAAGTTCGCTGGGTTCCTCCAGTTCAGTGAACCTGGACATTTCTGCATCATTCTCCTCCTTGAAAAGGGACTTGTCCTCAAGTCCTCGAGGTACTCATCCTCCAGATAAGGCATCAGATCTCCCACATTAAAAGTACTTGAAACTGCCATATCTCCAGGCAACTCAACCTTGTAAGCATTATCGCCATATCTTTCCAGAATCTTGAATGGACCTTCAGCTCTGGGCATCAACTTGTTCTTCCTTTTTGCTGGAAATCTTTCTTTTCTGAGGTGCACCCAAACAAGATCACCTGGTGCAAAACTGGGCTGCTTTCTATTCTTATTTGCCTTGGCTTTGTAACTGGCATTTGCTTTCTCTATTCTGGCCTTCACTTCTTCATGAATTTTCTTTATTTCTTTTGCTCTGGTTTCAGCTTCAATACTTGCTTTTGGTTCAATCGAAAATGGAATTAAATCAATGGGGGTCAGTGGATTAATACCAAAACAAACTTCAAATGGGAATTTACTGGTAGAATAGTTAGGAGCTCTGTTGAAAGCAAACTCGGCATGAGCAAGCTTCAGATCCCAATCCTTCAGTGTCTTCTTCACCAGTGTTCTTAATAACATACCAATTGTTCTATTTGTGACTTCAGTTTGTCCATCAGTCTGAGGATGGTGAGACGTACTGAACAATAATCTGGTACCCATCAGTCTCCATAAGGTCTTCCAGAAATAACTTAGAAACTTCACATCTCGATCTGATACAATTGTCTTGGGGATTCCATGTAATCTGACAATCTCTTTAAAGAACAAATTTGCTACTGCTGAAGCATCATTGGTTGTGTTACAAGCAATAAAATGTGCCATTTTTGAAAGTCGATCAACAACCACCATTATTGAATCTTTTCCCCTCTGAGTTCTGGGCAGTGCAACAATGAAATCCATACTGAGGTCTTCCCATGGCTGGTTTGGAACTGGAAGAGGAGTATACAACCCTTTGTGAAAAGTTGCCTTCGCCTGGTGACAAGTTGGACAACGACTGATGATACTCTGGACATCCTTCAGTAGACTTGGCCAGTAGAAGTGTTCAGTGAGGATCTCTCCAGTTTTGTTAATGCCAAAATGGCCAGCTAAACCTCCTCCATGTGCTTCTCTTATCAGTAAATCTCTTATCGAACCCCTGGGAATGCACAACTTTCCATTTTTAAATAAGAAACCATCTTGAACAGTAAATGGTCCTTTCTGGTGAGCTTCAGTCTGTCCATCAGTCTGAGGATGGTGAGACGTACTGAACAATAATCTGGTACCCATCAGTCTCCATAAGGTCTTCCAGAAATAACTTAGAAACTTCACATCTCGATCTGATACAATTGTCTTGGGGATTCCATGTAATCTGACAATCTCTTTAAAGAACAAATTTGCTACTGCTGAAGCATCATTGGTTGTGTTACAAGCAATAAAATGTGCCATTTTTGAAAGTCGATCAACAACCACCATTATTGAATCTTTTCCCCTCTGAGTTCTGGGCAGTGCAACAATGAAATCCATACTGAGGTCTTCCCATGGCTGGTTTGGAACTGGAAGAGGAGTATACAACCCTTTGTGAAAAGTTGCCTTCGCCTGGTGACAAGTTGGACAACGACTGATGATACTCTGGACATCCTTCAGTAGACTTGGCCAGTAGAAGTGTTCAGTGAGGATCTCTCCAGTTTTGTTAATGCCAAAATGGCCAGCTAAACCTCCTCCATGTGCTTCTCTTATCAGTAAATCTCTTATCGAACCCCTGGGAATGCACAACTTTCCATTTTTAAATAAGAAACCATCTTGAACAGTAAATGGTCCTTTCTGGTGAGCTTCAGTGAGGCGATCAGAAAAATCTGGATCAGCAGCATACAATTCTTTGATGAAAGAAAATCCAAGAACTCTTGCCTCCAGAATAGATAACAGTGAATATCGTCTGGAAAGTGCATCAGCAACAACATTAGCCACTCCAGCTTTATGTTTAGAAATAAAAGAATAAGACTGCAAAAATTCCACCCATTTTGCATGTCTGGCATTAAGTTTATGTTGACCATTGATGAACTTCAGTACTTCATGGTCAGAAAATAAGACAAACTGCTTTGGCTTCAGATAATGTGACCAGTGAGTGATAGCACGAATTATTGCATAAAATTCTTTGTCATAAGTGCTATACTTCAGTTTAGAACCATTGAGCTTTTCACTAAAATAGGCAACTGGACGCCCTGCTTGTACCAGAACTGCACCAATACCTACTCCACTGGCGTCACACTCTAACTCAAACAACTGATCAAAATCTGGCAAAGATAGAACTGGAGCTGAACTGAGCTTTTCCTTCAGTGACTCAAAACCCAACTGGGCTGACTTTGGCCAGTCAAACACTCCTTTCTTCAGACAATCAGTGATTGGGGCCACAACTGTAGAGAAATTCTTGATAAACCTTCTGTAGAAAGATGCCAGTCCGTGAAAACTTCTTACTTCAGTGATTGAAGTAGGAACTGGCCATGATCTGATGGCTTCTACTTTTGAAGGATCCATAGAAATTCCTTCTTTCGAAACAACATACCCCAGAAATATTACACTTTCTACCATAAAATCACATTTCTCTAGTTTACCATATAACTGGTGTCTTCTCAACAGTTCAAATATACTCTTCAGATGATTAACATGTTCTGCTTCAGATTTTGAATATACTAGAATATCATCAAAATAAACAACAACAAACTGACCAATAAGTGGCCTGAGAACTTCATTCACCAGTCTCATGAAAGTACTAGGGGCATTAGATAAACCAAAAGGCATTACTAGCCATTCATAAAGGCCTCCTTTAATTAATGCAGTCTTCCACTCATCTCCATCCTTCATTCTGATCTGGTGATAGCCACTTCTGAGATCAATCTTGGAAAATACACTGGAGCCATGTAACTCATCAAGCATATCATCCAATCTGGGAATGGGATATCTATACTTAATAGTTATATTATTTATGTCTCTGCTATCAACACACATTCTCATCGAACCATCTTTCTTTGGGACCAGGAGAGCTAGAACTGAACAAGAACTCATGCTTGCTCTGACATAACCTTTGGCAACCAACTCATCTACTTGCCTTTGCAACTCCTTTGCTTCAGTAGGCGATATGTAAGCAGCTTTGTTTGGAAGAATTGAACCTGGAACCAGGTCAATCTGGTGTTCAATTCCCCTTACTGGTGGCAAACCTTCAGGTAGGTCTTCTGGGAAAACATCAGTGAATTCCTTTAGTAGAGATTTCAGGAGACTTGGGACTCCAGTAAACTCTTTCTCTTCAATACGCTCAAGCACCAGTAACATCATAACTGGAGAGCCTCCAGTTAACTCTTCTTCTACTTCAGTTTGAGACATAAATAAAGACTTGCTGGGCGGGTCTTTCTTATTAATTCTCAATATTTCATTGGGTTTTAAAGAAGTCAGAGTGACCTTCTTCCCACTTACAAATAATGAATAAGAATTCATACGACCATTGTGAAAAACATTATTATCAAATAACCAAGGTCTACCCAGTAATATATGACAAGCATCCATAGGAACAACATCACACACAATTTTATCTTGATAAATAGATCCAATGGAAAAAGGAATAGTAACTTGTCGGTTAACTTTTACCTCAGATCCTTCACTGAGCCATTGCAACTTGTATGGACGAGGGTGCTTAACTGTAGGTAGTGCCAGTTTCTCTACCATGTAAGTTGAAGCAGCATTAGCACAACTCCCACCGTCAATGATCAGATCACACACCTTGCCTTTAACAGTACATCTGGAGTGAAAAATATTCTCTCGCTGGGCAGTATCAGTTGCAACTTCATCAGCATGCATCACTCTTCTTACCACTAGCATCTCTCCAACATCTGCACCTACATATGCCTCTTCACTTTCATCTTCATCATACACTGGTTCACCTTCTTCAGTATCAACATCTGGCAAGCTTTCAATCTCCTTAGCAGTGAGTGCTCGCTGGTTGGGACACTGCGCCTGGAAGTGACCAAAACCATGACACTTAAAACATTTTTTTCCAACTAGTTCTTTTGATCCTCCAGTTTCTTTCTCCTTTCCTCTGAAGGATTTCTGAACAGTTTCACTGGGCCTAGTAACTGGTTGACTGGAACTGGAAGTAACCTTAGTGAAAGGTTTGTACTGGACCTTCTTCTTCAGTTGCTTTTCAATCTGGAGGGCTAGTTTGCATGCACCTTCATAAGTCCAGATGGGTTGCAATTCTATCTTCTCAGTAATAGTAGCATTCAACCCACCAAGGAATCTGGCGATAGTATGCTCTTCAGTTTCTTTCTCCTTTCCTCTGAAGGATTTCTGAACAGTTTCACTGGGCCTAGTAACTGGTTGACTGGAACTGGAAGTAACCTTAGTGAAAGGTTTGTACTGGACCTTCTTCTTCAGTTGCTTTTCAATCTGGAGGGCTAGTTTGCATGCACTTTCATAAGTCCAGATGGGCTGCAATTCTATCTTCTCAGTAATAGTAGCATTCAACCCACCAAGGAATCTGACGATAGTATGCTCTTCAGTTTCTTTGACACCAGTTCTTGTCTTCAGTTGCTCAAACTCCCTAATATACTCCACAACTTCTTTAGCACCTTGCTTCAGATTATTCATCAGTAGATACTGATCTTGCTTGTACGACTGAGGAACAAATCTTTTCTGCATAACTTCCTTCAGTTTGGACCAGGTCTTGATTTTAATCTTACCTTTATACTCCTTTTCAGATTTCATATTGTCATACCAAGATGAAGCGTATTTTTTTAGCTTAATAATGGCAACCTTAAAACTTTTTTTATCATCATAACCTTTTATTTCCATAATCCTATCCATCACCTGAACCCATTCAAAATATTCTTCTGGGTTTGATGAACCAACAAAATCTGGTGGATCTATCTTAATGTTAGTATCATCAACCTTATGTCTCCTTCGTCTTTCTCTGGGATGTGGATCATCAGATTCACTAGAGTTTCTGGGTGTACTATCAGATCTTTCACTAGGACCTTGAGATTCAGAATCTCTTTCACTAGCAACAACATGGTCTCTATTAAACCTTAAACCACCATCTTCTAACATATGAACAACTCTACCAAGTGCTTCTTGTAAATCTTTAATCTGCCTATCTCTCCTAGCATTATGAGCTTCTTCTAATGTCATATTTCTTTTAAAAGCCATTAATATTCAACCAACTTAACAGATCTATATCAGCAACAACTAGATCTAAACAACCAACAAACAGATATAGAACGGATCTAGACAAACAATACCCCAACCGACAAAAAGATAAAGAAACCCTTTTCAAACCTGGCTCTGATACCAAATTTGATGCGTAAAACACGCGACAACGACAGCGGAAGACTATTTTTGGTATTTTCTGGGTTTTAATATGAAACAAACAATAAAACAAGACAATAAAATAAAATGATAGATAAAAGAATCCACCACCAAGATTCGTAAAGGCTAAGCCACCGAAATCAAGGATAAAGGAAACACTCCGCCCCACCACTACAATCGATAAAGGTCTAGCCACCACGCTTTAGATAAAGGAAACCGAAGATTTAGACCTCACCACAATATTTGATAAAGAACAGGTCACCACAAATATTGATAAAGGGGTCACTCCTAACCACCAAGATCAAAGATCTCTAAAGGTAAAAGAAGATTTTTGTAAGAAATAGAGGCTGCTCTATTAATTTCATTCAACATCCAAAAACTAAATTACAATGAGAAATAAAGCCCCTATTTATAGCCACATGCTCTACCTAGGAATTAACGAAATACAATAAAATATTCAAAAAGCTGTCATGTGCTATGGACCACCACTAATTAATTGACCAATAGAAAATGGAGAAGCAAAGCTTCTAGAAACATTCCCCTGTACGTGGTCCCACAATACCGTTAGACTTAACGTTGTCACACGCTCCTTCCTTGACAGCTGTCATTCTTCTTTATTGGGCCCACAAACGTCAGTGGGAACTTTATTGATTGGAAACTGGAGACAAATATCTGGACTTCCACTGGAGACAAAATCGGGAGCATTCATCTGGAGCGCTTTAGTGTTGGTCACTGGAGAATCTTCTGGAGCTGGTCATCTGGAGCGCTTCACTGGAGAACTATCTGACTTCCACTGGAGACAAATATCTGGACTTCCACTGGAGACAAATATCTGGACTTCCACTGGAGACAAATATCTGGACTTCCACTAGAGACAAATATCTAGACTTCCACTGGAGACAAAATCTGGACTTCCACTGGAGACAAATATCTGGACTTCCACTGGAGACAAAATCGGGAGCATTCATCTGGAGCGCTTAGTGTTGGTCACTGGAGAATCTTGCCACTGGAGAAGTGTTACTACTGGTGACTGGACTGGTTCAGAAAAGACTTGTCTGAAATGGGCCACTGCTGGCAAAATCAACATAGCTTGTTCAGATGGCATTATCAGCTCAGTTTCCTTCAGTTCAGTTAGCTTCTTAGTTCGCTGGGTTCCTCCAGTTCAGTGAACCTGGACATTTCTGCATCAGTTATATTACTATTAATAATTGTAGAAAATTTTTATTAACTTATACGTTTTTGTAATCCATCACTAAAGAATGAATCTTAATAAATACTTAATTTAGATATAACTATTAACATATATTCACATCTTTAAAAAACAAGCTATATTACTCGATATATCAAAAATATATAAAAAAAATCTGCTAACATCTATATTAAAATAAACTATATATTTATTAATCCACCAACTTTATACATATATGTTTAATATGTTACATAGAGAACTAAAATACCATACATGGTAATTATGTTTTTCGAACAGGTTTATTTTTGGTAATATCAAATTCCTAACATACAACCTCTAATTTCGTAACTATAAATAATATTAAAAGTTTATATATCAATTAGTTTTCAAAAAACAAAAAATTATACAAGGTACATCTCCATTATTAAAATTTTAAAGTATACATAAGTTTACTAATTATGGCACACTAACAATTGTATGTTGCAATCACTTGAATTAAATCAAAAAAAAATCTCAAGGTGTTAATTGCAAAATTGGTCCCTATGGTTTTTCTATTTTAGCAATGGGGTCCCTTTCCGAGTTTAGTAGCAATGATGGTCCCTTTTGTTTGTATGAAATGACGATATTGCCCCTGCACGTGATGGCCACGTGAAGACTTGACGACACTCGCTAACGGTTCTGTTAAAAAGGGACCAATCTGGCAAAAATTCTCAAAACAGGGACCCCCATTGCAACTGATGCGTAAAACACGCGACAACGACAGCGGAAGACTATTTTTTTGGTATTTTCTAGATTTTATATAAAACAAGACAATAAAATTAAAATGATAGATAAAAGAATCCACCACCAAGATTCGTAAAGGCCAAGCCACCAGAATCAAGGATAAAGGAAACACTCCGTCCCACCACTACAATCGATAAAGGTCTAGCCACCACGATTATAGATAAAGGAAACCGAAGATTTAAAAGACATCACCACAATATTTGATAAAGAACAAGTCACCACAAATATTGATAAAGGGGTCACTCCTAACCACCAAGATCAAAGATCTCTAAAGGTAAAAGAAGATTTTTGTAAGAAATAGAGGCTGCTCTATTAATTTCATTCAACATCAAAAACTGAATTACAATGAGAAATAAAGCCCCTATTTATAGCCACATGCTCTACCTAGGAATTAACGAAATACAATAAAATATTCAAAAAGCTGTCATGTGCTATGGACCACCTGATGCGTAAATCACGCGACAAACGACAGCGGAAGACTATTTTTGGTATTTTCTGGATTCTATATGAAATAAACAACTAAACGAGACAATAAAGTAAAATGATAGATAAAAGAATCCACCACCAAGACTCGTAAAGGCCAAGCCACCAGAATCAAGGATAAAGGAAACACTCCGCCCCACCACTACAATCGATAAAGGTCTAGCCACCACGATTATAGATAAAGGAATCCGAAGATTTAAAAGACCTCACCACAATATTTGATAAAGAACAAGTCACCACAAATATTGATAAAGGGGTCACTCCTAACCACCAAGATCAAAGATCTATAAAGGTAAAAGAAGATTTATAAGAAATAGAGGCTGCTCTATTAATTTTCATTCAACATCAACTTCTTTACAAAGAGAAATAAAGGCCTTATTTATAGCCACATACTCTTACCTAGGAATCAACGACAAAATAATAAAATAATACAAAAGCTGTCATGTGCAAGCCACTAATTAATTTGGACCAATAGGAAATAGACACATAAGGCTTCTAGAAACAATCCTCTTCAAGTGGCCCACAATATCGTTAGGAATATTAATGCTTTTGCACGCTCCTCCTTGATCCACTAAAAAGCTGCCACGCGTCCATACCCACGTCCTTATTGACCCCACACAACCTTTAGTTAAAAACAAACTTTATTATAGACAACTGGAGCATTCATCTGGAGCACTTCACTGGTGGCCAGTATTCACTGGAGAATCTTCTGGAGCTGTCATCTGGAGATTCATCTGGAGCAACTTCACTGGTGGCCTCCAGTATTCACTACTGGAGCCCTTCAGAATTGATTTTCACTGGAGTCCTTCAGATGCAACTGGAGATAATTCCCACTGGAGCAAGGTCACTACTGGAGACTGAGTTGTTTAAGAAAATAGATGGTTAAAATGTGATACAGCTGGCAATATTAACATTGCTTGTTCAGACTGCATGGTTCGTTCAGACCCCTTCTTCAGTTTAGTCAACTGCTTTTCTCCAGATTCCTCCAGCTCAGTTTCAGTCAAACTTGGTTCGTTGAATCTGGACATTCCCCCAACACCACCACTAATTAATTGACCAATAGAAAATGGACAAGCAAAGCATTCTAGAAACATTCCCCTGCACGTGGTCCCACAATACCGTTAGACTTAACGTTGTCACACGCTCCTTCCTTGACAGCTGTCATTCTTCTTTATTGGGCCCACAAACGTCAGTGGGAACTTTATTGATTGGAAACTGGAGACAAATATCTGGACTTCCACTGGAGACAAAATCTGGAGCATTCATCTGGAGCGCTTCAGTGTTGGTCACTGGAGAATCTTCTGGAGCTGGTCATCTGGAGCTTCAGTGGAGAACTTCACTGGTGGAATACCAGTATTGGTCACTGGAGAATCTTCTGGAGCTGGTCATCTGGAGCTTCAGTGGAGAACTTCACTGGTGGAATACCAGTGTTGGTCACTGGAGAATCTTCTGGAGCTGGTCATCTGGAGCTTCAGTGGAGAACTTCACTGGTGGAATACCAGTATTGGTCACTGGAGAATCTTGGCACTGGAGAAGTGTTACTACTGGTGACTGGACTGGTTCAGAAAAGACTTGTCTGAAATGGGCCATTGCTAGCAGAATCAACATGGTTTGTTCAGATGGCATTATCAGTTTAGTTTCCTTCAGTTCTGTTAGCTTTTTCAGTTCGCTGGGTTTCTCCAGTTCAGTGAATCTGGACATTTCTGCATCATTCTCCTCATCTGAAAAGGGACTTGTCCTCAGGTCCTCGAGGTACTCATCCTCCAGATAAGGCATCAGATCTCCTACATTAAAAGTACTTGAAACTGGCATATCTCCAGGTAGCTCAACCTTGTAAGCATTATCGCCATATCTCTCCAGAATCTTGAACGAACCTTCAGCTCTGGGCATCAGTTTACTCTTCCTCTTTGTTGGAAACCTTTCTTTTCTCAGATGCACCCACACAAGATCACCTGGTGCAAAACTGGGCCGCTTTCTATTCTTATTTGCCTTGGCTTTGTAACTGGCATTTGCTTTCTCTATTCTGGCCTTCACTTCTTCATGAATTTTCTTTATTTCTTTTGCTCTGGTTTCAGCTTCAATACTTGCCTTTGGTTCAATCGAAAATGGAATTAAATCAATGGGAGTCAGTGGATTCACACCATAACAAACTTCAAACGGGGATTTACTGGTAGAATAGTTAGGAGCTCTGTTGAAAGCAAACTCAGCATGAGCAAGCTTCAGATCCCAATCCTTCAGTGTCTTCTTTACCAGTGTTCTTAATAACATACCAATTGTTCTGTTTGTGACTTCAGTCTGTCCATCAGTCTGAGGATGGTGAGACGTACTGAACAATAATCTGGTACCCATCAGTCTCCATAAGGTCTTCCAGAAATAACTTAGAAACTTCACATCTCGATCTGATACAATTGTCTTGGGGATTCCATGTAATCTGACAATCTCTTTAAAGAACAAATTTGCTACTGCTGAAGCATCATTGGTTGTGTTACAAGCAATGAAATGTGCCATTTTCGAAAATCGATCAACAACTACCATTATTGAATCTTTTCCCCTCTGAGTTCTGGGCAGTGCAACAATGAAATCCATACTGAGGTCTTCCCATGGCTGGTTTGGAACTGGAAGAGGAGTATACAACCCTTTGTGAAAAGTTGTCTTCGCCTGGTGACAAGTTGGACAGCGACTGATGATACTCTGGACATCCTTCAGTAGACTTGGCCAGTAGAAGTGTTCAGTGAGGATCTCTCCAGTTTTGTTAATGCCAAAATGGCCAGCTAAACCTCCTCCATGTGCTTCTCTTATTAGTAAATCTCTTATCGAACCCCTGGGAATGCACAACTTTCCATTTTTAAATATAAAACCATCCTGAACAACAAATGACCCTTTCTGGTGAACTTCAGTGAGACGATCAGAGAAATCTGGATCTGCAGCATACAATTCTTTGATGAAAGAAAATCCAAGAACTCTTGCTTCCAGAATAGATAACAGTGAATATCGTCTGGAAAGTGCATCAGCAACAACATTAGCCACTCCAGCTTTATGTTTAGAAACAAAAGAATAAGACTGCAAAAATTCCACCCATTTTGCATGTCTGGCATTAAGCTTATGCTGACCATTAATGAACTTCAGTGACTCAAAAGCCAACTGGGCTGACTTTGGCCAGTCAAACACTCCTTTCTTCAGACAATCAGTGATTGGGGCCACAACTGTAGAGAAATTCTTGATAAACCTTCTGTAGAAAGATGCCAGTCCGTTAAAACTTCTTACTTCAGTGATTGAAGTAGGAACTGGCCATGACCTGATGGCTTATACTTTTGAAGGATCCATAGAAATTCCTTCTTTCGAAATAACATACCCCAGAGATATTACACTTTCTACCATAAAATCACATTTCTCCAGTTTACCATATAACTGGTGTCTTCTCAACAGTTCAAATACACTCTTCAGATGATTAACATGTTCAGCTTCAGATTTTGAATATACCAGGAATATCATCGAAATAAACAACAACAAACTGACCAATAAGTGGCCTGAGAACTTCATTCATCAGTCTCATGAAAGTACTAGGGGCATTAGATAAACCAAAAGGCATTACTAGCCATTCATAAAGGCCTCCTTTAATTTTGAATGCGGTCTTCCACTCATCTCCATCCTTCATTCTGATCTGGTGATAGCCACTTCTGAGATCAATCTTGGAAAATACACTGGAGCCATGTAACTCATCAAGCATATCATCCAATCAGAGAATGGGATATCTATACTTAATAGTTATATTATTTATGGCTCTGCTATCAACACACATTCTCATCGAACCATCTTTCTTTGGGACCAGGAGAGCTGGAACTAAACAAGGACTCATGATTGCTCTGACATAACCTTTGGCTACCAACTCATCTACTTGCCTTTGGTTCAATCGAAAATGGAATTAAATCAATGGGAGTCAGTGGATTCACACCATAACAAACTTCAAATGGGGATTTACTGGTAGAATAGTTAGGAGCTCTGTTGAAAGCAAACTCAGCATGAGCAAGCTTCAGATCCCAATCCTTCAGTGTCTTCTTTACCAGTGTTCTTAATAACATACCCCAGAAATATTACACTTTCTACCATAAAATCACATTTCTCCAGTTTACCATATAACTGGTGTCTTCTCAACAGTTCAAATACACTCTTCAGATGATTAACATGTTCAGCTTCAGATTTTGAATATACCGGAATATCATCGAAATAAACAACAACAAACTGACCAATAAGTGGCCTGAGAACTTCATTCATCAGTCTCATGAAAGTACTAGGGGCATTAGATAAACCAAAAGGCATTACTAGCCATTCATAAAGGCCTCCTTTAATTTTGAATGCGGTCTTCCACTCATCTCCATCCTTCATTCTGATCTGGTGATAGCCACTTCTGAGATCAATCTTGGAAAATACACTGGAGCCATGTAACTCATCAAGCATATCATCCAATCAGAGAATGGGATATCTATACTTAATAGTTATATTATTTATGGCTCTGCTATCAACACACATTCTCATCGAACCATCTTTCTTTGGGACCAGGAGAGCTGGAACTAAACAAGGACTCATGCTTGCTCTGACATAACCTTTGGCAACCAACTCATCTACTTGCCTTTGCAACTCCTTTGCTTCAGTAGGCGAACATCTGTAAACAGCTTTGTTTGGAAGAATTGAACCTGGAACCAGGTCAATCTGGTGTTCAATTCCCCTTACTGGTGGCAAACCTTCAGGTAGGTCTTCTGGGAAAACATCAGTGAATTCCTTTAGTAGAGATTTCAGGAGACTGGGGACTCCAGTAAACTCCTTCTCTTCAATACGCTCAAGCACCAGTAACATCATAACTGGAGAGCCTCCAGTTAACTCTTCTTCTACTTCAGTTTGAGTCATAAATAAAGACTTGCTGGGCGGGTCTTTCTTATTAATTCTCAATATTTCATTGGGTTTTAAAGAAGTCAGAGTGACCTTCTTCCCACTTACAAATAATGAATAAGAATTCATACGACCATTGTGAAAAACATTATTATCAAATAACCAAGGTCTACCCAGTAATATATGACAAGCATCCATAGGAACAACATCACACACAATTTTATCTTGATAAATAGATCCAATGGAAAAAGGAATAGTAACTTGTCGGTTAACTTTTACCTCAGATCCTTCACTGAGACATTGCAACTTGTAAGGACGAGGGTGCTTAACTGTAGGTAGTGCCAGTTTCTCTACCATGTAAGTTGAAGCAGCATTAGCACAACTCCCACCGTCAATGATCAGATCACACACTTTGCCTTTAACAGTACATCTGGAGTGAAAAATATTCTCTCGCTGGGCAGTATCAGTTGCAACTTCATCAGCATGCATCACTCTTCTTACCACTAGCATCTCTCCAACATCTGCACCTACATACGCCTCCTTCATTCTGATCTGGTGATAGCCACTTCTGAGATCAATCTTGGAAAATACACTGGAGCCATGTAACTCATCAAGCATATCATCCAATCAGAGAATGGGATATCTATACTTAATAGTTATATTATTTATGGCTCTGCTATCAACACACATTCTCATCGAACCATCTTTCTTTGGGACCAGGAGAGCTGGAACTGAACAAGGACTCATGATTGCTCTGACATAACCTTTGGCAACCAACTCATCTACTTGCCTTTGCAACTCCTTTGCTTCAGTAGGCGAACATCTGTAAGCAGCTTTGTTTGGAAGAATTGAACCTGGAACCAGGTCAATCTGGTGTTCAATTCCCCTTACTGGTGGCAAACCTTCAGGTAGGTCTTCTGGGAAAACATCAGTGAATTCCTTTAGTAGAGATTTCAGGAGACTGGGGACTCCAGTAAACTCCTTCTCTTCAATACGCTCAAGCACCAGTAACATCATAACTGGAGAGCCTCCAATTAACTCTTCTTCTACTTCAGTTTGAGTCATAAATAAAGACTTGCTGGGCGGGTCTTCTTATTAATTCTCAATATTTCATTGGGTTTTAAAGAAGTCAGAGTGACCTTCTTCCCACTTACAAATAATGAATAAGAATTCATACGACCATTGTGAAAAACATTATTATCAAATAACCAAGGTCTACCCAGTAATATATGACAAGCATCCATAGGAACAACATCACACACAATTTTATCTTGATAAATAGATCCAATGGAAAAAGGAATAGTAACTTGTCGGTTAACTTTTACCTCAGATCCTTCACTGAGACATTGCAACTTGTAAGGACGAGGGTGCTTAACTGTAGGTAGTGCCAGTTTCTCTACCATGTAAGTTGAAGCAGCATTAGCACAACTCCCACCGTCAATGATCAGATCACACACTTTGCCTTTAACAGTACATCTGGAGTGAAAAATATTCTCTCGCTGGGCAGTATCAGTTGCAACTTCATCAGCATGCATCACTCTTCTTACCACTAGCATCTCTCCAACATCTGCACCTACATACGCCTCTTCATTTTCATCTTCATCATACACTGGTTCACCTTCTTTAGTATCAACATCTGGTAAACTTTCAATCTCCTTAGCAGTGAGTGCTCGCTGGTTAGGACACTGCGCCTGGAAGTGACCAAAGCCATGACACTTAAAACATTTTCTTCCCACTGGTTCTTTTGATCCTCCAGTTTCTTTCTCCTTTCCTCTGAAGGATTTCTGAACAGTTTCACTGGGCCTGGTAACTGGTTGACTGGAATTGGAAGTAACCTTAGTGAAAGGTTTGTACTGGACCTTCTTCTTCAGTTGCTCAAACTCCCTGATATACTCCACAACTTCTTTAGCACCTTGCTTCAGATTATTCATCAGTAGATACTGATCTTGCTTATACGTCTGAGGAACAAATCTCTTCTGCAGAACTTCCTTCAGTTTGGACCAGGTCTTGATTTTACTCTTACCCTTATACTCCCTTTCAGATTTCATATTGTCATACCAAGATGAAGCGTATTTTTTTAAGCTTAATAATGGCAACCTTAAAACTTTTTTTTTATCATCATAACCTTTTATTTCCATAATTCTATCCATAACCTGAACCCATTCAAAATATTCTTCTGGGTTTGATGAACCAACAAAATCTGGTGGATCTATCTTAATGTATTTAGTATCATCAACATTATGTCTCCTTCGTCTTTCTCTGGGATGTGGATCATCAGATTCACTAGAGTTTCTGGGTGTACTATCAGATCTTTCACTAGGACCTTGAGATTCAGAATCTCTTTCACTAGCAACAACATGGTCTCTATTAAACCTTAAACCACCATCTTCTAACATATGAACAACTCTACCAGGTGCTTCTTGTAGATCTTCAATCTGCCTATCTCTCCTAGCATTATGAGATTCTTCTAAGGTCATATTTCTTCTAAAAGCCATTAATATTCAACCAACTTATTAGATCTATATCAGCAACAACTAGATCTAAACAATCAACAAACAGATCTAGAACGGATCTACACAAACAATATCCCAACGAACAAAAAGATTAAGAAACCTTTTTCAAACCTGGCTCTGATACCAAATTTGATGCGTAAAACACGCGACAACGACAACGGAAGACTATTTTTTTGGTATTTTCTAGATTTTATATAAAACAAGACAATAAAATTAAAATGATAGATAAAAGAATCCCACCAAGATTCGTAAAGGCCAAGCCACCGGAATCAAGGATAAAGGAAACACTCCGCCCCACCACTA
Organism: Erigeron breviscapus; assembly: GCA_034093135.1. Taxonomy (NCBI): domain Eukaryota; kingdom Viridiplantae; phylum Streptophyta; class Magnoliopsida; order Asterales; family Asteraceae; genus Erigeron; species Erigeron breviscapus. The sequence goes on along the minus strand of CM067171.1, from coordinate 121,534,231 downwards.
CAATCGATAAAGGTCTAGCCACTACGATTATAGATAAAGGAAACCGAAGATTTAAAAGACCTCACCACAATATTTGATAAAGAATAAGTTACCACAAATATTGATAAAGGGGTCACTCCTAACCACCAAGATCAAAAGATCTCTAAAGGGAAAAGAAGATTTTTGTAACAAATAGAGGCTGCTCTATTAATTTCATTCAACATCAAAAACTGAATTACAATGAGAAATAAAGCCCCTATTTATAGCCACATGCTCTACCTAGGAATTAACGAAATACAATAAAATATTCAAAAAGCAGTCATGTGCTATGGACCAACACTAATTAATTGAGCAATAGAAAATGGACAAGCAAAGATTCTAGAAACATTCCCCTGCACGTGGTCCCACAATACCGTTAGACTTAACGTTGTCACACGCTCCTTCCTTGACAGCTGTCATTCTTCTTTATTGGGCCCACAAACGTCAGTGGGAACTTTATTGATTGGAAACTGGAGACAAATATCTGGACTTCCACTGGAGACAAAATCTGGAGCATTCATCTGGAGCGCTTCAGTGTTGGTCACTGGAGAATCTTCCGGAGCTGGTCATCTGTAGCGCTTCAGTGGAGAACTTCACTGGTGGAATACCAGTATTGGTCACTGGAGAATCTTGCCACTGGAGAAGTGTTACTACTGGTGACTGGACTGGTTCAGAAAAGACTTGTCTGAAATGGGCCACTGCTGGCAGAATCAACATGGCTTGTTCAGATGGCATTATCAGTTTAGTTTCCTTCAGTTCTGTTAGCTTCTTCAGTTCGCTGGGTTTTATCCAGTTCAGTGAATCTGGACATTTCTGCATCAGCAACGATAGTTGAAAAGAGACCCTCATTGCTAAATTGTTTAAACCACATGGACCAATCTTGCAATTAACTCAAAAGATTAAATATCTCCAAATAAAATTTTAAATATTATATATTCTATTGTTAATTTTGAAATACATCGAATATGTCATTGAAATATATCCACAATATGTTTAATTAAACTAATTTAGTCAAATTTAAAACATAAAATATCTTTAAAATTATTAATAAAATATTTAGAAATCACACTTACACACGTTTTTTCTCTTGCTTTTATAATTCAATCCATGTTTTTTTCCTCTAACCGTGTAAATTTAATTCAATGTTACCGACATGATTAATTTCATTGATATTCTTAAATCCGTTATTCAATTCAATTCATGGTATATTAAGTGTTGCGTTGATTTGTAAGTGACTCAACTATGTGATACTTTTATTTTTGCATAGTAATTAGTCTCCACGACTATTGATGCAAGAAAAACTCACAAATTAAAAAAGAAAAAGAGTATAAATGCAATTTAAAGTTTACTGATAAATTTAAAATATTTGATATATTTCAATGATGATGCGTAAATCACGCGACAAACGACAGCGGAAGACTATTTTTGGTATTTTCTGGATTTTATATGAAACAAACAACTAAACAAGACAATAAAACTAGAATGATAGATAAAAGAATCCACCACCAAGATTCGTAAAGGCCAAGCCACCGGAATCAAGGATAAAGGAAACACTCCGCCCCACCACTACAATCGATAAAGGCCTAGCCACCACGATTATAGATAAAGGAAACCGAAGATTTAAAAGACCTCACCACAATATTTGATAAAGAACGAGTCACCACAAATATTGATAAAGGGGTCACTCCTAACCACCAAGATCAAAGATCTATAAAGGTAAAAGAAGATTTGTAAGAAATAGAGGCTGCTCTATTAATTTTCATTCAACATCAACTACCTTACAATGAGAAATAGAACCTCTATTTATAGCCACATGCTCTACCTAGGAATTAACGACATAATAATAAATAATACATAAAAGCTGTCATGTGCAAGCCACTAAGTAATTTGGACCAATAAAATATGGACACGTAAGCTTCTAGAAACATTCCCCTGCAAGTTGTCCCATAATATTATTAGAAACGTTCTGTCACACGCGCCTTCTTTAACGGCTGTCATTCTTCTTTATTATTGGGCCCACAAACAACTTCAGTGGAGACTTTATTAATTGGTAACTGGAACATAAATTTGGACCGCAACTGGAGACAAAAACTGGAGCACGTCATCTGGAGGACCTTCAGTAGTGGTCACTGGAGCACGTCATCTGGAGGACCTTCAGTAGTGATCACTGGAGCATTCATCTGGAGCAGTCATCTGGAGCTTGCCACTGGAGAAATGTTACTACTGGTGACTGAACTGGTTCAGAAAAGACTTGTTTGAAATGGGCTACAGCTGGCAGAATCAACATGGCTTGTTCAGAGGGCATGATCAGTTCAGTTGCCTTCTTCAGTTCACTGGGTTCCTCCAGTTCAATGAATCTGGTCATTTCCGCATCAAATGACATGTTAAATATATTTCAAAAATAACCCATATATAATATCTAATAATGTATTTGGGCATATATGATATTTTTTTACTTAAAAATAGTATATTTGATATTTGAGGGTATTAAGAATGACATATATGATATTTCAAAATTTAATTAGGCAAATATAAAATTTTGTGACTTAACAATGGTATATAAAGCAGGCTATGTTCAGTATTGGGGAGAATAAAGCACCCGGACCTGATGGGTATACTTTAGCCTTTTTTAAGAGTTCCTGGACATTGTTGGCAGTGAGGTATGTCTAGCAATACATGAATTTTTTCGCAATGGGAAAATGCTACAACAGATCAACCATACTTTCATTACTTTGATCCCAAAGGTTACCACACCCTCCTCTATTAATGACTATCGTCCTATATCTTGTTGCAACACCATTTATAAATGTATAAGCAAGATTATTACGAATAGAATAAAGGAAGGCTTGCATGATATTGTTAGTATAAACCAGTCGGCGTTTGTACCGGGGAGACTTATTTCGGATAATATACTTCTCACTCAGGAGCTAATGCATAACTATCATAGGAATGTTGGCTCGCGAAGGTGTGCTTTCAAGATTAACATTCAGAAAGCTTATGATACTGTTGATTGGAAGTTCCTTAAGGAGGTCTTGATTGGTTTTGATTTTCAACCAACTATGATTAAATGGATCATGACTTGTGTCTCCACGACATCCTTCTCTTTATGCATTAATGGCAACCTACATGGGTATTTTCGAGGGAAGAAAGGATTGAGACAGGGTGACCCTATGTCGCCATATCTGTTTACCCTGGTTATGGAAGTACTAACACTTATTTTGAATAAGTTTTCTTTGGCTTCTAATTTCAGGTTCCATAACAAATGTGAGAAACAGAGCATTATTAATTTGTGCTTTGCGGATGATCTTTTTATCTTCTCACGCGGTGATACTAGGTCTGTTAAAGTCATCTTGGAATCTATCAATCTGTTCAAGAAAATGTCAGGATTAGTACCAAGCATGTCAAAGAGCACGACTTTCTTTTGTAATGTTTCTAACCTTGTCAAGCAATCTATTCGGGAAATCATGCCATTTGAAGAAGGCAGCCTACCGGTTCGCTACCTTGGAGTCCCTCTTATTTCATCTAGGCTGTTATATAACGATTGTAAGGTGTTACTAGAACGAATGGAGAAACGGATTACTGATTGGAGGAATAAGTCACTATCGTTTGCAGGGAGACTTCAATTAGTAAGGTCAGTTCTTTCATCATTACATATTTATTGGGCATCAGTTTTTATACTTCCCCAACGAGTAATTGATGAATTGGAAAGCAAAATGAGGCGTTTTCTATGGAATCAAGGAGGTACGATTAAAGGTAAAGCTAAAGTTGCATGGAAATCATTATGTCTACCGAAATCGGAAGGTGGACTTGGTATTAGAAGGATTGCTGATTTTAACAAAGCTCTAATGGTCAAACATGTGTGGAGCATATTAACCGGCAGGGATTCTTTGTAGGGTTAAATGGATCCATTCCTACAAGTTAAAAAACAGAAGTTTCTGGGATGTCCCAATACCACAAAATTGCACCTGGGGATGGAGGAAAATATTGCAATTACGGCATCATATAAGGCCCCATTTCTGGACACGAATTGGTGATGGTAGAAATACCTCGATGTGGTTTGATAAATGGACTGAAATATGTCCAATTCGTAATTATATTTCACCTAGAGATATTATGCGAGCAGGTCTTTCTCTTCAGTCCACTGTTTCAGACCTCATTGAGGATGGTATTTGGAAATGGCCTATCGCCTGGCTTGACTTGTTTCCTGTTTTAATCGATCTTCCTAACCTTCAATTGTCTAGAGGTATTCATGATTCTTTGATTTGGAAGGACGCACAAGGCATAGAAAAACCCTTTTGTTCGACTATTGTATGGGATTCTCTACGCTTCAAGCAAGAGGTTGTTACATGGCATAAGGCTGTTTGGTTTCCCCAAATGATACCAAGACATGCTTTCTTGATGTGGCTTATCATGATACGCAAATTGAGGATGCAAGATCTGATGATGCAGTGGGGTACTGGGAAACATGAATTTCAATCTCGTGTGCTGTCCCCTTTGTACACAAGGACCTGATTCCCATAACCATTTTTTCTTTGATTGTAAGTTTTCTAAGCAGGTATGGAGTCAAGTGCGCCATTTAGCACAAATGCATCACGTGAGCTCTAAATGGAATGACATTGAGGATTGGCTAAATAGACGAGCTAATTCCAGATCGGCTAAGAGTGTAATTGGGAAGCTACTAGTGGCTGCAACAGCTTACTTTATATGGCAAGAGCGGAATAGAAGATTATTCTCTAATGAAGTAAGAAAGGAAGAGCAGATTCGAGACCTTGTGGCTACAAGTGTGCGTTTAAAGCTTGTCACTTTGAGATTCAAGAATTCGAATCAAGTTGGAAGATTTGTGGAGGCGTGGAACTTGCCAAGAGGGCTGGTGATATACAACCCTTAATCCGTAAGGATTAGCTAGCTAATAGGCTGATTTTGTTGCTATATATTTATATATTGATTTAGCTAGCGTTTAGGTTTTTTTGATCATAGTTTTTTCTAGCATGCGGTATCGCTTGTAACATTGCATGGCTTGTCATGCATATGAACTAGTATGGTATTCTAGCCATACTACTTGTTTTGTAATGTTTTGGTTATGGTATAAAATTCACAGGGAATATCCCATTAACCAAAAAGGTTCGACTTCAGGCCATTTGCACCTTTCTGGATGGGTGTGTTTGGATTCGAATCTATGTTCTCAGAAAGAGTTGTACCATTACCTTGTATATTCTACAAGCCATAGTTTAGATTGTTTAGATTACCATTCAACCACATCCAACCATATGTATAAGTCATAAGCACACCTTAGTATCCATGTAATTCACTACTTGTATGTGTATTTGAGCATTGCCTACCTGTGCTTTATAGCTACGCACATAGTTGTGTATGGATGCAATGAAGTGGAAGGTGATTTCATCAAAATTTGTCACGGGCTTGAAAGTTAGAAGAATATAATTTTATCCAAACTATATTATAAAAAGGGATTGGTATCTCAGAATGCAAATAACTTTACACAAATTGTCATAGTGTGTATCGAACTTCAATCATGTGCATTGTATGTAATGAACTTTCAAATTCTGTGCATTGTATGTAATGAACTTTCAAATTCTGTGCATTGTATGTATCCGACCAATAAAAACCTTACAAGTGGCAGCTTATATGGTTGCCACATATACACGAATACATACAATGTACATGATTTGAAAGTTCATTACATACAATGCACATGATTGAAGTTCGATACATACTATAACAATTCGTATAAAGTTACTTACATTCTAATGTACTAATCCCTTATAAAAATACTAATCAATCTCAAAGTAAGAATTTGTACACTGTCAATGGGGCATTGATAACTTTTCCAGGAATAATGACCCATTTACAAAAATAAAATGGATTATGGCACCGGAGTGTAACCACTCAATGGTTATGTAATGTAGTGACTTTTCAAAATGGCTATCTAATGTAAGTACCTTCCATTTTTGTTCTTTTAATGTATCCTACCGGGTAACATCCTATTTGTAACCGGTAATGCCACGTTGGACGTAAAAAAAATAGGGATTAAGGCACCGGAGTGTAACCAACTATGAGCGAATGATTATGTAATGTAGTGACCTACGAAATTGTTAAATTGATGTAAGAACCTCTCTGTTTTGTTAATTTGATGTATGCTACCGGGTTACTCCGACGACTTTATACTTCGGTCATCTTCTCCGGCTAATTTCCGACACTATCTTCGGTAACAACAATTTTTTCCGGAGAGCAAATGTGAAACTGTAACTCAATGTCTAACTTCAATACCGAACACAATTCAACACTAGATATAGATAGATGTATATATACATTTATTGATTTCAGAACACGATTCAATAATAATGATATAACTTCATTTCTAAACTTTGAATCTTCAGCCCCACCAAAACGTACAAATAGCTATGTACGTATCAGGTATATAATATTTGTATCAATTAATGTCAAATTATATAATATTTGTATCAATAAATTAGTGTCAAATTATAAAATATTTGTATCAATTATAAATGCACTGTACGTAGCTATGGTCGTCAGCCACGAAGATAGGATGGCACCGGTTCCAAAACCACGGAACATAAAGCGTCGTCTTGTACAGATCCCTTTTCCTTTTGATGTCTTATTTTTTAATGGCCGGATCTTAGTCACTTTCAGAATCCATTTCAAATCATGGCCGTAAAAACCACCATATCGCTTTTCTTTTCTTTTCTTTATTTCTTCTTCATCTCTTTTTTTTTGTTGTTGTTAGATCTAGGGTTTTATCTTCTTAGATCTAGATGTATGTATGGCTGTATATTTGTGTAAAGATCTTGGTGTTAGAATAAGAATGTGAAGGCGCAGGTGGAGATGGAAGTAGATCCATACTGGTACAGATTCAGATCAATTAATATGGTGGTGGGGGATGATGATGATGATGCGTGTATGGATTTGTTGAATGGTGGCGGTGACCGGAGAGTGGCCGTTACAGACTCAGATCAATTTAAGTGTTTGATGAAGAAAGAGATATAGATTGATAGATATAGGTAAAATATATGAAGAAAAAGATATAGATAATACTGTAGTACTTATTTATTTGTTAGAACCGGTCAACCATTACTTCGAATGAACAAAACAGAGAGGCTCTTACATCGATTTAACATTTTCGTAGGTCACTACATTACATAACCATTCAGTTATAGTTGGTTACATTCTGGTGCCTTAATCCCTTAATTTTATTACCGGCTAATGGTACAACCGGTCACCCGATACATTAAAAGAACAAAAATGGAAGGTACTTACATCAGATAGCCATTTTAAAAGGTCACTACATTACAAAACCATTGAGTCATAGTTGGTTACACTCCGGTGCCATAATCCCAAAATAAAATGGACATTGATTCATAGCAGTCACATCAATGATAACAAACACCTGGAACTGTTATCTTGAATATGATTTTAAATTTTTAATTCTTGTTTCAGTAATCTGTAAACTGATAAGAAGCAATATAGTTTCTACACGAGCACCCATTTCAAAGTAAATGATAAGAAGATAAGAAATACATCAAGATTCTGACACAAAATTGATAAGTTTTCCAAGCATAAATGCATCAAAATACTTGCATCTAAAAGCAAAGATTACAAAATAGCTTACTATAAGACAAACCTAACAGAGAAGACATCAATATGCTTATCACCTTTGAAGCTTTTTAAGTGCCCATCAACATGGACATAAATCCCTTCTCTGCCAAACAAAAAATATCATCAAAGATTTTAAACAGTACCAATGGCAATGGAGATCCATAACAAGCTAGTCATCCCATAACTGAACTTGAAAAAAAATAACATTAGAAAGTAACTCACTGGATTTCCTCAATTTGCATTTTATCATATGGTTCACTGAGCCTGTAAAAAAGTGCTTAAATTGTTAATGATGCGGAAATGTCCAGATTCCCTGAACTGGAGGAATCCAGTGAACTGAAGAAGTCAACTGAACTGATCATGCAATCTGAACAAGCCATGTTGATCCTTCCAGCAGTAGCCCATTTCAGACAAGTCTTTTCTGAACCAGTCCAGTCACCAGTGGTAACACTTCTCCAGATGACTGCTCCAGATGGATGCTCCAGTGACCACTACTGAAGGTCCTCCAGTGAAGTGCTCCAGATTTTATCTCTAGTGGTGGTCCAGATCTATGTTCCAGTTGCCAAATAATAAAGTCCCCACTGAAGTCGTTTGTGGGCCCAATAAAGAAGAATGTCAGTTGTTAAGGAAGGCGCGTGTGATTTCTAACAATATTATGGGACCACTTGTAGGGGAATGTTTCTAGAAGCTTACGTGTCCATGTCTTATTGGTCCAAACTAGTTAGTGGCTTGCACATGACAGCTTTTATTGTAATATTTTAATTTTGTCGATGATTCCTAGGTAGAGCATGTGGCTATAAATAGAGGTTTTATCTCTCATTGTAAGTTAGTTGATGTTGAATGAAATTAATAGAGCAGCCTCTATTTCTTACAAAAATCTTCTTTTACCTTTATAGATCTTTTGATCTTGGTGGTTAGGAGTGACCCCTTTATCAATATTTGTGGTGACTTGTTCTTTATCAAATATTGTGGTGAGGTCTTTTAAATCTTCGGTTTCCTTTATCTATAATCGTGGTGGCTAGACCTTTATCGATTGTAGTGGTGGGGCGGAGTGTTTCCTTTATCCTTGATTCCGGTGGCTTAGCCTTTACGAGTCTTGGTGGTGGATTCTTTATCTATCATTTTTATTTTATTGTCTTGTTTGATTGTTCATTTCGTATAAAATCCAGAAAATACCAAAAATAGTCTTCCGCTGTATTTGTCGCGTGATTTACGCATCAGTTAACTTCACAATAAATAAGATAGTCATATTCTATGTCTCAGCATTGTAAAAAAAAATTCAATTTCAAGTCTAAGATAGTATGCCATACCATCTTTTGCACTCTAGCTTTCCAGTTCCATCATCCACAGTAAAGGTAACATAACTGTTTCTTTCAACTATGTTGAAAACCATCCCCACCACACTAACCTAAACATCACAAACAAAACCAAACAAAACATTAACAATCTAAATGCAACTATAGTGTTCTCGGGTTCATTTTGGTAAGTATAGCCGTTGAAACAACCCATTTTGGTAGGTAAAAGGTAATTTGATTTGTATTAAAGAATCACAACCAGCATAGTGGTATCAAACTTGCAGGGCCGACAAGTAAATCTCGAGGTCCGTGTGCAAGATAAAAAAAGGGACCCATATAACGAAAAAGATTTATATATTACGATAATTTCTATAAGCGTACAAAAAAGGTAATAATTGCTTAGAGGAATTCATTAAATGAAAAAAATGTCCGTATCATATAAGTAGTTAGAACTTACCTTCGTATTGAATATTGTTCTTTACTCGTCTTTGAAACAAAATCATTGATCAAACGTTTATAATCAACATGATCTAATACATTTTCAATTGCTATTAATATTAATATACTCGCAAACTTAAAATGTGTGAATATTATTATTATTATACATCTTTTAATTTATATTGTAGATTTGTGGTTTATATAATTTTAGGACTTTAATATTAGTCTTCTTTTAGAAAATTACATATGGGTGAGTCGATGGGTATCGAATTGTGGTACCGGGGCAAGGGTTCCCTCCATTACCCTTTTTGCCTTTGATTCAACTTGTGTTATCCATTAACGTATTTTCATGCCATTTGGGTTGTCTAATGCACCCAACACCTTCATGAGATTAATGAATGAAGTGTTGACGCCTCTTAATAGTAGGTTTGTGGTTGTGTACTTTGATGATATCTTGGTTTATTCTCAGTTTGAGAAGGAACACTTCAATCATTTGAAATCTGTGTTTGAGCTGTTAAGAAGCCACCAACTCTATGGCAAGTTAGAGAAATGTAATTTTATGGTTGGTAGTGTTGTGTTTTTGGGCTATGTGGTTTCTCAGGAAGGCATTTCTATGGATCCATCCAAAGTAGAAGCAGTCAGATCCTGGCCTATTCCCACTTCTATTACTGAGGTCAGAAGTTTTCATGGCTTGCTTCATTTTACAGAAGATTTATCATAGATTTCTCTACACTTGTTTCCCCTATAACTGATTGTCTAAAGAAAGGGTTGTTCAGTTGGCCTAAGTCAGCTCAAGGTGTTTTTTTATCTTTAAAGGAGAAGCTGAGTTCAGCTCCTGTCCTTTCTTTGCCTAATTTTGATTCGTTCTTTGCGCTTGAATGTGATGTTAGTGGTGTTGGCGTTAGAGCTGTGTTGATACAAGATAGAAGACCAGTTGCTTACTTTAGTTAGAAGCTGAATGGATCCAAGCTGAATTATAGCACTTATGATAAAGAATTCTATGCCATTATTTGAGCTGTTGATCATTGGTCTCACTACTTGAAACCAAAGCAGTTTGTTTTGTATTCTGATCATGAAGCTCTCTCGCCATTCAAACAGCCCACCTTTAATTTTGAAGGTTATCTTCCACTCATCTCCTTCCTTCATTCTGATATGATGGTAGCCACTTCTCAAATCTATCTCTGTAAACACATTAGAACCATGCAACTCATCAAGCATATCATCCAATTTAAAAACTAATTTTATGAAGATTTTCTGGATTATATAACAAAACAATCCCAAGCTGATTATAAGAACAACTTGTACAACAGCAATGGAACAGTAAAATGGACTAAAAATAAGAACAGAAGTATAAAAGGAACAAAGATAGATAAGAATCTAATACTTGATTCATAAAGGACTGAACCACCAGAATCAAATACAAGAAACACTCTAAAACCACCACTATATTTGATAAAGGCCAAGCCACCACAAATATAGATAAAAGTAATGAAAATTTAAGATCTCACTACAATAATCTGTAAAGGCAAAGCCACCAAGATTATTGATAAAGGGACCACTTCAACCCACCAAGATCAAGGATCCATAAATGTAAAGAAGATTTTCAAATGAATAGAAATCAACTCTATCAAACTTCTTTTTCTTTGTGACTTCCTGAAACCCATTCTCACCTACAAATGGTGGTTGGATCGGCTTTACTACTGTAACTCGTTTAGGGCATTGCCCACCTTCATGGCCAAAGACTTTGCAGTTTCCATACCTAGGCGGCTTCCATTCATATTCTACTTGCATTGTTTTTGTTACATAACCTTCACCATCTAGGTTTGGAATTGCCATTTTAAGCTCGTCTTTAAAATCTTTCTCAGTTGAGATCTCAACCAGTGCTCTCGCATAACTGATTCCCCCCCAAGACTCAACGCACATATCAGAAGCATATGTATCAAGTGTTTTAGGTGTACCAAGTATAGCGAGCATGCTAAGCTCATCTTTAGTGTAAGCAACCATAGGGACGTTGTGTACTTTAATCCATACAACGACTGATTTGATATCTTCCCTTTTCAACACAGTCGTAGGGGACCATATATTGAGGAGCATAGGTACATTATGAATCAGCCATGGACCATTTTCGAGCACACTTTGCATTCCCTGTTTCGAAGCAAACTTAAAGAAAAATAACCCATTGGAATTCATCATAAGACGTTGTAAACCAAGTTTTGCCCAAGCATTCTTAACAAAATTTTCAACAACAGGATAAGCCAGCCTTTTACCAATGAAATATCCAAACAGTGTGTTTGCAAACCGACTTGCACTAATTTAACCGAGTCCTTAGGAATGACAAGATCTATGTCTTGCATTTTCTCACTTGATTTCAGAAACCGGATGTTTACCTGAGTTTTCTTGTCACCCTGAAGCTTAGAGTCATATGAAACCGGTTTTTCCCCATCAACTTGTACCTGTTCTTGTGCAGCTTTATCATTGCCAGTCTTGTCTGACATATCAGCAACTTAAGAGGGCAATTCAAAGCCGATTTTCTTCTTGTTTCCACTCGCATTCAATATTAGTTATTTTACTAGCAATTCCAGAAATCCAGGTCTCATCCTTATCCGATCATGGGAGGACGATTACGTCTTGTCTTGAGTATCTGGTACAACAACAACATCATTACTCTTTTGTTCAGCCCCACTCGATCCTCCATCATTCATGGTACCCTTAGCAGAATTAGTGCTTATAACCTTACCAGGTTTTCCACTTTTTTTCTTCTTACCAGACATGGAGGTATTAATGGAATGGAGTTTACCAGCTTCACCGGCTTTCAATCTATTAATTCGATCTTCAATGAATTTTAAATCGAATATACTATCCCTCTTCATACAACAAACAAAACCATGGAAACAGCAATCAACAATGTAAACGAGATTGTATACTATATTAAGCACGAGCAGTAATTAAAAAATCCTAACCCTAATTGGCGAAAATAAACCCTAAATCGAAAGAACAAATATCAGATTAAAGATTTTTGTTAGAGGTTAAATCAAAAGGATAAAACCACTAATTCCGATCATGATCTGCTATAGGATTGAGACAAAATAAGGATGGAAAATGGCAGCCTTGATCGCCATATTAGAGAGAGAAAAATAGGCTTTGCATATTATTAAGCAAAGTTTAAGATGGTTTATCTTCTTGTCTCTAAGATGCTAAGAAATCTGGGAATGCTGAATATGGAATAAATTACTAAGGAAAAGTCACTAAGTCTAAGATGGTTTATCTTCTTGTGTCTAAACCAGCCACTAAGTCTGGAGGAGCAACTACTTCTAAAGATTCTATTATTTCGAAGAATCCATATGACCCTTTATCAGATTATGGTGCTTCAGCCAATGATCCGATTTATGTGCAAGTTCAGGGACTGATGAGTTGAAGAAGTCTGGGTGCCCCGGAAATCCTATAGTGCATCGTTCGGGTGAAGACATAGATGATTTTGATGATGATGTAGATGAGCATATTGAAATACATGACGAGGCGCATGTTCGCTTATCATAGTGTGGACTGATTAGTTCTTGTCTTTTCGATCTTTGTATGTCCATCTTGTATTGTTATAGATAGATTAGTTATTAACAATACAATAGAATGGGATTTAAAACCCTAACTCTCTCTCTAGCATGGACGAATTTCCCTCTTCTTCCTCTACCCTAATCTGATCGATTTCTTTGGATCTTTCTTCATGATTTCATGATTATGTTTGAAGGATTCTAGTTATCTGATCGACTAGGGTTTTATTTTTCTTTACTTTCGTTCGTCTAGATTAGGGTTTTTACTTACATCTGTTTTTCTTTTTGCCGTCCCTCCCTCTAGAACTAGCGATTGCTTACTTCTGATCCATTAGCAACACACCTGATCGCGGCCATTTTATGGTTTAGCTAGATCGCTGGTAGGTTTCTAACGGATTTAGGGTTTTCGATTTGCTTTGCTTCCTAGGGTTAGGGTTTCGGTTCTCTTGGTTTGTTGCTTGTGTGGCTGATCTGGATTACTTGTTGTTCTACTTGTTTGATGATTGATTTCGAGAGAGGTGTATGACGGATTCATATGATAATTCTGATATTCATAGTTTTCGTGCAAAGTTAGATATTTTGAAGAAATCGTTTGAAAATCCTGCCCATAATACCGATATGAAAAAGAATAAAAAACACAAGAATGGGTCTCCATCGACAAGCAAAGCTACTGGTGGTGGTGGGAATCAAAGTACTGGTCCTCCATCGCCAAACAAAACTCCAGTAGTTAATAGTCCTGATGGAAAGATGAATGTTGGTTCTGATTCGCGTAAGGATGATGAGAAACCATCGGGTGGTGGCGTTGATTCCACCATGGAAACTTCTGATGGTGATACCCATATAGCCACGAGTGGGGTTTATACTGACCCTACTATGCATGAAGAAACAAAGAAGGATGAACAGGTTTTGCAAACACCATTGGAGGGTCTCCAAGATGATGGTAGGAAGAATGGTGAAGAGGTGCACGACACTGGGGCTGCAAAAGAAGTGAATACTACTAGCTCTTATGCTGCGAAACTGAAGGCTGGCTCCATTAAAAAAGTGGTTAACTTTAGGAAAATTGAAAATATGGTAGAAAAAGAAGGTGTTGATGTAGTACTACCAAAGGAATCTGTCCGACAAGTGCAAGACAGATTTGCGAATACTTTGTTTGGTTACTTTCTTGGCGATAGAATTGCATACCCGGTGGTTGATTATTTTGTCAAAATGAATTGGAAGAAGTTTGGTTTGCAAAAAGTAATGATGAATGCAAATGGTTTCTTTTTCTTCAAATTCGCGGATAAGAATGGTATGCAGAATGCACTTGAAGGAGGACCATGGACAATTCGAGGTATGCCGTTGTTTTTAAAGGTTTGGTCCCCAAATGTGAAGCTACAAAAAGAAGAAATAAAGGAGGTGGCAGTATGGATCAAAATCCATAATGTCCCGATTGCAGCTTACTCAGACGATGGTTTAAGCATGCTTGCTTCTAGGCTTGGTAATCCGAAACAACTTGATGCTTATACAAGTGCCATGTGTACTGAGTCGTGGGGCCGTAGTAGTTATGCAAGAGCACTTATAGAAATTTCGGCAAATTCTGATTTTAAGGATGAATTATCTATTGAAATTCCTGATATGGATGGTGATGCTCATTATGTTGTGTTTATGGACATATAGATGATCAATGTGCAAAAGCTGTTAAAAAGCAACCTAAAGCTGGGAAGGAGGTGGACAGTGATGGATTTCAGCTAGTTGGCAAAAAGAAAGGTGCAAGGCAAGGATTTCCGGTCCAAAAACAGAAACCTAAGTTCGAATATCGACCCGTGGTGAAACCAAAAACGAGTACTGATCAAGCAAGCACCTCAAAAGGGCCGATTCCCACCAAAAATACTTATGATGTGCTGAATGATTATGGAGATGGTTGTACAGAACCGGTTATGGTTGAAACAACGGAGGAGGAAAGAAGGGAATTGGAGAAGCAAAAGAAGCTGAATGAACACTTTGATGTTGACTCGGATGATGAGGAAGACGAGATAATAATTGAGGATATAACATCGAAGCCAGTCATTGTTGAGAAAATAACCACGGAGGGGGCAAGCACTCCCGTACAAAATGTGGTTAATGGGTAGCATAGCCTCCTGGAACATAAGGGGTTTGAACCGACCCCTGAAACAAAAGGAGGTTCGTCATGTGATCCATGATAATTATTTAAATATATGTGCTATTATGGAGTCTCATGTAGATGTTAGTCGTCTGGTTGATATTTGTAAGAAGATTTGTAGAACATGGAATTGGGCGTCAAATGGTGGTGTCTGTACGAAGGGAACACGTATCATTTTAGGATGGAATACGGATGTGGTAGACCTTATGGTGCTTTCTCAATCTTATCAGGTAATGCATACACAAGTAATTTTCAAGCAGGAACAAAAAGTTTTATTTTGCTCATTTGTTTATGCACATAATTACTACAAAGAGAGAAGAGCGTTATGGGCTGGTTTGTGTAAGCATAAGACTTTTGTCGGGGACCAACCATGGGTTATTATGGGTGACTTTAACTCTTCTTTGAACTTGGAAGACAGCTCGGCAGGTTCATCAAACATCAATACTGGTATGCAGGATTTCAAAGAATGTGTTGAAGAGATTGAAGTTATGGACATTAACAGTTCTGGTATGCATTACACATGGAGTCAGAAACCTAAACGCGGCACAGGTCTTCTTAAGAAGATTGATCGTGTTATGGGCAACATGAAATTTATTGATGATTTCTCCGCTGCGTGTGCATTATTTCAGCCTTATAGAATATCGGATCACTCTCCGTGTGTGTTAAAATTACCATCTATTTCAAGAGCTAAGCCAAAACCGTTTAAATTTCCAAACTTTCTCATTCATAAGGATGGTTTTCTAGAGGTTGTGAAAAAGGAATGGGAGACTGAAATAGCTGGACAATTTATGTTTCGGGTCACGCAAAAATTAAAAGCAATCAAGAGACCCATGCGTAAAATGCTTCAAAACATGGGAAATCTGCATGCTCGTGTTGATATGCTACGCGCAAAATTAGATGCTGCCCAAATATCCATTGATCATGATCCTACTGATCTGCTCTTACGTGAACATGAAGTTGTTTGCCTCAAAGACTTTCATCAAGCTCGGTTAGATGAAGAAAGGTTCCTTAAACAGAAGGCGAAGATTGAATGGTTAGAGGCTGGGGATGCAAATTCGGCATTCTTTCATAGATCCCTGAAGTGTAAAAATCATAGAAGCAGAATTGAAGTCATAAAGGATATGAATGGAGTGCTTCATGAGGGAGGAGATGCTCCGCTAGCATTAGTTAATCATTACAAAAATTTCCTTGGCATGGAGGATACAAATTCGCTTGCTATCCCTTATGATATCTTCCAAAAAACTTTGAGTCAAAGTCGTGCGAATTCTATGGTGAGATCTATTTCGGATGATGAAATTCGCATAGCCATGTTTGATATTGGAGAAGACAAAGCACCGGGACCGGATGGTTACACGTCAGCGTTTTTCAAAGGTGCCTGGGACGTGATTGGATCAGAGATATGTTTGGCGATTCATGAGTTCTTTAGAAATGGTAAGCTGCTTCAGCAAATTAACCATACCATTATCGCTCTGATTCCTAAAGTGACAACCCCTTCTAATATTAATGATTATCGCCCTATCTCGTGCTGTAATACTCTTTATAAATGTATTAGCAAAATTATTACAAACAGGATAAAGGAAGGGTTACACGAACTGGTGAGTGTTAATCAATCGGCATTCGTTCCTGGGCGTCGAATTTCAGATAACATATTGTTGACACAGGAACTTATGCACAATTATCATAGAGATTTGGGTCCCCCTCGGTGTGCTTTTAAGATAGATATTCAAAAGGCGTTTGATACAGTGGATTGGAATTTCTTACAAGCTTTGCTGATTGGGTTCGGATTTCACCAAAGGATGATCAGATGGATTTGACATGTGTTACTACAACCTCATTCTCATTATCAATTAATGGTAACTTGCATGGATACTTCAAAGGTAAGAAAGGGCTCCGACAAGGTGACCCCATGTCTCCGTACTTGTTCACATTGGTAATGGAAGTGTTAACGCTTATGTTGGACAAGAATGTGTTGCTTGCATCTCAGTTTAGGTTTCATAATAAGTGTGATAGACAGCGTATCACCAATTTATGCTTTGCAGATGACTTATTTATCTTTTCAAGAGGTGAGGCGAGATCTGCTAAGGTAATAATGGATTCTTTAAATGAGTTTAGTAACATGTCTGGGTTAAAGTCTAGTTTGCCTAAGAGTACTGTTTACTTTTGCAATGTTCCTAATCGTTTGAAGCAATCTATTTTGAATATTATGCCTTTTGAGGAAGGAAGTCTGCCTGTTAAATACCTTGGAGTTCCACTTGTATCGTCCAGATTGGCATATAAAGACTGTAAGGTACTGGTTGAACGTATGGAAAAAAGGGTGACAGACTGGAGGAATAAGTCACTGTCTTTTGCAGGTAGGCTTCAATTGATTCGATCTGTCCTTGCATCCCTACACATTTATTGGGCATCTGTTTTTATTCTCCCGCAGCGAATTATAGATGAACTTGAAAGTAAAATGCGAGATTTTCTTTGGTGTCAAGGAGAATATGTTAGAGGGAAAGCCAAAGTCTCGTGGGATTTTATTTGTAGGCCAAAAAATGAGGGTGGTTTAGGGATAAGAAGAATTTCAGATGTTAATAAAGCGTTGATGACCACTCACATCTGGAGCATTCTCGATCATAGAGAATCCTTATGGGTGAAATGGATACACTCGTATAGACTCTCTAATCGTAGCTTTTGGGACGTCCCAATTCCCTCCAACTGCAGCTGGGGATGGCGTAAATTATTACAGCTTCGAGAGCAGGTACGTCCCTATATTTGGTCGAAAATAGGTAATGGGAAGAACACTATGGTCTGGTTTGATAAATGGGATGAAAACTGCCCTATTCGAAATTTAGTATCTAACCGGGATATTAGGAATGCGGGATTTTCATTACATATTAAAGTGAGTGACCTTGTGATGGATGGAAATTGGAAATGGCCTGATGAATGGCTGGATTTATACCCTGCATTAAACGGTTTACCTCCTATTATCATAAGGCCGTATATTCCTGATTCTCTATATTGGAAAGATAAAGATGGCAATGAGGTGGAGTTCTCGTCGTATGCAGTATGGAACACATTAAGGCAGCATCATCAGCAGGTTCCATGGGGGAATGGGGTCTGGTTCAAGCAAATGGTGCCGAGACACTCTTTTATTCTGTGGTTAATTTTTCTTCGAAGGCTTAATACTCAAGACAGAATGATGAAGTGGAGTGCTGGAGGAAACATGAATCTCAACCTGGTTTGCTGTCCGTTATGCAAACAAGGACCGGATTGCCATAACCATTTGTTTTTTGATTGTTCTTATTCTTCTCAGGTTTGGCATACAGTTCGGCATTTAGCTTACATGCAAAACATTCAAGAAAAATGGGATGATGTAGCTGAATGGATGATTCAAAAGGGGAAGTCGAATTCAGCAAGAACGGTAATTGGTAAATTATTAGTTGTTGCTACGGCTTACTTCATATGGCAAGAGCGAAACATGAGACTCCAATCCAATAAATCAAGACCTGTGGAGAAGATTTCGGATATCATAGCCACTACAGTTTGGTTAAAGCTTGTAACAATGCGGTTCAAGAATACAAAGCTTGCTAATCGTATGGTAGAAGATTGGAATCTGCCTAGGCATTTGGTGATCTAAGACCAAGGATGGATTGACTAGTGATGTATTTCTTTTATTCACTTTGTTTTTTCATGTAAAATAGGGTGGCTTTGTTTTCTTTTGTTGATGGATTTATAGTGTTGGTAGGCTAGTTTGTCTACGTATTTGGGGCATGTCCTAAATACGAACTAGTATGGTACTCGATCATACTACTTGCTTTGTAATGTTTTTGGTGGATGGAATACAATTTACAGGGGTATACCCATTAACCAAAAAAAAAAAAAAAACATAGATTAGTTATTTGGATTTTCGTTATGGTTATTATTTGCATACATATATGAGGCATGTCTCATATATGAATTAGTGTGACATTTAGTCACACTACTTGTTTTGTACTTCTTTTTGGGGTTGAAATATGATTAATCAACAGGGGGTATATCCCTCCTACCCAAGCTCTATCAAACTTTTGATAAACACACTCCTGCCTCTTACAAATGATGGCAGCCCCTATTTATTGAGGAATACATGGAATTAGGAAATATTCTACTCTAGACAACTAGTACAAGGATGTTATAAATCAGCCAATAGGACTAGAGAACAGAAACTGTAGTTACAGGGTAGTGGTGGTTCTCTCTGGTCCCCACTTGTCTTCATCCTCTCCCACGATCAGGTGTCACCAAAACAAGACAAAAATATACAACTGAATTCTTATCCTTATATAGAATAATCTAGAACATCCACACACACATGCTAATCACATGACTTGACCTGGTTATTGAAAACACTAAAATTAGATAATTGTTTGAAATCCCAAGCTAATTCAGTTTCGAGCTGACCCTGCTCTAAACTGACCCAGACTGGGTGTCCCAAGCTGACTCTTCTTCCAAGCGGACCCAAATTGAACGAACTTGCGAGTTGATCTTCAAACTTCCCCCATATTTCAGTCCTCCCATTTAAGTAAGGTGAATCCTAGGGGGCAGATAGGATCACCAATCATCTTCCCAAAGTGTGCCATCGAGGGAAACATCATCATGCCATGAGCTGAGTCTAAGCTGACTCGGTCTAAGCTGAGTTTAGGGCAACTCAGGGGAAATTTTGCATCAAAAGGCGATAAGTTATAGAAAAGAACCTTATGTTTCTTTCTACATATTAGGTCCATTTCTTGTAGCTAATGTGTAGTGGTTTATTTAGTTTTTATTGTCGATTTGGTTACATATACATGGCATGTCATGTATATGAATTAGTATGGCAACACCGTCATACTACTTGTACTCTATTGATTGGTTATGGTATAAATTTCACAGGGGATATACCCATTAACCAAAAAAAATTTTTTTGCTGAAAAGACCCTTGCGAGGATTATTATCCAAGCAAGGAAATCTTCATAAGAAAGTGAGTGGCCTTCAAGATGAGCTGGATGCTAGCCAAAAAGATATACATGGGGATCCATCTAATTGCACTTTGAGAGAATAGAAAAGTGTGTGCTTGAACAAATTTCAAGAAGCGGCGAGTGATGAAGAGCGCTTTCTAAAATAGAAATCAAAGGTGGAATGGCTAGCTGCTGGTGACTCTAACACTTTTTATTTTCAAAATGCTCTTAAATGCAGGAACCATCATAGCGGAGTTGATATTATTAAAGATGCTCATGGAGATATTTATGAAGGAGCGCAAGTTCAGGCTGCATTTGTCAACCATTATCAGAATGTTTTGGGTAGTAAGGGTGATATTTTTTGTCATCCGTCTCCTGAATTATTCACAAAGTCCCTTGATGGGCAGGTTGCTCAGAATATGATTCGTGAGGTTACTAGTGACGAAATTAAAGATGCAATGTTCTCTATCGGTGAAAATAAGGCTCCTGAACCTGATGGTTTTACTTCAGCTTTTGTCAACAATACTTGGTACATTGTCGAAAAGGATGTTTGTCTTGCAATTCAGGATTTCTTTAAAAAAGTGAAGCTTCTTCAGAAATTGAAACTATTATTGCATTGATCCCTAAGGTATCTACTCCAGCTTCCATTAACGACTATCGCCCTATATCTTGTTGTAATGTTGTGTATAAATGTATAAGCAAGATTATTGCGAATAGGATTAAAGATCATCTAAAAGAAGTGATTACATGAACCAATCAGCGTTTGTACCTGGTAGGAAGATTTCTGACAACATCTTACTTACGCAAGAACTCATGCATAATTATCATAGGGAGGTTAGCCCTCCTAAATGTTCTTTTAAAGTTGATATGCAAAAGGCGTATGATACGGTGGATTGGGAGTTTTTGAGATCGATTCTTTTGGGCTTTCGTTTTCATTCGGTTATGGTGAATTGGATTATGGTTTGTGTTTCCTCAACTTCGTTTTCTTTAAGTATCAACGATCAGTTTTATGGCTACTTCAATGGAAGAAGGGGTCCTCGCCAGGGGGACCCTATTTTTCAACATATTTGTTCACTCTTGTAATGGAAGTTTTAGCCCTCATTTTGTAAAATACCGTTCGATTGGATATTTCTTTTAAATTCCACAAAAAAAAGTTATTATGGAATGTTACAGCCGCTGCAAAATACAGTTATTAACTTGTGTTTTGCAGACGATTTATTTCTCTTTGCTAGGGTGGATACGAGTTCAGCAAAAGTTATTATGGAATCTCTCGATTAATTTAAATCCATGTCAGGATTGGTTACGAGTTTACAGAAGAGTACGGCTTTCTTTTGCAATGTTACAGCCGCTACAAAGTCAACTATTCTTAATAGGGAAAAATACAACACAATTCTTAATGTTTTATGTTTTATGTAACATAAATGCCAACAATATTACATAAAACACAAGTCAAAAATAAAGTAGCCAAACAACGGCTAAAGGTGAAGTCTAAGCATTTGGGAAACTAATGCTAATCTTCCTTTATTTCTACCCATCTCACGAGCTAAACCTTTCTCTCGTCAAACCTGCTTAACCTGAAGACACAACATTTTCATAAAAGCAAGTGTTAGCTAATAAATTAGCTAAGTAAGATACACACAATTTATAAAACGTTCTTCATTTTACTTTTCATAAAACTTCAACATTTATTACATGTTTAAAACATGAACACATTACATATCATCCACAACCATCGAAAGATCATCCCAACTTTACTTATTCCCACATCGCATCGCATTTCATATCATATCAACATATACTTACAACTTAGACAACATCTCACGACTTACATATCTCACGTAACATATCACACATATACATATTAACACATGTAGAGTATATACTCCTAATTGTGCCTGTCCATCGATACATCATGCGTCTTAACATATCTTACTTAATCTCACGTCACATCATAGTCCCAAATCTTAAATCACATATACATCTTTCTCACGTATTCGTATTATTATCTTTTACAACTTATTCTCACTTCTCACATCTTACGCACTAGCATTACAACTAGCACGATTTCCCACGCATAATCTTTCAGGAAAGGCAATACCATTTCCATATTATCCCGTTATGCTTTTAACATTGGTGGTTAGTCACTCCACCCGGAAATACTAGTCCCACGTAACTATGCCGCAAGGAGCCACTCAGGTGACCACATACGCACTAGCTTTTCAACTAGCAAGGGTTAAGCTTAACACAACTTTATACTTATGCTCGAGACTTCTTATCTTTATTAGCTTAGGCTACACTTTCACCTAAACTAATCACTTATTCATCTTTACTTTACTTTTTACGCACTAACACTAAGGCTAGAACGGTTTCCCACGTTTCACATTTACTTTAACATTAGGTATATTCATTACCTAATTGATCCACATCTACTTTAGCGTTTAATCTCACTAACGTGCACAACTCATAACATTTCTTACGTGTATCTAGTGAACTAGACATTTCATACTTAAGTGTCACATATAAGCCATCACGTATCAACATTAAGGCATATCGATGACATTATCAACAACACATATCATAATCATTTCATAGCAACATCGTTAAAGTCATCACACTACTTATGCACATAACTACTTTTACTTTAAATGTCAACATAACAACATAGGTCATTTCAACATACATACATTCCCATATAACCTCCCGCATAACCCGAAAAACCCAACACACATAAGATAATCCGATTAAGAGGTTAATTATAAAAAACTACAATTTGTTGTGCCTCCAGCGTGAGAAAAGTCATGTATCTTACCTCAATGGAGTACTCTACAATCACAAACGAGTTTACCGTGCTTGACAAGTGTTCCCGACAACCTATGGTAAAAGAATGATTGAAATATAAGTCAACTAGACACTTAAACGCACTTTGAAACACTCTGATGTACAATATCATGGTGAATATCGTGGTGTATATCGAAGGTATCGTGTTCCCAAACAAAAGACCATACAGTGGTCACGAAGGTACCGTGGTGTGTATCGGCGGTATCGCAGACCAGATTAGATTTCAACCCTTTTGGACTCCCAATCGAATCCTATACGACTTTTATACCTTAAATCGACCTGGAGACATAAAATTAACATCTTTTATGGTACAATTGATGACTTTAATCCATCAATTGATTCCTTAACCATTCACAAACATTACCCATTCCATTGATCACCCGAATGACTCGAAATCGGTAACAAATTGTAATTAAATCATACCCAACCCATAAAACCAGAGATGGGTGGACAAAATCTATCAAAGACCATTACCCTATGATCTTATTGATGCAAAATTGCCACTGAGTTGCCCTGAACTCAGTTCAGACCGAGTCAACTTGGACTCAGCTCAGGCCATGTTTCCCTCTATCGCACACTTTGGGAAGATGATTGGTGATCCTATCTGCCCTCTAGGAACCTTACTTAAATGGGAAAACTGAAATGTGGGGAAAGTTTGAAGATCAGCTCGCGAGTTCGTTCAATCTGGGTCAGCTTGGAAGAAGAATAAGCTTGGGACACCCAGTCTGGGTCAGCCCGGAGCAGGGTCAACTTGGAACTGAATCAGCTTGGGATTTTCAAACACTTATCTGTTTTGATGCTTTCAATAACCAGGTCAAGTCATGTGATTAGCACGTGTGTGTGGCTGTTCTAGATGGTTCTAAATAAGGATAAGAATTCAGTTGTATGTTTTTGTCTTGTTTTGGTGACACCTGATCGTGGGAGAAGAAGAAGACAGTGGGGACCAGAGAGAGAGAACCACCACTACCCTGCAGCTGCAGATTCTGTTCTCTAATCCTATTGGTTGGTTTATAACAACCTTGTACTAGTTGTCTAGGGTAGAATATTTCCTTGTCTCTTGTATTTCCTCTATAAATAGGGGCTGCCCTCTAAGGTAAAAATCAGAGTGTGTTTATGAAAAGTTTGATAGAGCTGAATTCTATTCATTTGAAAATCTTCTTTACCTTTATGGATCTTTGATCTTGGTGGTTTGAAGTGGTCCCTTTATCAGTAATCTTGGTGGCTTTGCCTTTATATTATTGTGGTGAGATCTTAAAATCTTCATTACTTTTATTTGTATTTGTGGTGGCTCAACCTTTATAAAATATAGTGGTGGTTTTGGAGTGTTTCTTTGTATTTGATTCTGGTGGTTCAGTCCTTTACGAGTCAAATATTAGATTCTTATTTATCCTTGTTTATTTTATCTTTCTGTTCTTATTTCAGTTCAGTTTATTGTTTGATTGTTGTCGTACTATTTATTCTTATAGTCAGCTTGGGTGTGTTTCTTTATAAAAATCCAAAAAATCTTCATAAAAATAGTTTTAAATTCCGCTGTGCTTGTGTTTTGTGAGTTGACTCAGCCTGACCCTGAGTATTTCACATCAGAGTGGTATCAGAGCCACAGGTTCTAAAAAGGTTTCTTAATCTTTTTATCCTTGGGGTTTTGTTGTTTGAATGTTGTTCTGACTTTTTCTTTGTAAAAGTATGGCATATAGAAGAAATATGACCTTGGAAGAAGCTTATAACCTTAGAAGGGATAGACAAATCGAGGCTCTCCAAGAAGAGCTTGGGAGGGTTGTTAATCTGTTAGAAGATGGTGGTGTGAGGTTACATAAAGAAGATGTTGCTGTTAGTGAAAGGGGTTCTGGTTCTCAAGATCTTAGTCTTGGATCTGACAGTACTCCTAGATCTTCTAGCGAGTCTGATGCTTTGAGTCAGCCTAGGAGGAGGCATAGGAGACATAAGGTTGATGTTAAAGATATTAAGGTAGACCCACCAGATTTTGTTGGTTCTTCTAACCCTGAAGATTACTTTGAATGGGTTCAGATTATGGATAGAATTATGGAGATTAAGGGGTATGATGACCGAAAGGGTTTCAAGGTTGCTGTCATGAAGCTGAGTAAGTGTGCATCAGCTTGATATGAAAACATGAAGGATGAAAGAGAATATAAGGATAAAAGTAAAGTCAAGACCTGGTCAAAGTTGAAGGAGGTTATGCATAAGAGATTTGTTCCCTAAGCTTATAAGCAAGAGCTGTATATTCATATGAACAGCTTGAAACAAGGCAGTAAGGAGGTTGTGGAGTATATAAGGGAGTTTGAACAACTTAAGATCAGAACAGGGGTGAAGGAAGCTGAGGAGCATACTATTGCAAGGTTCATGGGTGGTCTGAATTCCTTGATGGTTGAGAAGATGGAGTTGTAGCCTGTGTGGACATTCGAAGGTTCTTGCAAGTTGGCCATTCAGCTTGAGAAGCAAATGAAGAAGAGGTCAGCCTACAAGTCCATTCCTAAACATGTTGTACCTGCCAAGAATCCTATCTTTAAAGAAGTTGATGTTGGAAAAAAGAAGGTGGGAGAAGGGTCCAAGGAGCCTAAGAAGAGATGTTTCAAGTGTCATGGGTATGGACATTTCCAAGCTGAGTGTCCCAATCTGAGGGCTCTCACACTGAAAGAAGTTGAAGAACTGAAGCTGACTATGAAGACATGTGTACTTATGATGAAGATCCTAGTGAAGAAGAGCTTGTTGAAGCTGATGTTGGTGACATGTTAGTGATTAGAAGAGCAATGCACGCTGATGAAGCTTCTGATGATAAAGCTCAAAGGGAAAACATTTTCCATTCAAGGTGCACTATCAAAGCGAAGGTGTGCAGTCTGATTATTGATGGAGGAAGCTGTGCTAATGCTGCATCTACCTATATGGTGGATAAGTTTGGTCTCTCAACTACCAAGCACCCTCATCCATACAAACTACAGTGGCTCAGCCCAGGCAATAAGGTAAAAGTTAATCGTGTTGTTTATCAAGATGACGTTACTTGTGATGTTGTGCCTATGGATGCTTGTCATTTACTGTTTGGTGGACCTTGGTTGTTTGATAAGTATGTGTACCACAATGGTCACTTAAATACTTACTCTTTGTTTATTAATGGGAAGAAAGTCACACTGACTTCTCTAAAACCCAATGAGATTATTTATGAGTCAAGCTGATGTTGAAAAGGAATTAGACAATGGTACTATTGTTTTGTTGTTGCTTATGCTTGAAAATGGTGAAGATAAGAAGTGTGAAGAAGTCCCTAGTGTAGTTAGACCTTTACTTGCTGAATTTGCTGATGTATTCCCAGAGGAATTACCTGATCCAAGGGTTTGCCACCTATTAGAGGGATTGAGCATCAGATTGACCTGATCCCAGGGTTAATTCTTCCTAATAAAGCTGCTTATAAATGCTTCCCTAATGAGGCTAATGAGTTACAAAAGCAAGTAGATGAGCTGATTGCTAAAGGCTATGTTCGAGCTAGCACGAGTCCTTGTTCTGTTCCAGCTTTATTAGTGCCAAAGAAAGATGGTTCTATGTGTATGTGTGTTGATAGCAGGGCCATCAATAACATCACTATCAAGTATAGATATCCTATTCCTAGATTGGATGATATGCTTGATGAGTTGCATGGGTCTAGTGTATTTTCAAAGATAGATTTGAGAAGTGGCTACCATCATATCAGGATGAAGGAAGGGGATGAGTGGAAGACAACCTTTAAGATTAAAGGTGGGTTGTTTGAATGGCTTGTCATGCCATTTGGGTTATCTAATGCACCCAACACTTTCATGAGGTTAATGAATGAAGTGTTGAGGCCTCTTATTGTTAAGTTTGTAGTTGTGTACTTTGATGATATCCTGGTTTATTCTCAGTCCGAGAAGGAACACTTGGATCATTTGAAAGTATGTGTACCACAATGGTCACTTAAATACTTACTCTTTGTTTATTAATGGGAAGAAAGTCACACTGACTTCTCTAAAACCCAATGAGATTATTTATGAGTCAAGCTGATGTTGAAAAGGAATTAGACAATGGTACTTCTGTTTTGTTGTTGCTTATGCTTGAAAATGGTGAAGATAAGAAGTGTGAAGAAGTCCCTAGTGTAGTTAGACCTTTACTTGCTGAATTTGCTGATGTATTCCCAGAGGAATTACCTGATCCAAGGGTTTGCCACCTATTAGAGGGATTGAGCATCAGATTGACCTGATCCCAGGGTTAATTCTTCCTAATAAAGCTGCTTATAAATGCTTCCCTAATGAGGCTAATGAGTTACAAAAGCAAGTAGATGAGCTGATTGCTAAAGGCTATGTTCGAGCTAGCACGAGTCCTTGTTCTGTTCCAGCTTTATTAGTGCCAAAGAAAGATGGTTCTATGTGTATGTGTGTTGATAGCAGGGCCATCAATAACATCACTATCAAGTATAGATATCCTATTCCTAGATTGGATGATATGCTTGATGAGTTGCATGGGTCTAGTGTATTTTCAAAGATAGATTTGAGAAGTGGCTACCATCATATCAGGATGAAGGAAGGGGATGAGTGGAAGACAACCTTTAAGATTAAAGGTGGGTTGTTTGAATGGCTTGTCATGCCATTTGGGTTATCTAATGCACCCAACACTTTCATGAGGTTAATGAATGAAGTGTTGAGGCCTCTTATTGTTAAGTTTGTAGTTGTGTACTTTGATGATATCCTGGTTTATTCTCAGTCCGAGAAGGAACACTTGGATCATTTGAAAGTTGTGTTTGAGCTGTTAAGGAACCACCAACTCTATGGCAAATTGGAGAAGTGTAATTTTATGGTCGGTAGTGTTGTGTTTTTAGGCTATGTGGTTTCTAAGGAGGGCATTTCTATGGATCCATCCAAGGTAGAAGCAATCAGATCCTGGCCTATTCCTTCTTCTATTACTGAAGTCAGAAGTTTTCATGGCTTAGCCTCATTTTATAGAAGATTTATTAGAGATTTCTCTACAGTTGTTGCTCCTATAACTGATTGTATGAAGAAAGGGGTATTCAGTTGGCCTAAGTCAGCTCAGACTACTTTTGAATCTTTAAAAAAGAAGCTGAGTTCAGCTCCTATCCTTTCTTTGCCTAATTTTGATTCACTCTTTGAGCTTGAGTGTGATGTTAGCGGTGTTGGCATTGGAGCTGTGTTGATTCAAGATAGAAGACCAGTTGCTTACTTTAGTGAGAAGTTGAATGGATCCAAGCTGAATTATAGCACTTATGATAAAGAATTCTATGGCCATTATTCGAGTTGTTGATCATTGGTCTCACTGCTTGAAACCAAAGCAGTTTGTTTTGTATTCTGATCATGAAGCTCTCAAGTACATTAATGGGCAGCACAAGCTGAATCAAAGGCATGCTAAAGGGGTTAAGTTTCTGCAGATGTATTCTTTTTCCTCCAAGCATAAGACTGGTTCTTCTAATGTTGTTGCTGATGCTCTTTCAAGAAGTCCAGGGTTCTTGGATTCTCATTTTTCAAGAATTTATACGAAGTTGATCCAGATTTTGGCTCTATTATTTGTTCATCTCCAAATGAAGCTAAAGGGCCTTACGTTATTCAAGATGGATTTCTGTTCAAGAATGGTAAGCTGTGTATTCCAAAGGGCTCTATCAGAGATTTGTTTATTAGAGAAGCACATGGAGGAGGCTTGGCTGGTCATTTTGGCATTATTATGGAGATTCTGGGTGAACATTTTCATTGGCCTTCTATGGTGAAAGACGTACAAGATATAGTCAAGAGATGTTCTACTTGTCAGCAAGCTAAGTCTACTTGGTATGATAATAATGGGAAGGAAACTGGTTTTTCAGCCTCTTCCACATGGGAAACCATCCGAGTTAGAAGACCAGTTGTTCCTTGGGTTGCTCTTGTTTGGTTTGCACATAGTATTCCGAGGCACTCATTTCATGTCTGGCTTATTATGAGAGAAAAACTGAAGACTCATGATAAGATGAAGCAATGGGATGTTAGTGGTTCTACTAACTTAAATCTACTTTGTTGTTCCCTCTGCAAGCGTGGACCTGATTCGCATCAACATTTATTTTTTGAATGTAATTACTCATTGCAGATTTGGAATTTGGTTCGCCCCTTAATGGGATTTCATGCGGTTCCAAACCGATGGACTGATATCACTTCAATGCTATTGTTGACATCAAAGCCTAATCTAGCCAAGACGGTTATTGCTAAGCTTCTGATTGCTGCTTCGGCTTATTACTTATGGCAAGAGAGAAACTCCAGATTATTTTCTCCTAAAGAAAGATCGGTTGCTCAACTACGTGATGTTATTGTGTCTACTGTCCGGATGAAGTTAGCCACTATGAAGTTCAAGAAAAAGATTCAAGGAAGAAGCATCCTAGAAGAATGGAAGTTGGATATCACGTAAACATTTATTAAACATCACTTTTATTGTTTTGCCATTAAGAAGTCAACAAGTCTTCTAAATGTGTCCCTCTGATAGGCCTTTGGATTTATCTAAGGGTAGGAGTCTCCATTTGGTTAGCCATTTTGAGCTCTTCACTGTGATGTGCATGTTTGAGATTTGGTTTCGATTTGGTAGAATGATAGAGGTTGATGTTTGATATTGGTTACTTACATATTAGAGGTGTATTATTAATGCTTTTGATGTTATTAGCCTTTTTTATGTATTGTTCAGCTAGGTCGTTTGTGACGTTATTGTTTCACATACATATGGCATGTCATATGTATGAATTAGTTTGGTACTTTGCCAAGCTACTTGTAATAATCTTCTTTTGGGTGATTTATAAAAGCTTACCGGGGTTTAAATTCCCCTTTACCCAAAAAAAAAGCTAAGTCTACTTTTCACAAGGGTTTGTATACCCCTCTTCCAGTTCCCACTCAGCCCTGGGAGGATCTAAGTATGGATTTTATTGTTGCTCTACCTAGGACTCAGCGTGGCAAAGATTCTATTATGGTGGTGGTTGACAGATTCTCAAAGATGGCTCATTTCATTCCTTGCCACACTACTAATGATGCCACCAAAGTGGCAGCCTTGTTCTTTCAGGAGATAGTTCGACCTCATGGGATTCCAAAGACTATTGTCTCAGATAAAGATACAAAGTTTTTGAGTTATTTTTGGAAGACATTATGGAAACTGATGGGTACTAAGCTACTGTTTAGCACTTCTCACCATCCCCAAACTGATGGTCAGACTGAAGTAACAAACAGAACTATTGGGATGTTGTTGAGAACACTGGTGAAGAAGACTTTGAAAGATTGGGATCTGAAGCTTTCTCAAGCTGAGTTTGCTTTCAATCGTGCTCCTAATTATTCTACTGGAAAATCTCCTTTTGAAATCTGTTATGGTGTGAATCCACTAACACCCATAGACATGATTCTTTTTTCTATTGAGCCAAAAGTTTGTGTTGAAGCTAAAAGCAGGACAAAGGAGATCAAGAAGCTGCATGAACAAGTCAAGGCCAGAATTGAGAAGGTAAATGCTGATTACAAGGCCAAGGCAAACAAAAATAGAAGACAACCTACTTTTGCACCAGGAGACCTGGTTTGGATCCACCTTAGGAAAGAAAGATTTCCTTCAAAGAGAAAGAGTAAGCTGATGCCTTGAGCTGAAGGTCCTTTCAAGGTGTTGGAAAGATGTGGAGAAAGTGCCTACAAAGTTGAGCTGCCTGGAGATACCTCAGTCTCAAGTACTTTTAATGTTGGTGATCTGATGTCGTACTTGGAGGATGATTATCTTGAGGACAAGTCCAAATTTAGAGGGGGAGGATGATGCGAAATTGCCCCTGAGTTTCCCTGAACTCAATTCAGACCGAGTCAACTTGGACTCAGCTCAGGCCATGATGATGTTTTTCTCGATCGCACACTTTGGGAAGATGATTGGTGATCCTATCTGCCCCCTAGGATTCACCTTACTTAAATGGGAAAACTGAAATGTAGGGATAGTTTGAAGATCAGCTCGCGAGTTCGTTCAATCTGGGTCAGCTTGGAAGAAGAATCAGCTTGGGACACCCAGTCTGGGTCGGCTTGGAGCAGGCTCAGCTTGGAACTGAATCAGCTTGGGATTTTCAAACACTTATCTGTTTTGATGCTTTCAATAACTAGGTCAAGTCATGTGATTAGCACGTGTGTGTGGCTATTCTAGATGGTTCTAAATAAGGATAAGAATTCAGTTATATGTTTTTGTCTTGTTTTGGTGACACCTGATCGTGGGAGAAGAAGAAGACAACTTGGGATTCTGTTCTCTAATCCTATTGGTTGGTTTATAACAACCTTGTACTAGTTGTCTAGGGTAGAATATTTCTTTCTCTCTTGTATTTCCTCTATAAATAGGGGTTGCCCTCTAAGGTAAAAATTAGAGTGTGTATGAAAAGTTTGATAGAGCTGAATTCTATTCATTTGAAGATCTTCTTTACCTTTATGGATCTTTGATCTTGGTGGTTTGAAGTGGCCCCTTTTATCAATAATCTTGGTGGCGTTGCCTTTATAGATTATTGTGGTGAGATCTTAAAATCTTCATTACTTTTATCTGTATTTGTGGTAGCTCAGCATTTATCAAATATAGTGGTGGTTTTGGAGTGTTTCTTGTATTTGATTCTGGTGGTTCAGTCCTTTACGAGTCAAATTAGATTCTAATCTATCCTTGTTTATTTTATCTTTCTGTTCTTATTTCAGTCCAGTTTATTGTTTGATTGTTGTACTATTTATTCTTATAGTCAGCTTGGGTGTGTTTCTTTATAAAAATCCAGAAAATGTTCATAAAAATAGTTTTAAATTCCGCAGTGCTTGTGTTTTGTGAGTTGACTCAGCCTGACCCTGAGTATTTCACATCACTTATAATGAAGAATTACCTGTATGTATAATTAAAGGATCAAAAACTAGAAGAAATCACCACCGAATTGCTTCCAAATCGCGTAAGATCAAGAGATAGGCTAGGGTTTTGTGTGTGAAACCTTAATTGAATATAAAACCTGATTATGGGGCTATAGGTCACGTTCCTAACCTATATCCCTGTTGTACCAACTTTCAAATTAGGCCCCTCAAGCCCTTGCACTTTCTATCTTTCACTTAATGCTCATTAAACTTATACGGGAACACTTTTTATGACTTTAACTCTATCGAGAATATGTATCATTATGTTAATCACTTTACTAACATGTTACTTCATTATAAGACATATTAAACTCTTCACTGGAACATATTTAATGAAATTAATCATTAACACATAGACACATTAATCATATACTAGCACGGTACCCGCGCAATGCGGCGGTGGTCGTAGTGGTGATGGTGTGGTGGTGGGGCGAATGTTGGTGGTGGAAGCGGTGTAGATAATTGATGTAAAAGGTTAATGAAGATATTTTAAAAGATAAAGATCTGATAGTGTAATTTAATCATTAAGAGTATTTTAAATAATTTCCCCATGTACTTTTAAAGAGAGAGTTGTTTTTTTTATTAGATAGTATAAAAGTATAGATTAGGTGTATAGGGGAATTAGGATTAAGAAATAGGGGTATTTTGGGTATAAAAAAGTGTTGAATTTCCTAAAATAAGAGAGTTCAATTTGCTTTATAAAGGGTTATAGATAATGATCGTAGTCATTATCACATAGCATATTTATCATTTAAACACATAAACCTAACAGAAGGTAAACATTGACTAACGACTCGGTCAATGGTCAACATAAAAAGTTTTGGGATGTTACAGTAACACTTTTACACAAAATTCCTAATAAGGGGAACCTATTTAGTTTTCGCCTATTAAAAGGATCTTATTTCTAAAAATTTCTAAATAAAGGTAACATTGTTAGTTTTATACATCAACCCTCCGTTAAAATGTCACGTCGACTTGATACGCCTTTAAAAATGGCTGACATGGACATTTGACAGGGAAAAAAAATCTGTATACACCATATTTATATAGCTATTTACATATCTATTTTCACAACAAAAAATCCCCCTCAACCTATTTCTCTCTTCCCATTTTTTCCCCTTACTCATGAACCCTAATTTCTCAATCGGTTCAAATTGGCTGGTGTGACGGCGGATAAGGGATATCCTCCACTAGTGTAGTGGTGGTGGTGGGGTTTGTTTATAGCTGCATCGGTGGTGGGATCCGACTTTACATCGGAGGTGGAAAGCTTTCTGTTTCCATTTTTTTCCCTTTAAAAGTTGATTGCTTTAAGGATTGTGAAAAGGATGAAACAAAGAATTTAATAATGAAGATGAGAGTAAAAAGAGATGAAAATATGGAATGCAATTAATAAAGAAAAGAAAATAGAGAGTCAAATAAATAGAAATGGATTATGCTCTACAATAGATTATGCTTCCACGTGTTATTCACTAGAAAAGTAGTTTTGATCACAAAATAAATAGAGTACTTTGTTTTCTAGCTTCATGTTTGTTTTCGATGCGTTTGTTTTGAAGGGTTTGCTTTCTAGCTTCTTGTTCGTTCTGTGTTATAGAAGATTCAGAATTTTCTTTTGTAAGGCTATAGAAGATTCAGATTAATACTTTTTTCCCAGTCAAAGGTCCATGTTAGCATTTTTAATGACGTGTCAAGTCGACGTGGCACTTAAGGGAAGACTGGCGTTAAAAACTAACGATGTTACCTTTATTGAGAACTTTTTAAAAATGGAATTCTTTTAATAGACGAAAACTAAATAGGTTCCCCTTATTAGGAATTTTCAGTAAAAATGTTACCTTTTTATGGAATCCTTCTTAATATTATGCAATTTGATGAAGGTCAGCTTCTAGTTAGATATTTGGGTGTTCCTCTTGTTTCTTCATGACTTCTTTATAAAGATTGCAAAAATTTTATTGAATGGATGGAGAAGCGAATTTCTAATTGGAGGAATAAGTTTTTGTTGTTTGCTGGAAGGGTTTAATTCATTGTCTCGGTTTTATCATATTTGCATGTATATTGGTCTTCTGTTTTTATTCTTCAGTTCGAATTATCAAAGACCTTGAAAAGACTATGCGAGGTTTCTTGTGGTGTCAGGGACCTATGCCAAAGGGGAAAGCAAAGTCTCATGGAAATCCATTTGTGTGCTAAAATATGAAGGGGGATTGGGCATTCGTCGTATTGGTGAGGTTAATAAATCTCTCATGGATACTCATATTTGGAGTATTGTATCGAATCGATAATCACTTTGGGTACAATGGATTCAAGATCACAAGTTGAAAGGCCGTAGTTTATGGGATGTTCCGGTTAAGAACTCGGGTAGTTGGGGATGGCGTAAAATCCTTCATCTTAGACTATTTATTCATCAGTTTATTTGGGAAAAGTAAGGAGATGGTTTCAATATGTCATTATGGTATGATTAATGGCATGATACATGGCCTTTGTCGACATTTATTTCTGCTCCTGACATTAGAAGGGCTGGGTTATCACTTAATTAGTGTGTTGCTGATGTTGTTATGGATGGATAATGGAGATGGCCAGCAGCTTGGTTAGATCTATTTCCTGTCCTAAATGGTATTCCTCATACTCTTTTATCTCCTAATAAACGTGATAAAGTGATTTGGAAATCTGATGCTGAGGAAAAACCGTTTTCTTCTTCAACTATTTGGGAGTTGATTCGTAGTAGAGATCATGAGGTTGGTTGGGTAAAGGCGGTTTGGTTTGCACAGTGTATACCGAGACATGCTTTTAATATGTGGCTCATCATGAAAGAGAAGCTGCTTACTCAAGACAAAATTTTGCAATGGCCACCATCAAGGAGAAAGAACATGAATATGATTTGTTGCGCATTGTGTGTGGCAGATTTTGATTCACATAACCATTTGTTCTTTGAATGTAATTTATCTAAACAGCTTTGGTGTATGTTGCGAGAAGAAGCGGGTATGCATAATGTCCCGCCTATTTGGGAGTCTATCACGATTTTTTTAGCTGCTCGGGCTAACTCGCGAAGTTTTATTGATGTCGTGGGAAGGTTAATTGTTGTTGCTTCTGCTTACTTTATTTGGCAGGAACGTAACAATCGATTATTTGCAAATCATGCTCGACCACCTGATGTGTTATCAAATACTATAAAAGACATGGTTCAATCAAGACTTTGCAAGTTCAAGTTTAAGAAGACAACTTTAGTTGTGAGCATGCTTAATGCTTCGGGCGTTCGTGGAGATTTTTGTTTCAGTTAAAGTCTTAGTGTTTTTTGTCCTATTGTATGGGGTTTGTCTATCTTTGTACGTTTGTATAGGATAGACTAGTTGGTTATTGCACAACTTTTCCAGTTTAACAGAAGACACATGAGACTCTAAAATAGTACAAACTGACAATTGATTATCAGTAAGTACCTGTTGAACCTCTTTTTGCTTAGGGGGTTGGTTCACATATATGGGGTTTGCCCCATATATGGGGTTATCAGCTGATCTTTTGTTTCAATTATCATGATCGATATCAATTATGATTTTGGGTAACATCTGTGTTCATTCGATTAGGGCTAGGTTTTATTTTTTCCTTGCTATCGTGAATTAGGGTTTTTCTTCTGTTTTTTCTTGATAATTAGGATTTTGGTGTGTAAGGATAGTGACTTGTTTCTCCAATCACTATTTAATTCGCTTATCCATCCTTTCAACAAGTACTTTACAATCTTGATAAATCAACCTGGATGAAATAAGAGGAACACCCATATAACGAACTGGTAGTTTACCTTCTTCAAATGGCATGATAGAAAGAATGGATGATTTTACACTGTCAGGAACATTACAAAAGAAAGTTGTGCTTTTAGGAAGGCTCGGAGTTAATCCTGACATATCCTTGAAAGCATTTAAAGAGTCCATTAACACTCGAGCTGAGTTAAGATCACCCCGCGCAAACAAAAACAGGTCATCAGCGAAGCATAAGTTAACTAACTTTTGCTTTTCACATCGATTATGGAATTTATACTCATGGGAAATACGGACAGATTGCTGTAGCAAAAGGGTTAACACTTCCATGACTAATGTAAATAAGTATGGTGACAAGGGATCACCTTGGCGTAGACCACGTTTACCCTTGAAGTAACCAAAAAGATTGCCATTAATTGATATAGAGAACGAAGCAGTAGATACACAAGCCATGATCCAATTCACCATAGTTGCATGAAACCCAAACTCAGATAGAATAACCTGTAAGAATTGCCAATCGACGGTGTCATAAGCCTTTTGAATGTCAATTTTGAAAGCACAACGAGGTGGTCCTCTCTCCCGGTGATATTCATGCATCAACTCATGCGTAAGTAATATATTGTCAGAAATCCGTCGATTGGGGACAAAAGCGGATTGATTAATACTTACCACATCTTGAAGGCCTTCCTTTATTCTATTAGCAAGAATCTTACTGATACACTTGTAAACCACATTACAACAGGAGATGGGACGTAATCAGACACTCGAGAAGGTGTAGGAACCTTTGGAACTAAAGCCAAAATAGTATGGTTTAATTCCTTGATAAGCAGCCATTCCTGAAGAAATCCTTGATAGCATTACATATATCATTACCCACCACATCCCAAACACTTTTGAAAAAAGCTGAGTATCATCAGGACCCGGCGCCTTATTGTCACCAATCGAAAACATAGCACTCTTTATCTCATCATTAGTGACCTGTCGAACCATATTCTCAGCTTTCATAGGGCTGAGTTTTTTCGAGAAGACACCTTGAGTTGGCAACTGGTTCGTAGCACCCTCAACTCCCAAAAAGTTCATATAATGATCAACAAAGATTGAATGTACCTCACTGCCTTCATGAATAACACCATCTGAATCTGTAATCATATTAATGCGGCTCCTATGGTTTTTTGCTTTAACTGAATTATGAAAATAAGATGAATTTGCATCACCAACTTTCAGCCATTCAACCTTATACTTTTGCTTCAGGAAACGCTCCTCATCAAGCAATGCCTCTTTATAATCATTCTTGCACTTTGACTCTTTGTCACGTAAAATAGAATTTGAAGGATCAATATCAATGTCTCGTTGGAGCGAGTCAATCTGGTCACGCAACTCCTTAACCCTGAGATGAAGATTACCCTGTTTATACAGAAGGTTGCGCATAGGAGTCTTCGGAGCACGAAGCTTTTTAACCACTTTAAACATATTATGACCATCTACTGCAGATTCCCACTCCTTTATGACAGCCTCTTTAAAACCCTATTTATGAACTAACAAATTTGCAAATTTAAAAGGCTTTGGGCGGTCACGCACAACACTAGGAAGTTTAAGGATACAAGGTGAGTGATCAGAAACACGATATGGATGAAAAAAAGCAACAGAAGCTGGGAAGTCAGTAATAAACTGGTCATTAGCCATGATTCTATCAATTTTCTTCAACATACCTACACCATTTTTTGGTTTTTGATTCCATGTGTAATTTAGGCATGTGCTATTAACATCCATAACTTCAATTTGTTCAACACATTCTTTAAAGCCGCGCATTCCAATATTTATTGTAGATGAGCCTGAGAAACTGTCTTCCAAATTCAAGGCTGAATTGAAGTCCCCAAGAATAACCCACGGCTTATCTCGAACAAATATTTTATGCTTACACAAGTTACTCCATCGCGCCCTCCGATTCTTATAGTAATTATCTGCATAAACAAAAGAACAGAAAAGCACTCTTTTATCAACTTTAAAAATGACCTGCACATGCATGACCTGGTCAGTCTGAGAAAGAACCATAAGATCAACCACATCCGCATTCCAGCCAACAATAATTCTCGTGCCTTTGGAGCATAGGTTGCCATTGGATGTCCAGTCCCAAGATCCACAGATCTTCTTTTATGGGTAAAGGGTTACCCCGTTTCAACTTTTATAATCATCATCAAAATATTACAAGTAATGTGATTGGGTACCACATTAGTTTCATTTACGTGACATGCCACATAAATGTTAACAAGGAAACACAACTTCTACGAAAGATATCACCCTATCACTACATGAAACAAAATGCAGCAACTAGGTAACAAAGAAATGATTAATCTGGTGGTCTATCTTGACTTGAAATTCGACTGGCCAGGTTCCACTTCTCCAGTAATTGGAGTTCACGATGCCCACCTTTAGCTTTCACTGTAGCTAGCTTGAATCGAACAGTGTCTACATTAATAGTCTTCATTTGTGCTGGCGAACGCTTCTCATTTGTGAACATACGGTTGTTTCGTTCCTGCCAAATGTAATACGACGTGGCTGCAAGTACTAGCCTTCCAATAACACTCCTGATTGAATTGCCATTCGATATAGGTATTAAGAAATCAACTATATCGTTCAACTTTGCTGGAATGTTTCCCAAATCAGCTAGGTCACGAACGAGATGCCATATATTTGAAGCAAAAGGGCACTCGAAAAAAAGATGATCGTGAGAATCTGGACCTGAATGACACAATGAACAACAAACAAGGTTAAGGTTAACCGCCCCCCCAACATCCCATGGTTTCATCCTGTCATGTGTCTTCAATTTCTTGTTCATGACCATCCATAACAAAAAAGAATGTCTAGGGATGCAACTTGAGTACCAAACAACATCAACCCATAAGACAGGTTCTCGTTTGTATCTAATCAGTTCCCAAACATTAGATGTCGAGTAATCCTTTTCAATGCCATCAACAGAGCATAACAATAAGCTATCTTTTTTATCCGGATTAAGTAAAGGGACATCACAGTTTATTAATACTGGAAATAAATCGTACCATGCAGTTGGCCACTTCCATGAACCATCTTCAATTAAATCAGCAACAGAATTCGTCAATGAGAAACCAGCACGATGGATTTCTCTATGAGATATCACGTTACATAGTGGACCAAGGTTACTCCAGTTATCAAACCACATCGACGTCGACTTACCATCACCAAGTTTTTGCTTCAAAAGAGGGCATAGAGCATGCCTTTCTTGCATCAATTTCCTCCAGCCCCAACTCATGCTAGCCTTCTGTTGCACTTGCCAAAAACTCTTGCCTTTTAACTTATGGGTGTGCACCCACTTAACCCATAACGAGTTACGATTAGAGATGATGCTTACTATATGCTTAGCCATGAGAGCTTTATTAACATCAGCAACTCTTCGTATGCCCAACCCCCCTTCATATTTCGGTACACATATAGCTTTCCAGGCTACTCTTGCCTTCCCTTTACGTATATGATCCTGACTCCACAGAAAATCACGCATCTTTTGTTCTAATTCAGCAACTAGCCTTGCTGGAAGGATAAATACAGAGGCCCAATAGTTATGTAGCGATGATAGGACAGAGATAATCAATTGTAGTCTTCCGGCAAAAGACAACGATTTATTACGCCAATCATTTATCCTATTCTCCATGCGCTCCAATAAAACTTTACAGTCTTGATATAACAATCTAGTGGAGATAAGAGGGACTCCTAAATACTTAATTGGCAGTTTGCCCTCTTTGAATGGCATTAAAGCAAGGATATTCTGTTTAACTTGTTCCGGAACATTACAAAAGAAAATAGTACTTTTAGGAATGCTAGGAACCAAACCGGACATGTTCTTGAAGTTGTTCATGGTGTCCATTATCATCATTGCCGAGTTACTGTCCCCGTGTGCAAATAAGAAAAGATCATCCGCAAAGCACACATTGATAATTTGTTGTTCATCACAATGTTTATGGAACCGAAATCCATTGCCCTCCCTTGCCAATTGTTGTAGAAGTAGGGTAAGAACCTCCATAACTAGTGTAAATAGATATGGAGATATAGGATCACCCTGCCTTAATCCCCTTTTACCTTCAAAAAAACCATGGAGATTTCCATTTATGCTAATGGAGTAAGTAGGAGTAGTAACACAGGCCATAACCCATGCCACTAGCTTAGGATGGAAACCAAACTTAAGCATAATAGCTCTTAAAAAACCCCAGTCCACTGTGTCATATGCTTTCTGAATATCAATTTTAAAAGCACATCTAGCAGTACCTCTATCCAAATGATAATTATGCATTAGTTCCTGTGTAAGAAGAATGTTATCCGATATGCTCCTTCCTGGAATAAATGCAGATTGGGTAGTACTCACGATATCATCCAAAGTCTCCATGATCCTATTAGTAAGAATTTTACTGATACATTTATATAGAACAT
Organism: Erigeron breviscapus; assembly: GCA_034093135.1. Classification (NCBI taxonomy): domain Eukaryota; kingdom Viridiplantae; phylum Streptophyta; class Magnoliopsida; order Asterales; family Asteraceae; genus Erigeron; species Erigeron breviscapus. The sequence goes on along the minus strand of CM067171.1, from coordinate 121,494,326 downwards.
TGCAGCATGCAATCGGCCTGTAATCAGTAATTAGAGAAGGAGAGGTCTTCTTGGGAACAAGAGAAATTATAGTGTGATTAATACCTTTCGGAAGTCTGCCATTGCGAAAAAAATCTTTAATTGCTAAACAAACCTCCATACCCACCAAGTCCCAGTCATTCTTAAAGAAGACAGATGAGAACCCATCTGGACCAGGTGCCTTATTATCACCAATAGAAAACATAGCCAATTTGATTTCTTCATCTGTCACATGACGAATCATTTGTAAGGCTTTCTGCTGATCAATCTTTTTTGTGAATACATTATCATTTGGAGTCATGGAAGTGATTCCTGCCTTTCCCAAAAAATCAGCATAATGCTGAACAAAAGCTGGTGGAATGTCGCTGCCCTCAAGACCTTGACCAGCAGCATCTTTAATCAAATCTATGCGACTACGATGATTCCTACTTTTGACAACATTATGGAAGTAAGCAGTATTTGCATCACCCACTTTCAACCATTCAATTTTTGCTTTCTGTTTAAGAAATCTCTCCTCATCAAGCATTGCATCCTTATATTCATTGAGACACTCAGTTTCTTGTAAACGTAAATCACAATTTGAAGGGTCTTTATCTATAGCTTGTTGGAAGTTCTCAAGTTTCTGCCTTAGCTTTGCAACATTATCATGCAGATTTCCTTGCTTATGGAGAAAACTTCTTAGAGGGTGCTTTAAAGCCTTTAGCTTTTGAGTTATACGATACATATTATGACCCTCTACATCCATGTTCCATACCTGCTCAATGAGATCTCTATAGCCCGATTTGGAAACAAGGAAATTCGCAAACTTAAAAGGACGTGGCCTAAACCTCGCAACAGAAGGTAGTTTTAGAATACATGGACTGTGGTCTGAAATCCTATATGGCTGGAAAATAGCATGCGATGCAGGAAATTCCACCATAAATTGTAAATTACCCATGACTCTATCAATTTTCTTAAGGATACCCGTGCCTTTCTTAGGTTTTTGATTCCAAGTAAAGTGAAGACCCGAGCTTTTGATATCAAGAACTTCAATATTAGTAACACATTCCTTGAATTCTCTCATCCCTATAGTAATCTGTGATGACCCAGCAAACTTATCGTTTAAATTCAGTGATGAGTTGAAATCACCAAGAATACACCATGGTTTATTCGCCACAAACTGTTTATGCAAGCACAAATCCCTCCATAACTCTCTTCTATCTTTGTAATGGTTGTCCGCATAGACAAAAGAGCAAAACACAGCTTTATGATCAATTTTAAAGTGGATCTGAGTATGAATTACCTGCCTTGATTGAGCAAGAATCATAACATCCACCATGTCAGGGTTCCACCCAATAATAATACGAGTGCCTTTAGAGCACAAATTACCATTAGACGTCCAATCCCACGATCCACATATTTTCTTACAAACGTTAAATAATTTTGAAACATCCATATGAGATTCCATGATCGCACACACATGAAGATGATTATCACGGACAACTTGGCGAACTTCGTTTTGTTTCAGGGGACGGTTCAATCCCCTTATATTCCAAGCTGTTATACTACCCATTAGACACCTTATCAACGGGAGTGCTTGCCCCCTCCGACACCGGTGGAACTGTACCCTGAGCCATAAAATGAGCTGTTTCATCTATAAAAATTTCTTCATCTACATCCTCATCCTCAATAGAAAATGGGTCAGTTCTAGTAGAGCTGGTACTAGCCTTTGGCTTCTTCAAATCTGCCCCATCATTGGCAGCTTCGTTAACTTGTTCAGTAACAGAGGATAAGACTTCATAAGAATTACTCACTGTTACATTTGATGCAGCAGCTGAACCATTATTAGTGGCATTCAAATTTGGTCCAACTTTAGGTTTGGAAACCGGTCGATATTCAAATTTAGTCTTGGGCTTAGTGATCGGTATCCCATGTTTAGGATTAGCTTTCTTTTTCCCTTTAACTTCTGTAAAACCATCCTCATCAACATTAGTAGCCTGTTTTGTTTGTCTAGGTAGCTTCGGGCATTTTGCATTCACATGACCAAAAACACAGCATGATGAACACCTTGGGGGGCTCCATTCATATTCCACTTTAACTTTTGCTGTTGAGAAACCCTCGCCATCCATATCAGGTATAGCCACAGAGAGGTTATTTTTAAGATCCTTTTCCGCATCCAATTCAATTAACGCTCTTGCAAAGCTACTACGACCCCAAGAATCAAGGCACATAGCACTAGTGTAACTATCCAAACGTATAGGACTACCCAATTTCGAAGCAAGTAAGCTCAGCCCATCGTCTGTGTACGCTGCTAGTGGGACATCATGGAGTTTTGTCCAGACCGATACTTTCTTAATATCTTCTTTTTTAAGTACCACATTAGGTGTCCATTTATTAAGAAATATAGGAGCATTTCGAATTATCCAAGGTCCTTCAGACAACACTTTTTCCATACCATCCTTATTAGAAAACTTAAAGAAAAAGTAGCCGTTAGCATTCATCATGATTTTCGTTAGTCCATATTTTGACCACAAATTCTTCGAAAAGTACTCAACTACTGGGAATGCTAGTCTATCACCCAAAAAGTAACCATAAAGAACATTTTCATATCGAGATTGTATGTGTTTCACCGATTCTCTTGGGATAACCACATCAACATTATCAATTTTCTCATCGGACTCAAGCAATCTAAAGTTAACCTGTCTTTTATCAGAATTAGCACTCACTTTAGATGCATATGATGGGGGAGGTGGATTTTCTGGTTTTGAAGTGCTCCCTAAGCCCGATGTGTCTTTGTTACCACCTTCCTTCACAGGTTCATCCATTGGTGTAGGAGCAGGTGGCATGTTCAGACTTGGGTAACCATGTTTTCCATACTCCCTAGCTTCAGGCGACTTATTCCCTGATCCATGCACAGCTCCAGAACTGTGTTCCTTAGTTGGGCTATTTCGACCATCAGACCTAACATATGGGGTCTCCACATTGCTTTCAACACTCACATTCGAATTACCAGGAGTTTTATTAGTGGAATCAATACCACCACCTGGTGATTCAGAGGTATTAGGTTTGTTACTATTAATAAAATCAGCAGCAACATTAGTTGTTTTCGAAACCCTAACTGGATTTTTTAAAATCGTACGAGTCGGTTTGGTTTTGCCATCAATGTTTTTGATCTTTGATGCAAGACCAGAAGCGACCCATTTTAGATTATCACCTCTCTCCATAACTCAAAGATCCATGCATCAAGCACACCAGAAATCGAAAAAAGCAAACCGAAACCCTCACCCTAGAAACTGAATGAAACCCTAAATCCGTTAGAAAACCACCAGCGATCTAGCTAAACTACAAATGCAGCCGCGATCAGGTGTTTCCCTAAAAGACCAGAAGAAACAAACACGTATCCAGGAAGGAAGAATCGATCAGAACTGAATGAAAACCCTAATCTAATATCGGCGACAACAAAAATAAAAAACCTAAGCAACCGAAATTGAAAAGAAATCTTTAATCATAATCATGTATGGATGAATCCATATCAAAATCATGAAGAAAAATTCCAATAAAATCGATCGGATTAGGTTAGAAAAAGGAGAAGAAAATCGCCCACATTGAGAGAGAAAAAAGGGTTTTTTTTTAATCTGTTTCTTACCAGTTTTAATCCACAGATCTTCTTACAAATGTTGAATAATGAGATACATCAACATGCGATTCCATAATAGCACATACATTCAAGTGGTTATCAGTAACCACCTGACGAACCTCTTTCTGCTTGAGAGGATGGTTCAATCCCCTTATATTCCAAGCTGCAATACTACCCATTGGAAACATTAAGACCGGGAGTGCTTGCCCCCTCAGTAGTATTAAAATCCTGCTGCTTTTCATCAAGATGAACCGTAGCTGGGGTAGTTTCTGAAGCCATATAAACCGAAGTTTCTGTTTCATCAAAGATCACTTCTGTATCATCATCAGAAGGTATATCATCCTTTTGGGATTTCATCTGCTCTATCCGTCTTTGATCTTCTGTTAACTCCACATATAAGGGGTCATTAACCCCTTCACCATAGTCAGATAAAAGGGAATAAGGGTTACTAGTGTTCACTTTAGACGTAGAAGCACTTGGATCACTAACTTTCGGAGCCTGCACGGAACTAGCTCCAACCGATGCATCATTTGTTTTGACAACTGGTCTGTATATCATTGTTGGAGCTTGTTTTTTCAAAGGGCAACCTTTTTTTTAGGTTTTTTGCTTTTAGCAGCTTGAAAACCATCATCGTTTTCTTTCGCAGAATCCTTAGGCGGAAGTTTTACCTGTTTTGGGAATTGAGAGTCCACATGCCCAAAAACACAACACATCGAACATCGGGGTGGTTTCCATTCATATTCAAGAGAAATTATTGCTTTCGAGAAACCCCCACCTTCAAGAGTAGGAATCGCAATATTAAGCGAGTCTTTTAGTTCTTTATCAGCCTCAATATCGATCATTGCTCTAGCAAAGCTACTTCTACCCCATGAATCAACACACATGGCAGAAGCGTATGTGTCTAACATTCTTGGGGTACCCAATTTGGATGCCATAATACTAAGTCCATCCTCCGAGAAGGCAACAAGTGGTATATTATGCATTTTAACCCAAACAGGAATAGATGAAATATCCTCCTTTTTCAAATCAACCGTAGGGGACCAAACTTTAAGGATAAGAGGAACATTACGTATCAGCCAAGGTCCATCTTCAAGCAGTTTATCCATGCCATCTCTAGTTTCAAATTTGAAGAAGAAAAAACCTTTGGCATTCATCATAACACGAATAAGACCATACTTTTGCCATGAGTTTTTTACAAAATTTTCAACCACGGGATAGGCAAGTCGTTTGCCAAGAAAATAACCATACAAGGTGTTAATATAGCGGTCAGAAGTTTTCTTGACAGATTCAAGAGGAATTACAACATCAATATCATCACGTGTACTATCAGAATGTAATAGACGAAAATTCACCTTTGGATTTGACTTGTCTGACTGTACAGCCTTTGCATAAGATACCGAAGGTGTTTTTAGAGCATCTGCTTGTTCAACAATCTGTTTCCCATGTTCAGCTTTCTTGACTTCCCCAGCTAGGGTTTCCTCATTGGCAACATTTGAAGGTGACACAGAATCATTGTTTGATGTTTTACTGTTGTTCCCAGTCACAAATTCATAATCAAAAGTATCTTTAGTATCATGCTCATTTGGCTTTCCATCATCAGATTTTTCCTTTAACTCAGCATCAGAATTCAAACTTTGAGCATCAACCTTATCACCTTTACTAACTTGGTTGCTTTCTTTATTAGAACCAGTAGGAGTTTCACCAGTGGCATTAGGGCCACCACCTATTGTTCCAACAGCACTCATAACAGGACTTTTACTAGCAGATGGACTTTTATGAGCAGCAGGTTTTTGATCATTAGCACCCTTATTAGGGTTTTTTAGAATTGAACAAACCGGCTGCCTAGGTTTTCCATCAATATTCTTAATCTTTGAAGCAATACCAGCAGGAATACCCGTAGTATTAGACGATCTCTCCATGACAATCAAAACTCCAAGCAGCACAAAAAAATTAAGACAATTAAATTGAACTATGTGAAGAACAGGAAGCAAAAACGAAAACCCTAAACCCAAAAAACCCTAATCTGAAAATCTAACCCCTTAATCAATTAACAAGTTCGTTAATCTAGCTGGACTAATCTAGTTAGCCGCGATCACAAACTTAGTAATCAATCAAAAGCAAGAAAGACAAACCAGGGTTAAAGGCGAAAATAAAAAAGAAGAAACCCTAAAAGACGTGAATATAAACAAAAAACAGTAAATTAAGTATGATCAGATCACCAAAAGAGATACAATGATCACAAATAATCACCATAATCCGTTAAGGAGCCACGAAATTAGGGCAGAAAAGAGCAGATTTCCAAATCGCCATACGGGGGAGAGAAAGGGTTTCAATAATAAGATTAGGTTATTAAATAACCATAATCCAGTTAGCTTTTATCTTTCACTTGGAATAAATGTGAAATATATTGAAATTTAATGACAAAGTACTTATTTTTTTAAAGGTTTGAATCAACTATCATAACAAAAGGTTTGGATTATGTTGTTTTAATCGGGTCACTTAATACATTGTATAAGGAAAACCCCTTAATAGTCCACTCAAAATTACGACAATATAGTAAGAAAACACCTTACACTCTAATGACAAGGTACTTATCTAATTTTCAGTTAATTTACCTTTAACTTTGTATATATGTCACTTTAAATTCTTTTTAGTAATATACTTTATAGTTAATGTTAATTTTCTTTGTTTGATATGTTATCATGAAAGATCTTTTTATAAAAAATTTTACCAAATAAATTAATTCGTTTATATATGTAAGGGTTGTGTGTTATGTGTTGAAAAAGGATGGATATGACAAGAGGTACGGACGTGGGTACCCTGTTCAGGGGTGCTTCGCCCTTATCAGGCGTAGCCCTTAAGGGTATTTATAAAAGGGGTTGGAAGTCGGACGCATTTGGGAATGATTTGGATTTGATGGGCGACGATCCATGAGATGGTGGTGGTTGGATATGGTACGGACTCCACCTACAGAGATGACTTTATAATTTACATATGAAAGCAAGATTTTACACGTGTGTAAATACACAAATACAAAAAATAATGAAAGTTAAAAATCGTCGAAACTATAGCGGGTGACTGTAAGTCCCAACTCAATAGATGGCACTACCTGAAGACACCTCTATGTCAATGGTGGAGTTACTTTGCAATATAAGCCCTGAACTGGAGACGACCAGTTACAGAGAGTATATACCAAGTTCTAGATAGATTACTTATTTAAGTGACAATAAGTAAAGAACAATGCAATAATACAAATAACTTGTAAAGTAAATTGGTGAGACAATATGTAATTTTCAAGTGTAATTTATTTATTAACTTTAAATAAATTACAAGGTTGTTGCGGAACCAAGATAATACAAAGTATGTAAATATCCTAACAACCTATGAACTACAATTGATCTACACTTGGAATTTCTCTAAACAATCGAAACACTTAAAGTTGTGAAATGTTCCTTTTAACGATTGAGAGAATATTGCACAAGTTCACCAAGAATATTGCAGGTATGCAAAGTGTGAATTCTTTCGAAGTGTGTTCGAAGAAGTTGTTCGAAAGAAGTAATATTCTTGTTGTGCAATGACTTGTATTTATTGGCAAAGTTAACATTGGGATGTTAACTTTGGCCGTACAAATGTGGTTGAGAGCATTTAAGGAATAGCATTTAATTCCTTAAAATGCAGTGTAAAGTTGCAGCATAAAGCAACTTTATTCAACCAGTTTTATGTACCTTTTATTACTTAAATAATAAGATGAATCTTATTATCCGGGTAAAAGCACATAAAGCATAAAAGTCAATTCCTCGTAATCAGTGTAAAGCTTTGTAAGAGCTTTCCACTGAAGGTCTCCAGTTTGTAACTGACTAGAATGTCAACTGGGCTTCGCTGCCATTGTCATTCTCTATCTTCCACTTGTTGTCTTCGACTTCAACTGGAAGGATTCTTCAACTGGTCAGTTCTCAACTGGAGGAAGTCTTCAGTTGCGTTGACTGTACAGTGCAACTGGACTTCAATATATTTCTGGACAAATCTTCTGGGTCTCCAGTTTCACTGGGTCTCCAGGTGCAACTGGAGACTGGCCAGTTTACCAGTAAACTGGTCCTAACAAATTCCCCCTATTTGTCTAGAAATATTGGCAAGTCTTTTTCAGTCCTTGTATCTGTACAAGTGTGAACTGGAGAGACTTGTTCGATTAAATCTATCTAAGTTTTCCAAGGCATTTTTATAGATCAATAAATGCCTTGGGTTTTTTTTTTTTTAAGTTTGTTAGATCTAATATATTATCTACCTTGTGGTTACAAACTGGTAACTTCATTTATACAAGGAAATGAAATTTATACAAGTTACAGAATGTAAATAAAATACAAGTAGATACATTGAAAAGAGAACTTAATGAGATGACCCTTCGCCAGTTCTTCTTTTCTTGGTCACTGAAGAGATAGGCTGAGAGTCTTCAGGATCAATATTCAACTTTAGCTCCAGATTTTCTTTGTGTTGAATCTTGCCCCTTAAGAAGTTCACCCATGCTTTCTCAAACCTATTCTTTTGTGCCTTGGCATCCAAAACATTCACCATTTCAACCCATTCACTGAACCCATACTGCATTGCACCAGGATTGTCAGTTTTAACCAGTGGCCCTCTGGTATAACTAACTTCAACTTGAAAGTGCTTGGTGCCTGGCTCAATTGTTACATTGACATCATTGATAGTTTCACTATGTCTTCTGGTTGCCATGGTCTGGGAGTAATAGCTTCTTGCTTCAGATTCATTTGTTATTTTAATACTCCCAGCTCCAGCAGCCAGTACAGCAGACTTGATGTCATTATTTGATACCTCGCCAGTTGGTTCAACAAACGTGCTAAGGTCAGCATCTCTGGTCAGTGGTCTTCTTGGTTGAGAAATCCTTCTTGGTGGATTCAAAACCCTTTTCACAACCTTCTTTACATGTTCAATTCTTTTCAGAATCCCACTGGCCCTATTCTCCTTAGCCTTCTCCACTGATATGTTCAAACTTTTGGCATCGAATTCAGCTTCATCATCAGGATAGTGTCTGTCCAGTTCAACATCAAGCATTTCTTTCAACTGGTCAACTATCCTGGGATCATTCTTAACTCTGGCATACTCCTCCTTAGTGATTCCCAATAAATGAGCATCACTAATGTCAAGCAATTTGATCTGTGCAAGATGTGCTCTGGCTTCAACTTGGTTGGCTTGTTTTATCTTCTTTCTTTCTTTTATTTGATTACCAAGTCTAGCCAGTTGTTTGCTTACACTATCAGAAACTGGAGGAAGTACATCAGCATTGCCAGTTTCTAACATAGGTATATCAGTGGCCGGCTGGGCAGATACATCAACTGCTAAACCTTTTCCTTTATCCAACACATTCCCCCTATCACTTATATCACCAGTTCTTTGCTCACCAGCTTCAGTACTGGCAGCCACAATCAATTCACCACCAGATTGATTTTCAGATGGGGTTCTTCCAGGTGCAACTGGTGCAAGGACTCCACTTCTTTCCCCCTTGGCAGCATCTAGACCTGCCCTAATAGCTTCCCATTCAGAAGGGTGAGATGGCAACCGGTCAAGAGGTTGCCATGTTTGCATGTCCTTGCACTCCTTGAAAATTCCACACATCATCCTGAAAGACCTCCAAAGGTGGTTGGTTTCTTTAGACTGGGTCAAAACATTTGCTGTAACCTGTTCTTGACCAGTTTTCAATTCATTTAAAATCTTGGAATCTTCATCCAGACCAGAAACCACCTTGTCCTTTACCTCTTCATCCTTCTTCTTCAAACTTTCCACTTCAGTTGTCAGTTTATCCAAAGACTGAGCATGAAGTGATACCTGGGTGTTTAAATTGTCAATGCTGCCTCTCAACTGGTTGATCTCACTAATGAGTGGGGCCAGATCAACCTGAGGAGTGGCCAGCTTGGTGATCTCAGACATCACCCTTTCAATCAATTGTTGTTCTCTAGCACCCAGCGTATCCTCTATCTTCTGACCAACTGAAGTCATTAACTGCTCTCCAAGTTCAGCCACATTCAACCCAGGCTTGTCAACCAATTCCTTTACCTGTTTTTCAATCTCCCTTAAATCAACTTCTGAAGTTCTGACAGTGTTGCTCAGCAAGTTGGAGATTGAGGTTGAGACCTTGGACTGAGTGAGGTCAAAGGCTTCTTTCAAAGATGTTGCCAGATTGTTGCAGCCAGTGACCAACTCATTTAGCTTGTTGAACACCAAGTCTTCATTTGATGAAAACTTGTTAATCCCCAGATCAACCACTTTAATGTTGGTCAAGTGATCCTTGTGGTATCTGGAGAAAGACTTGGTGTTTTTGTCAATTGTCTTTTGAATATCCTCCACCCTGGTTAGAAGGTTTTGGATATCGGCTTGAATAGAGACAACTTGTCTGTCCAGTGACGAAGGAGAAGGTGTCACTGGACCAGCAGCAGTTACTACTGGAGCAACTGGAGGAGGCAACCTTAGAGAAGTCTCCCCAGTTGTCATACCAGCAGTTGAAGAAATAGTAGGAGTGGTGGTAGAAGAAAGGACTGGAATAACAATGTGTTGTTCATGCTGAGAATGCTCAGGTGTGAACAACGGCGGCGGTGGTGGGGGCATTTCTCGAAGGAGTGAGAATTGCCCAGTTGGTGATGGTGCCATACGTCTGTTTCCAGACATATAGTTATAAGTGGGGAATGGTATATCAGTAGGCTCATTTTCTTGGAGTGGTGAAGTGAAATTGATGCATCTGGAAGCGAGACTGGAGATGAAGAGTTTTGATCTGGTACAGCAAAATCAAAAATCTCCAAGTCTGAAGCAGTACCTTTAGAATCTGAAGATTCTATAAGGATTTCCTCGTCATTAACATTCATGTCCAGATCCATGAATGTAACTGAGGGCTGACCAGAAAGGTCAGTCTCCAGATGACCTTCCCCAGTTTTCTGGTTGGGTGCATCTGTTGGAGGATCAGATACCGAGGTATCTTCACCAGGGATAGATGTTATTGGAGTTGCTTCAGTTATGGTTGCTCTATCCTCAACCATAACATTAGACGAACTGGAGGGTCCCTCATTATTTTGAGGCCCGCCCAGTTGTCTTTCTGACTCACCTTCGATTGGTGCATCAGTTTTAGCGAATGCCAGTTGCATTCGTTCTGGAATCTCGACCTCTCCAGCTTCAGATACCAGAGAGTCTAAATTCCTCAACAAATCTGGCACAGTGTGAGGTGAATCTATGCTAAAGTATGCATCACTGCCCAAAATTTGTTGAAAACAGAGAGAGAGAAACCTTGAGAAGGGGATACAAACTCCCCTGGTGCCCTTCAGTTTTTGTACTAGGCTTCTGAACAAGATATCGGCAAAGTCTACTCTCAATCCATTCCACAAGCAGTATGCCATCTCTGCTTGTGAGGAGTTAATCTGGTCAAGACCACCAGAACTCCCACCCATACTCTCCACCAGGTGGATGAAAGAGTACCTCCATGAAGGTGTAAGACCCTTCATGGTCATCGCACCTTTCGTCTTCAACACCCCTTTATCCAAGCACTCCTTATGTCCCATTTCAAGGAGGACTTGACGAAAATTTATGTTTGGGGGTAAGACAACTGGAGATTCACCCTCTCTCCAGTAGTTGAGGTGTAAGGCATCCCTCAACACATCAGCGGACAAGGTACACTGGATTGTTCCACCTTTTAATGAAAAAGTGAAGGAGGAACAATCTGAAGAAAGAGTGGCAGTGTACCAAAACTCACACAAGTAGTCGTGAAACATCTTGCGTGGGTTTAGAGAGAATGAGGGTCCTATTGGAGAATCCTTCAAAGAAATTTGGATTCTACCAATAAGGGTATTGGACCCTTGAGATCCTTGTAAGCTTGCCATCGAATTATTTGGATTGAGTTTGATGACCGAAGCGTTACTAGGAGAACCAGACGCCGGTTTGACATCTGGTGAAGGAGCATATGGAACAGTCAAGAGATTTACATCTCTTGAACGGGATGATTTTGGAGCCATTGGAAAATGAAATTGAAATTTAGGAATTAGGGTTCTTGATTTATGAAGCAGAGAGAGAAATGAAGCAAGATGATTGGGAAGTAAATGAAAGAATGTAAAAGGAAGTAAATGTGATCGGAGTAAATAAGGGTATTTATAAGGAATTCAAGATCCCAATGAAATACCAAAAATTATATTTTATTTAACAAAATCAATTTGTAGATATTTTAACAAACTAAGTTTGAATTTTGAAATAAAATCATAATTTTGCCATGTCAGCATTAAATGCTACCATGTCAGCATTAAATGCTACGACGGCTTATCTTACCCACGCGCCCACTCACTTTTTATTTTCCCAATACAAACAGTTGTCAAATACCAAAAAAACTTTAAACACGTCAGATGACGGTATCAAGTGGTTTAAAACACTCGAGTACCATCACGTGTCACACATATTGACCAAGTATTTCTAACGTTATAAAAAATAAGACAAGACTGAATCTGGTCACTGGAGGATTAGTCCAGTGCCAGTTTCCAACTGGAGAGTTCTCCAGTTGCCATTTTCAAACAAAAACGAATTTTAGTCAGAAAATTATTTTGAGTCTTTCCCCCTAAAATGATGATCCAGAAATCGATTAGTGCCAGGATAGTATCACAAAGGCGTTCGATAGCCTGGCGAGCAAAGATTATCTGGACCTCCTCAACTGGAGAACTTCATCAGTGTCACTGACGCGTTCAATAACAAAGAAATCTCCAGTTTTAAGGATTTAACATTCCCAGTTCACTGATGAGATGTTTAAAGTTTTCTCATCGAGAGGTTTTGTAAAAAATCAGCTAACTGTTTGTCAGTGGGGATGAAATGTAATTCAATGTCTCATTTCATAACATGATCACGAATAAAATGATACCTGATGTCAATATGCTTTGTTTTGGAGTGCATCACTGGGTTGTGAGATATAGCAATTGCACTGGTGTTGTCACAAAAGATTGGGGTCCTTGTATATTTTTGACCATAATCTAGTAACTGGTTCTTGATCCAGAGAATCTGGGCACATCAACTGGCCGCAGAAATGTACTGTGCCTCAGCAGTGGACATAGAGACTGAAGTCTGCTTCTTGCTGGTCCAACTTACTAGTTTTCCTCCAAGGAAATGACAACCACCAGTTGTTGATTTTCTATCTATCTTACAACCTGCATGATCTGAATCTGAATAACCCATTAGATCTAATCCTGAGCCTTTGGGGTACCAAAGACCAAGATTAGGACACCCTTTCAGGTATCTAAAGATACGCTTTACAGCGTGCAAATGTGATTCTTTAGGGTTAGCCTGAAACCTGGCACATAGACATGTTGCAAATATTATATCTGGTCGACTGGCAGTCAAATACATCAGTGAACCAACCATACCACGATAGTCAGTTATGTTCACTGGTTTGCCAGTTGGGTTAGAGTCCAAATTTAATGGTGCTGCAATAGGTGTGTTTTTCGATGGGATTGAATCAAATTTGTATTTTCTTAACAAATCTCTGACATATTTTCCTTGGTTTATGAAAATTCCATTTTCAGTTTGCTTAATCTGAAGACCTAAGAAAAATGTTAATTCACCCATTAAACTCATCTCATACTCAGATGACATGATTTTAGAAAACTTTTTACACATTGCATCATCAGTTGAACCAAATATAATGTCATCAACATAAATTTGTACCAATAAGATATTACCTCTTTCTTTCAAGATAAATAGGGTATTATCTATTGCACCTCTTTGAAAGCCATTTTTAAGAAGATGTTTAGTTAGAGTATCAGCTCTTGGGGCTTGTCTTAGACCATACAAAGCTTTGTTCAGTCTATAGACCCAATAAGGATGCTTCTCATCGATGAAACCTGGAGTCTGCTTAACATAAACTTCTTCTTCCAATGTTCCATTTATGAACGCACTTTTGACATCCATCTGGAAGACCTTGAACTGCAGATGGGCTGCATAAGCCAGAAATATTCTGATGGCTTCAAGTCTTGCAACTGGAGCAAAAGTTTCATCAAAGTCAACGCCCTCTGCTTGACAATAACCCTGGGCAACTAATCTGGCCTTGTTTCTTACAACATGGCCATCTTCATCCATCTTGTTTCGGTAGACCCATCTGGTACCAATGGGTTCTTTCTTTAACCCTGGTGGACAAGGAACAAGCTCCCAAACATTGTTCCTTTCAAACTAGACGAGCTCTTCTTGCATAGCTTCCACCCAGCTTGGGTCTGCCATAGCCTCGTCAATCTTCTTTGGTTCAATTAGAGATAAGAAGGTGACGTTTAAGCATTGCTCACTGGTGGCTCTTCTAGTCTGAACCCCACTATTTGGATCTCCCACAATATGTTCAATTGGATGTGCTCGAGTCCATCTAATGTATTGACTAGGCTGGTGTAAAACAATATCAGTGCAAGTCACCTGGTGATCTTCTTCAGTTGCAGTAGCATCTGGAGGAGGATCAGTCCAAACAACTTCTACATCCTCATCAGAGTCAATGAGGTCACGATTTGCATCATGAAATTCTTCATTCAAAGGCATTTCTTGAAGAACTGGAGAAGTTGAAGTTTGAACTGGTGCTGATATTGGAGTGGCACGTACATCAGATCCAATCACCAATTCTTGTGGTAAGTTAAAATTGATGGAGGGATAGAATGATGTGTCACTGGTGGTGTTCTTCTTCTTAACTGGTTCTAATTTGTTGTAACTGGAAACATCTTTTGGTGAAACAACTGACTGATGAACTTGGTCAGTTTCGCCAAAATTTATTGGAACGACTGGAGTAAAATCAAGGCTTGGTCTCTTGTTGATTGCTTCAGTTGATTCGTCGAATGTGACATGAATTGTCTCATGAACCTTTTGGAGTCTATAATTATAAACTCTAAAGGCCTTTCGAATATCTGAATAACCTAAAAATACCCCTTCATCAGCTTTTGCATCAAACTTTCCAAGCTGACTGGAATCGTTTAAAATATAATCTGGACAACCAAATACATGAAAGTATCCAATATTTGGTTTACGATTCCTGAGTACTTCATAGGCAGTCTTCTTATGTCTTTTGATGTAGACTGGCCGGTTTTGGGTGTGACAAGCAGTTGCAACTGCTTCAGCCCAAAAGCTGGTGGGAAGACCTGATTCAGATAGCATACTTCTGGCTGCTTCTATCAGTGTGCGATTCTCTCTTTCCACAACTCCATTCTGCTCTGGAGAGTGTGCTGATGAGAAGTTTTGAGAGATGCCAGTGTCATTGCAAAATGTTTCAACTACCTTATTTTGAAATTCAGTACCATTATCACTTCGCAACTGACAAACTTTTCAAGTATACTTGAGTTCAATTCTTTTGATGAGAGAGATGATTTCAGCAGGTGCATCACTTTTGGATCTGAGGAATACCACCGAGCAGTATCTGGTAAATTCATCAACCACAACTAGAGTGTACTTCTTTCCAGCTCTAGTCTGAACATTCACTGGACCAAAAAGATCCATATGAAGCATGTGAAGAGGTTCAGTGATGCTAAAGTTTTGCCTAGTTTTGAAACTGGCCCTTTTCTGTTTGCTCATCTCACACCCTGGACATGGCTTTTCTTTGTTAAAAGAAATCTGAGGTATCCTGATGCAGAAATGACCCCGAGTCATTTCCACAAAAAGGCTTGGCTCGTATATTTATTAATCAAAGATCAGCAAGCAACCATGTACCCCTGGATATCCTTTATTGGCATTATACTACTGGTGTATGTTGATCTTGATACTAATTCGAGTATTGAAGTTTTGCAACCAAGACAAAAGTCGTTGGTCTTAAAGTTCATTAGTGACAAAACAAGCCTTGATCAACAACAACTCTTCAGTAACTTCATTTCAATAGTGCTACTGACCAGTGACACTTCAGCGAGTATCCGTCAGTTGCATTCCTGTGAGATGCTCCAGTTTCAAGGCTCCAGATGGATCCTCCAGATCCATTCTCCAGTAAAGATTCTCCAGATGACTTCTCCAGTGAAGATCCTCCAGATGCATTCTCCAGTGAAGATCCTCCAGATGCATTCTCCAGCGAAGATCCTCCAGATGCATTCTCCAGTGAAGATCCTCCAGATGCATTCTCCAGTGAAGATCCTCCAGATGCAATCTCCAGTGAATATGCTCCAGATCCAGGCTCCAGTGAAGATCCTCCAATCTCCAGGCTCCAGGCTCCAGTCTCCAGTCTCCAGTCTCCAGTCTCCAGTCTCCAGACTCCAGGCTCCAGGCTCCAGTCTCCAGTCTCCAGACTCCAGTCTCCAGTCTCCAGTCTCCAGTTTCCAGACTCTAATCTCCAGGCTCCAGGCTCCAGTCTCCAGTCTCCAGTTTCCAGACTCCAGGCTCCAGTCTCCAGGCTCCAGGCTCCAGGCTCCAGTCTCCAGTCTCCAGTCTCCAGTCTCCAGTCTCCAGTCTCCAGTCTCCAGACTCCAGTCTCCAGTCTCCAGGCTCCAGTCTCCAGTTTCCAGGCTCCAGTCAAGGCCCTTCAGTGAAGCTTACCAGTGAACGACTCCAGTCCAGAAATACCAGAATAAAGTCACCAGTTTTGTTCAGTTAAGTTTATTTCGGTGACATGGCAGTGGACCCAATAAAGAAGGAATGGCAGCTGTTGACAGGGATAAGGAAGGCACGTGTGACAACGTTATTTTTAACGGTTTGTGGGCCCTTGTGCAGAAGGAATCTTTCTAGAAGCTTTGTCTGTCCTTTTCCTATTGGTGGATAAATTAGTGGTTGTCCTTAGCACATGATAGCCTTTTATTTATTTAATATTTGTATTTCTTTATTCCTAGAAAATAGCATGTGTGTGGCTATAAATAAGTGCTTAATTTCTCATTGTAAGTTAGTTATTTGATGTTGAATGAAAATTAATAGAGCAGCCTCTATTTCTTACAAATCTTCTTTTACCTTTATAGATCTTTGATCTTGGTGGTTAGGAGTGACCCCTTTATCAATATTTGTGGTGACTTGTTCTTTATCAAATATTGTGGTGAGGTCTTTTAAATCTTCGGTTTCCTTTATCTATAATCGTGGTGGCTAGACCTTTATCGGTTGTAGTGGTGGGGCGGAGTGTTTCCTTTATCCTTGATTCCGGTGGCTTAGCCTTTACGAGTCTTGGTGGTGGATTCTTTTATCTATCATTTTACTTTATTGTCTCGTTTAGTTGTTTATTTCATATAAAATCCAGAAAATACCAAAAATAGTCTTCCGCTGTCGTTTGTCGCGTGATTTACGCATCAAATTTGGTATCAAAGCCAGGTTACCAAAAGGTTTCTTAATCTTTTAGTCCTTGGGTTTTTGTTATTTTGTTTGTTGGGTCAGATTCAAAAGGGTTATCTTAATCTTTTTAATCTGTTGGTGTTTGTTTCTTTGTTAAAAAATCTGTTTGGGTAGAGTTGTCTCAAAATTTCACAGATCTGATTCTTCTTTGAATATTATTGTTTAGATCTGAATGTGTTTATTCATGAAATTGTGGTTTCCAATTTCAGATCTGATCTCTCTTGTCTAGATCTATTTTTGATTATTTTTTCATTTAGATAATAGAAATGGGTTATAATAGAAATCTTGCTTTAGAGAATTTTCGAAGAGTTAGACAGCTTAAATCTCTTGAAAAACAAATGGGGATAATATTAGATGTGTTAGAAAATCATGTGAGAGAAACAAAAAAGAAAAATTATCGTAAGAAACTCACTGATTGCAATTTAAATCTCATGGAGATTAGATCAGCCCCTAATTCTTTCAAAAAGATAAAAGTTGAAGTCGATGTTGAACAAGAGCCTATTTATGATGAAGAAGAAATGTGTGATGTTGCTGATGACTTTTTGCTCTTCAAAAGAACTGATCATTCACTTGATATGGATGACGTACAACAAGAAGATGATTTTTTCCAACCATGTGTTTATGATGACGATGGTGAAGAAGTAATTGAAGCTGACCTTGATGATTTCTTGTTGAATCGGAATGCTAATCATTCTCGTGAAGTTAGTGTTGATGAATCCCAACAAGGAAGTGTTAGCCAGACTTGTTTTTGTTATGTTACTAGCGAAAAAGAGTCCATAAGAGCTGCTGGTGATAAATCATCGATGATCCAAGAAGCCCAGCAACTAGTACATTCGACTGGAACTCTCACTGATGAAGTCCAGCGAAAAGTGTACTCCAGTGAAGCTTTTACTGATGAAGATCCAACTGAAGATCCAACTGGAGATCCATCAGTTGAAGTTCAACAAGCAATGTCTATATGCCTGAGGAAGAACTCCATACCTACTCAGTCACTACCAGTCACAACTCAATGGCTTAAGGAAGGCATAGGGGTAACAACTACAAACCGAGCACTTGTGTTTAATTCCAGATTCGATTATTATGGTATGGGTTTTTATGTCATTCCTATAAATGCTCGAATTTTGATGTTTGATAATGATTGTCATGATGGCCACTTGAACACTAGTTCATTGTGTGTTCGAATGAGGCAAGTCCCTCTTAATCGTTTACGGTCTGATGAAATGATTAAGGCTAAATCTGATTTGTTGGTTGATCTTAAAATCAGTCAGCAGCACTTCTTATTTGATCGTAGAGCTGATTGGAAGGTTAAGTACAAGGTGAAAATGAAGAGTTATGTACCTGGTCTTATAAGAGGTAGTGAAGAGCAAGTCGAGACTGAGTATGGACTTAATTATAGGGTCAATTGTAAGAAAAAAAGGAATCAGTATGTAGTGTTTTCGGAAGTGTGTTCTGGTCTCCCAAGACAAATTTATGTCACTCTAGGGAAGATCCTCCAGAAGCATTCTCGAGTAAAGATCCT
This sequence comes from Erigeron breviscapus, assembly GCA_034093135.1. Taxonomy (NCBI): domain Eukaryota; kingdom Viridiplantae; phylum Streptophyta; class Magnoliopsida; order Asterales; family Asteraceae; genus Erigeron; species Erigeron breviscapus. The sequence continues at coordinate 121,475,886 of CM067171.1, read as the reverse complement.
CCATATGCATTCTCCAGTGAAGATCCTCCATATGCATTCTCCAGTGAAGATCCTCCAGATCCAGGCTCCAGTCAAGACCCTTCAGTAAGCTTTCCAGAAGTCCACCAGTGAAGTTCTCCACTGAAGCACTAAAGTGACCAGCTCCAGTCCAGTCTACTGATGAACGCTCCAGATGAACTCACCAGTTGAGGTCCAGATTTTAGTTTCCAGTCCTACCAATAAAGTCTGATCACGTGTGGGGACCCAATAAAGAAGGAATGACAGCTGTCGAAAGAAGATAAGGAAGGAGCGTGTGACAACGTTATTCATAACGGTTTGTGGACCCACTTGCAGGAGGAATCCTTCTAGAAGATTGCTTGTCCCTTTCTTATTGGTTAATAAATTAGTGGTTGTCTTTTATTCAAGACAGCTTTTTATTATTTTATTATTACTTTTCGTTAATTCCTAGGTGATAGTTTTGGTTATAAATAGGGGTTGTATTTCTCATTGTAAGGTAGTTGATGTTGAATGAAAATTAATAGAGCAGCCTCTATTTCTTACAAATCTTCTTTTACCTTTATAGATCTTTGATCTTGGTGGTTAGGAGTGACCCCTTTATATTATTTGTGGTGACTTGTTCTTTATCAAATATTGTGGTGAGGTCTTTTAAATCTTCGGTTTCCTTTATCTATAATCGTGGTGGCTAGACCTTTATCGATTGTAGTGGTGGGGCGGAGTGTTTCCTTTATCCTTGATTCCGGTGGCTTAGCCTTTACGAGTCTTGGTGGTGGATTCTTTTATCTATCATTTTACTTTATTGTCTCGTTTAGTTGTTTATTTCATATAAAATCCAGAAAATACCAAAAATAGTCTTCCGCTGTCGTTTGTCGCGTGATTTACGCATCATATCCCATCAACCAGTTGTTTGCGAGACAACTTGTTAATATTTTTGAAATTAAGATGGGATAATCTTTTATGCCACATCCAGTTGGTGTCCTCATCAGCCTTGGTATAGAAGCACTGCTCTTTTGGAGCTGGTTCCATATCCATGATGTACACATTACCTTTTCTTGGTGCAACCATCACCACTTTCCAATCCTTGTTAAATATGGTGCCTTGAGCAATATCGAACAAAACTCTGAAGCCATCATCACAAAGTTGGCTGACACTGATCAGGTTGTATTTCAAACCATTTACAAATGCAACTCTTTTGAATTCGACTTGTCCATTATTGAGCACACCATATCCTTCAATCTTTCCAGATTGATCATTACCAAACGTCACTGTCGGTCCATCTTGGACAGTGAACTCTTCGAGCAGGGGCTTACATCCGGTCATAGTCCGGCCAGCAACGCTGTCCAGATACCAGATATTCTTCTTTCGATCGCCCTGCACACCCACAAAAATCATCAGTTATTTTTGTGAACCCATCTTTTCTTGATGGGTTCACTGGACTTCTCTATAGAAGTCACAGTTGATTGTTGTGGTGTTGAACTGGAGGCTGCATCTGGAGCTTTTTCACCGGCTCCAGGTGCAGGAGTAAAAACGATTGGTATTTGATACCTACTCCCCTTTTTCTTATCAGATTTTGTTCCAGATGGAACATTCTTTTGTTTAGGTGTTGAGGAGGGTTTAATATTTTGTTTGAAAACTGGAGGTGATGAACCTCCTTCCAGATTTTTAATCCGGGCAGTACAACTCTGAACCTGTCGAGACAAAAGTTGGAGTTGACTTTCCAGTTTAAACAAAATATCTTTTTCATCAGGCAGCTGAACCTTGGACCTTGGTTCAGCTGGAGTTTTAGTCTGTCGGGTCTTGGGCTCCTTAGACTTATGAGGTAAAGGCTTGTTACCAGTGGCCTTTTTGACTGGAGCTTTAGCCTGTTTGGCTCCAGGTTTAACCTCAATGGGGTGGTCTCAATGGGTTCAGTTTCAACAGCTTCAGGTTGATCATAAGAAGTTTCAACCCTGAGAGCTGGAGGCAATGCATGAAGATCTGGTATGAGAGCTGCCATCTCCAGATCTCCAGATTTCCATGCATTCTTCTGGGCATCGATAGTTCTAGAAAATGCATCATAGTTCTTACCAGATGCTTTTACCCATGACTTGATAATCTTTTGTTCTTTTTCAAGATCAGAAAATAATTTTTGATTATCAAGTTCCAAAGCCTCAATTTTTAAAACTGACTCCTTGAGAGCCAACTGGACGCTTTGTAAATCATTAAGTTGTGGCTTGACAATGTTCAGTTCAATTAAGATAGTGTCAAGATATCTTTCACTATCTGCTCTTACAGTTTCCACAAAAGCTAAATCACCACTTAACGATTCAGCCAGGTCCAGTTTCAGTTCAGGGTCAACTTGGTTGTCATAATCACATACCTTTTTCAAGATGATGTCCACCCATCTTCCAGTGATGACATCTTCTTTTGCCACATGCTGCTGTTGATCTTCCAAGGCCATGAAACACATGTCCCTTTCCTCTTCTTCATCAGCTGATGAGTCATCAGAGTACTCCCATTTTCCCTCAGTTTGTGCCATTAAGTACTGATCCTTAAAGTTCCATGGACAGGAGGGCAATCTGGGCCTTAAGCTTTTTGTATTTAGCTTTGTAGCTATCATCAGGCCGATTGAAATTAGGGACAAGGGGACCAGTTTGGTTGTTCAACTGACTAGATCTGCATTCCTTCATAAAATGACCTTTCTTACCGCATTTATAGCAGGTAAGATTGGTTTTATCCAGAGAGCTGGAGCTGGAAGCATTGTTTGGGCCATTAAATCTTTTTGATTTATGCTTAAACCTGTTAAAGGTTTTAGCAATCATGGCTACCAGATCATCATCGTCAGTTTCCTCACAACCATCACTGATTTCAGTGGTCAGGCCAGAGTTCAAGAAACTGTTTAACATCTCCTTCATTGAGTGTGCCTGGACACTCTCTGCAGACATTAAAGCAGCACAAGGTCGCTCAGGTACACTAGCAACCTTGGGACTCTGGGCATGGTTCATGGCATCCTGCTCAGCCACCAGTCTTGCAGCATTATTATCTTCAGTGAATCTGAAGGCTCCATAGAGCGATGCAAGAGTATGGCTGTGCAAGGTTTTACCTTGTCTCAAGACAAGAACCATGTTTTCCCATTTGGAAGGAAGAATATCACAAAACTTCTCAAGAAGAATATCCTTATCCTTCTCTACACCCAAGCCTCTTAGCTGATTAATGAGGCTAGAAAATCTGTTGTATGTACCAGTTAGACTTTCATTGGGTAGAGCAAAGAAGGATTCATACTTCTTGTTCAAGGCAACTTTCCTGGTGACAATAGTGTCATCACCTCCTTCAAACTGAATAACTAATTCATCCCACATTGACTTGGCACTGGGAACAACACAAGTGTTGGAATTAGATCTTCAGGGACAGCTCCAAGGATCATGTTCTTGAGTCTGGTGTCCAGATCTACAAGTCTACGATCCACATCAGACCAATGGTCTTCGAGCTTTTCTCTTGAACCTCTTCTTGCAGTTGGATCGAGAAGAGGACTTACCCCAAGAGACATGGGTATATATGGTCCATCCTTAAGGATTTTCAACATATACCTCTCTATCCCACCAAAATGCAAAAGCATTCTAGTCTTCCATGTACCAAAAGTCTCACTGTTTCCATCAAATTTTGGAACAGGAGTGTTAGAATAATGTACATGGACGTGATTTGGGGCAGTAGGAGGGGGAGGGTTAGTGTTAACATTTTGAAAAGGTGATGTATTAGTATTTAGATGGTTTTCACCTTGACCAGAACCATCTCCACCTTCAGTAGTGTTCATCTTAGCAGATCTAGGCAAGTTTATTAGCCTTCTGCTCTGATACCACTTGTAAGTCCAACTCAATAGATGGCACTACCTGAAGACACCTCTATGTCAATGGTGGAGTTACTTTGCAATATAAGCCCTGAACTGGAGACGACCAGTTACAGAGAGTATATACCAAGTTCTAGATAGATTACTTATTTAAGTGAAAATAAGTAAAGAACAATGCAATAATACAAATAACTTGTAAAGTAAATTGGTGAGACAATATGTAATTTTCAAGTGTAATTTATTTATTAACTTTAAATAAATTACAAGGTTGTTGCGGAACCAAGATAATACAAAGTATGTAAATATCCTAACAACCTATGAACTACAATTGATCTACACTTGGAATTTCTCTAAACAATCGAAACACTTAAATTTGTGAAATGTTCCTTTTAACGATTGAGAGAATATTGCACAAGTTCACCAAGAATATTGCAGGTATGCAAAGTGTGAATTCTTTCGAAGTGTGTTCGAAGAAGTTGTTCGAAAGAAGTAATATTCTTGTTGTGCAATGACTTGTATTTATAGGCAAAGTTAACATTGGGATGTTAACTTTGGCCGTACAAATGTGGTTGAGAGCATTTAAGGAATAGCATTTAATTCCTTAAAATGCAGTGTAAAGTTGCAGCATAAAGCAACTTTATTCAACCAGCTTTATGTACCTTTTATTACTTAAATAATAAGATGAATCTTATTATCCGGGTAAAAGCACATAAAGCATAAAAGTCAATTCCTCGTAATCAGTGTAAAGCTTTGTAAGAGCTTTCCACTGAAGGTCTCCAGTTTGTAACTGACTAGAATGTCAACTGGGCTTCGCTGCCATTGTCATTCTCTATCTTCCACTTGTTGTCTTCGACTTCAACTGGAAGGATTCTTCAACTGGTCAGTTCTCAACTGGAGGAAGTCTTCAGTTGCGTTGACTGTACGGTGCAACTGGACTTCAATATATTTCTGGACAAATCTTCTGGGTCTCCAGTTTCACTGGGTCTCCAGGTGCAACTAGAGACTGGCCAGTTTACCAGTAAACTGGTCCTAACAGTGACATATCCAACGAAAGAAGACAGAATTTTAAAAACACCCATATTATTTTTGTAATTCATTGAATGATATAGCTAAAGCTAATGATTTATCAAGATCAAGGGTTAAGATTAGTTATTTAAAAAATGTGAGTTCTTAAATAACTCTTCTTCATATACAATATGAAAAATTTTGATATATGATTTGTACTAGTTGAGGTATTTATGAACTTTTGTATCGTTATGCATTAATTAAGATTTTTATCAAACTTCCGTATTGTTAATGATTTTAATTACGTATTAGTTAAGAAATACAAAATTTATGTTAATATGTAACCTGCTAATTTTCGTGTCATGTTCGTGTTTGAAAAACATGACACGATTAGTTATCAGGTCGTGTTTGCTTCGGAAGGAGGGATATACCCCATGTTGATTAAATCATATTTCAACTCCAAAAGAATTACAAAACAAGTAGTGTGACTGAATGTCACACTAGTTCATATATGAGACATGCCTCATATATGTATGCAAATAATAACCATGATGAAAATCCAGATAACTAGTCTATCTATAACAATACAAGATAGACATACAAAGATCGAAAAGACAAGAACTAATCAGTCCAGACTATGATAAGCGAACAGGCGCCTCCTCATGTATTTCAATATGCTCATCTACATCATCATCAAAATCATCTATGTCTTCACCCGAACGATGCACTATAGGATTTCCGGGGCACCCAGATTTCTTCAACGCATCAGTTTCCTGAAATTGCACATAAACCGGATCATTGGCTGAAGCACCATAATCTAATAAAGGGTCATATGGATTCTTCGAAATAATAGAATCTTTAGAAGTAGTTGCTCCTCCAGACTTAGTGGCTGGTTTAGACACAGGAAGATAAACCATCTTAGACTTCTGATTGTTCACATACATGCCTTTGGGTTGGATCGGCTTTACTACTGTAACTCGTTTAGGGCATTGTCCACCTTCATGGCCAAAGACTTTGCAGTTTCCACACCTTGGCGACTTCCATTCATATTCCACTTGCATTGTTTCTGTTACATAGCCTTCACCATCTAGGTTTGGAATTGTCATTTTAAGCTCGTCTTAAAAATCTTTCTCAGCTGAGATCTCAACCAGTGCTCTCGCATAACTGCTTCTCCCCCAAGACTCAACGCACATATCAGAAGTATATGTATCAAGTTTTTTAGGTGTACCAAGTGTAGAAGCGAGCATGCTAAGACCATCTTCAGTGTAAGCAACCATAGGGACGTTGTGTACTTTAATCCATACAACAACTGATTTGATATCTTCCTTTTTCAACACGGGTGTAGGGGACCATATATTGAGGAACATAGGTACATTACGAATTAGCCATGGACCATTTTTTGAGCACATTTTGCATTCCCTGTTTCGAAGCAAACTTAAAGAAAAAGAACCCATTGGAATTCATCATAAGACGTTGCAAACCAGACTTTGCCCAAGCGTTCTTAACAAAATTTTCAACAACAGGATAAGCCTGCCTCTTACCAATGAAATATCCAAACAATGACTTTGCACTACTTTAACCGAGTCCTTATGGAGGACAACATCTATGTCTTGCATTTTCTCACTTGATTCCAGAAACCGGAAGTTTACCTAAGTTTTCTTTTCACCCTGAAGCTTAGAGGCATAAGAAACCGGTTTTTCCCCATCAACTTATGCATGTTCTTGTGCAGCTTTATCATTTCCAGTCTTGTCTGACATATCAGCAACTTGAGAGGGCAATTCAAAGCCGATTTTCTTCTTGTTTCCACTCGCATTCAGATCCGAATACGAGTCTTCCATGATGGGTCTACGTTGCAGTATCTTGCCATCAATATTAGTTATTTTACTAGCAATTCCAGAAATCCAGGTCTCATCCTCATCCGTATCATGGGAGGACGATTCCATCTTGTCTTGAGTATCTGGTACAACAACAGCATCATTACTCTTTTGTTCAGCCCCACTCGATCCTCCATCATTCATGGTACCCTTAGCAGAATTAGTGCTTATAACCTTACCAGGTTTTCCACTTTTTTTCTTCTTACCAGACATGGAGGTATTAATGGAATGGAGTTTACCAGCTTCACCGGCTTTCAATCTATTAATTCGATCTTCAATGAATTTTAAATCGAATATACTATCCCTCTTCATACAACAAACAAAACCATGGAAACAGCAATCAACAATGTAAACGAGATTGTATACTATATTAAGCACGTGCAGTAATTAAAAAACCCTAACCCTAATTGGCGAAAATAAACCCTAAATCGAAAGAACAAATATCAGATTAAAGATTTTTGTTAGAGGTTAAATCAGAAGGATAAAACCACTAATTCCGATCATGATCTGCTATAGGATTGAGACGAAATAAGGATGGAAAATGGCAGCCTTGATCGCCATATCAGGTCGTGTTTATGTTTGACCTTAACAAAATAATAGGTTTATGTCTTAACAGGTTTGTGTAAGCAGCTCTAAATCAATATTTGATAGGAACGTAATTTAATTTTGGAACGTATAATTACATAGCTCACTCTTTACTGTAAAAGATCTCTATATGAATTGGTATATGATGGAGCCTGAGACTAAGAGGTCTTCTTGGTGTGAGCAAATTACTCCCACAAATGAAGACAGGGGTTTTCTCATTATGGGTTTCATCTGAAATTGGAGTTGGATATGAAGAGGCATGCCGCTGAGCCTAAATATGTCGTTCAGAAAAAAAAGTTCTATTAATTTATATATATGAACAAATCACTTGCAAGATTAAAAGTGCATACTTTTAAGTATTCGTAAAGTAGTGTTTAAATAAAAGGAGGCGATACTTGTACCACTACTTTTGATAAATCTACCACAGTTGTCCATTAATGATTTGTACAGTCAGCTATATAACCTGTACAATGTGATAAGTTTATCAAAAATTATGGTACGAATATCACCACTACTCTTAAATAAATGGTACTCACTTGGTAAAAAAATAAGCGCCCTAAATTAACCTGCAACGCATCTGAATACTCAAACACTGAATTTTCAAGCACCCTCTCTACGATATACAATTCAAGGGCATCACTTACATAGTTCTCCTTTGATTTCGCGTTACATATATAGGTTTTAGGTAAAATAAAACAAGTATTAAAGTAAAACAAATAAAACAATAGGTTTCTCTTCACTGAAAATCACCGTGCATCATGAAAATCATCATGCATCAATTGTCTCGTGAATCTTCGTGCATCAACTTAATCATGATCTAAGGTTCAAGATTCTGTTCTAATTGTTTTACTTTAATACTTGTTTTACAATAACCAACCCCTACATATATAACTGATAAAAACTCATTGTATTCATATGTTTTTTCGGTAAAAAGGTCGTCACCCCTGGTTAGATTTTATATATAATCATGAAAATCAGGCAATCTAGTTGAATACTAGACTGGCTTTACAAAACATTCAAAATTCAAACGCACCAAAGTGCTTACATCAAAACAAACTAGCGCTAGTAAACCTAACAACTAGTAAACATAATACTTAAACAGAAAGGAACAAAGAGCTCGGCAAACGCCATTCTTCAAACCATCGTTCAACTTGCTGTTTTCTTCTAAATCTGAAGGACATCAGCTTTAATCTCACCGTTGCCAAAATAGCTTCAGATAATTGCATTGGAAGCATCTTCTTACCCTTAAACAATCTAGCATTACGCTCCTTCCATACGAAATAGACAGTCGTTGCTAAAATCAGTTTAGCAGCTTCACTTTAAAATGTCCTTTTCTTTGCGAAAGTCTTGAATTCGTTGATAATAATATCCCAACTCGACCCCACATTCCCAAGTCCAGCTTTTAGTTTCACAAACGACCAAACTTGAGATGAATATTGGCATTCAAAGAACAAATGTTCATGTGAGTCTTGTTGAGTATCACAAAGAGAACACCTAATAGAGTTCAAATCTGTACCTTGTATATCCCAAGGTTGCATTCGATCTTGCGTCTTCAATTTCTTGAGAAAAAACAACCATAAAATGAAAGCATGTTTAGGAATACGACCTGCAAACCAAACAATCTTATCCCAATAAACCGGATCAGCTCTAGGTCTCAAATCTTCCCAAGCTTTAGAAACCGAAAACTCAAGAAGATTGCCAGTACGATCCCTCCAAAGACAAGAATCTGGATTAGCATTAAAGTTGGGAACATCAATCATTGGAATAACCTCATTCCACACAAGAGGCCATTTCCAATTACCATTCTCCACAATATCAGAAACAGACGAAGACATGCTAAAACCTGCTCTAGATATTCTTCTAACCGAAAGCAAATTAATCAATGGAGAAGAACAACTCCAATTATCAAACCAAGCTAAAGCTGTGCGCCCATCACCAATCTTAAACCAAATAAAACGGTGAATAAGAGGTCTAAGTAAGATCTTTTCGGTAAAAAGGCCGTCACCCCTGGTTAGATTTGTATTAAAACCCAAAAAATGATGTTCAGGCGCACTAACTAAACGTAAGTGCGACTATTACAAGACAATGCACACTGTGCAACAACCATCACCAAGATAAGTGACAAAACACTTATCAAAACATACTAGCACCTAACATTAACAAACATGTAGGTACACCATAAAACAGAAGCTAACTATTACAATTTTAAAACTGAGATCGGCAGCTTCCAAGTATCCAAATGCCTTTCCGAATGAGAAGTCTTCCGAAAATGACAAGATAGTAACTTTAATCTAACCGTCATAAAGATCACCTCAATTAGCTGTTGAGCGGTTCCCCTTTTTTGTTGAAACAATCTAGCATTCCTCTCCTGCCAAATAAAATATGAGCAAGCTGCAAGGATCAGTTTGGCAATAATAGCATCGGCCGATTTAAGTCTTGCAATAGAGACGAAGCTAGTCAACACGATGTCCCAATCTTCTGAATAGTAATCGAAATTAACACGATTACACACACCTTTCCACACTTGTGAAGCAAAGGCACACTCAAAAAATAAATGACTATGCGAATCAGGTTGAACACCACAAAAAGGACATAAAACAGGACCATTCACATCCCAAGAGCGCAACACATCTTGAGTTTTGAGCTTCTTTTTCACAACTAACCATAAATGGAATGCATGCTTTGGAATGCATTGCTTAAACCAAACAACATGATACCAATTAACAAGCACATCACGAGGACGAAGTGCATCCCAAACCTGTTGCACCGAAAACGGTTGTAAAGAACCTGACCGATCCTTCCAACATAATGAATCAGAGTGATCTGATTGTAAAACAGGAACCGCAATAGGTGGCAACATATTACTCCATTCCAAAGGCCAGCTCCACTGATTATCACGAATAAGATCAGAAACTGAAGCTGAAAGATGAAAACCTGCATTGGAAATAATACGAGCAGACAACGAGTTAAAGAGAGGGCTTGCTTCACACCAGTTGTCAAACCAGGCAGAAACAGAACGACCACTCCCAAGAGAATACCATAAATGATTGCGAATTAAAGGCCTAATTTGCAACATTTTCCTCCAACTCCAAGAAAGATTACCCCGACATGGAATCTCCCAAAAACTCCTATCCTTAATCTTATACATATGCATCCATCTAACCCACAAGGATTCCTTTCGAGCAAGAAGGTTCCAGATATGAACTGACATAAGTGCAATATTGAAATCATACAATCGACGAACCCCAAGCCCTCCTTCACTTTTAGGAAGACACACAACCTCCCAAGCAACTTTCGACTTTCCTTTTTGCCAAAGAAAAGATCGCATAATCTGTTCTAACTCATGAATAACTCTAGTAGGTAACATAAACATCGTGCTCCAATACACATTCATAGAGCATAGAACAGATTGAACTAATTGGAGTCTACCCGCAAAGGATAAAAATTTGTTTTTCCAATCTGAAACACGATTACGTACCTTTTCCACCAATTCATGACAATCCCTATATATCAAACGAGTAGAAACAAGCGGTACTCCCAAATATTTAACAGGTAAACTACCTTCCTCAAAAGGCAGAACAGAACGACCACTCCCAAGAGAATACCATAAATGATTGCGAATTAAAGGCCTAATTTGCAACATTTTCCTCCAACTCCAAGAAAGATTACCCCGACATGGAATCTCCCAAAAACTCCTATCCTTAATCTTATACATATGCATCCATCTAACCCACAAGGATTCCTTTCGAGCAAGAAGGTTCCAGATATGAACTGACATAAGTGCAATATTGAAATCATACAATCGACGAACCCCAAGCCCTCCTTCACTTTTAGGAAGACACACAACCTCCCAAGCAACTTTCGACTTTCCTTTTTGCCAAAGAAAAGATCGCATAATCTGTTCTAACTCATGAATAACTCTAGTAGGTAACATAAACATCGTGCTCCAATACACATTCATAGAGCATAGAACAGATTGAACTAATTGGAGTCTACCCGCAAAGGATAAAAATTTGTTTTTCCAATCTGAAACACGATTACGTACCTTTTCCACCAATTCATGACAATCCCTATATATCAAACGAGTAGAAACAAGCGGTACTCCCAAATATTTAACAGGTAAACTACCTTCCTCAAAAGGCAGAACAGAACGACCACTCCCAAGAGAATACCATAAATGATTGCGAATTAAAGGCCTAATTTGCAACATTTTCCTCCAACTCCAAGAAAGATTACCCCGACATGGAATCTCCCAAAAACTCCTATCCTTAATCTTATACATATGCATCCATCTAACCCACAAGGATTCCTTTCGAGCAAGAAGGTTCCAGATATGAAGGCCGATTGATTGATTCCAACTAGACCAGTAAGAGAGTCATTTATCCTATTTGCGATGATTTTAGTAATGCATTTGAACAAAACATTGCAAAAGTAAGCAGTACTTTTCGGTAAACTTGGAGCTAGACCGGAAGCATTCTTGAATTCCTCCAAAGTTTCCATAATAACCCTCGCTGAATTAACATCAGCATGCAAGAAAATGAGAAGATCATCTGCAAAACAAAGATTGATAATATCCAGCTCTTCACACTTTGGATGGAAAGTAAAAGCATCAGAAGCACGAACATGGCGTTTCAAATAAATGACCTTTATCATACAGCAACTTACGTAAAGGTTTTTTCATATACTTTAATTTCTTAACGACCCTAAACATATGATGCTCCTCTATAGTGGTATTCCAAGTATCGGAAACCACCTCTTTGAATTTATCATGATGCACAAGAACATTAGCAAACTTAAATGGTTTTGGTTGAAATTTTACAGCCATAGGAAAACACAACACAGCAGGTGTATGATCGGATAAATGATAAGGCTGAAACATAGCATGCGCACCATTAAAATCATCAAGAAAGATCTGGTTAGCCATAATCCTATCCAGTTTTTTCAAGATACCTTGCTTCCCTTTCGGTTTCTGATTCCACGTAAAATGTAAACCCGATCTATTCACATCAGAAATCTCAAGTTCATCTACACAATCCTTAAACAAGTAAGATCTTACGCCAAGTCCAACACATATTGCCTCGTAAAGGGACATCCCAAAAACTACGCCCTCGTAACATATAGGAATGAATCCACTGCACCCAAAGCGTCTCTTTGCGAGTAAGGATATTAGACACATGAGCAGAAATAAGAGCAACATTAAACGGTTCAATACGTCTAATACCCAACCACCCTTCTTCCTTTGGAATACAAACAGAATCCCATGCTACTTTAGCTTTACCACGCTTAAAAGCACCTTGACACCATAAGAAGCCACACATAACCTGCTCAATTTCATTGATTACTCTAACAGGAAGAATAAAAACCGAAGACCAGTATACATGCAAAGAAGATATCACCGAATTAATCAATTGAAGTCTTCCTGCAAAAGATAGAAAACGATTCTGCCAACTGTCAACTCTCTTCCTAACTCTATCAATCAGTTCCTTGCAATCTCTATACAGTAAACGAGTAGAGACAAGGGGAACACCAAGGTATTTAACCGGAAGCTTTCCTTCCTCAAAAGGGAGAACTCCAAGAATAGCTATCTTCACATGATTAAGAACATTACAGAAATATGCTACACTCTTGGGCATACTTGGAGCAAGACCAGAGACATTTTTAAATTCGTCCAAGGCTTCCATAATAACCACAGCTGAATTAACATCAGCTTTCAGAAAAATAAAAAGATCATCTGCAAAGCATAAATTCACAATCTTTTGTTCTTCACATTTGTTATGATAGAAAAAATCATCCGATTCACTTACCTTACGTTTAATGATAAGAGTAAGTATTTCCATAACCAAAGTGAAAAGATATGGCGAAAGCGGATCACCTTGCCTCAATCCCCTTTTACCACTAAAGAAACCATGTAACGACCCATTAACACTAATAGAGAAAGAAGTACTTGTAACACATTCCATAATCTAAGCTATCATAGTCAGGGGCGGATGTAAAGCAAAGGTACCGGGGGGTAATGCCCCCTATAGCAGCCCAAATATTTCATCTAATTAGTGTAGCTTTTCTTTTTGAAACTTAAGTTTTATCATGATGCCCTCGCCTAAAATTTTGGTGTGCCCCCAAGCCCAACCAACCCATCTATAAAGAATCCATCAAATGTTAATAATTGTCATGGTTAAAACTAAAATAAAAAGGATTTTGGACATGTTATTTAAATAAAAACCCACCATACGGGGTTAGGATGGAGGTATTTTACCGGCATCATATGGCTCATACGGGGTGGGTCGATGGGTATCCAATTGTGGTACCGGGGCTAGGGTTTCCCCCATTACCTTTTTTTTATAAATAAAAACCCACCGTTCCCATATTTTTCTTCTTTCCTCATTTTCCTTTCCTCGTCTAGTCCCACCATGACACATAGCCTTTCAAAAGCCACCTTCATAAGTAAAAAGGGTAATGGAGGGAACCCTAGCCCCGGTACCACAATTGGATACCCATCGACTCACCTCGTATGAGCCATATGATGCCGGTTCAATACCTTCATCCTTACCCCCACATGATCTGGGCACCCCAAAGGATTGAACCCGCGTATTTAAACTTCACATGTGGGTCTAGGCTTCATTGGTAACGGAGGAATTATTTTTTGTGCCAAGCGGGGATCGAACCTGAGACCTTAAGGTCATCAAGTGTTTTCCTTACCACTAGGCTAATTCCTTGTTGGTAAGCCACCTTCATAAGTATTTAACTGCAAACTTGCAATTGTGCTTTTAGTTTATCACTTGTAATCATAGTTGTCGACTCGTAGTTTTTGACTCGACTCGAAAACATAATTTTTGATTCTTGACTCGAAACGTGACTCGACTCGTAAGAGTCTGGACATTTTTATATACTGCAGGTAAGAAGTTTTAACCGAACAGTAAAATTACATGTATAACATATAAAGTAATGTAACCATAAATATGTATAACATATTTGATACTTTTGAGTCATAAAATTACATTTTATCTCCAAATTCGTACTAAAAGGATCAAAAATACATGTATAACATATAAAGTAATGTAACCATAAATATGATATATATTATTATCAAACTATAACAATCATAGTTTGCGACTCGTATTGACTCGTTCCAAATTCACACCGCGACTCGTAAGAGTCAGGAGAAAAAAGAATCACCCAACGAGTCGAATCGTAACTCGTAAGAGTTTAACAACTATGCTTGTAATCTTAATTAATACACATATTGGAAATTATTTCTTAGTTGCAATTTTTTTTTGTCAGTAAATGAAACGATATATTTTCTTTAAAAAAAACAGTCTTCATCATTACCTAGTGATTTTGATGAAAAGTTTAAAGAAAAAATAAACGATCATGTTTTACTTTGTTTAAAGTATAGTTTCTTTTTAAAAAATTATTCGTTTATTACATGGTTCCCATGTTATAACTTATAAGTGAATTTTCGTGTTATAAGTAAAAGTTCACTTTTTGATACTAGTATATATTGCTGTTCAATTTAGTCATTGTAATCGTGTTTAGTTGTTTCGGTGGTGGTTGGTTGTCGTTTATTATTTTTCATCCGTTATCGCTTCGTCGCAACATTAATGATAATTTCTTTCAATTTTGAAGGAACTTTTTTGCCCCCACTAATATGAATTCCTGGATCCGCCTCTGATCATAGTGTGATGGAAACCAAACCCAACCAAAATTTGTCTCAGAAATCTCCGATCCACAGTATCGTACACTTTTTGAATATCAACTTTTAAAGCACAACGAGGAGGGCCTCTATCTAAATGATAGTTATGCATCAAGCCTTGAGTCAATAGAATATTATCAGAAATTTTCCTCCCCGGTACAAAAGCAGATTGATTGATGCTTACTAGATGCGCCAGACTCCCTTTAATTCGATTTGCAATGATCTTTGTTATGCATTTAAACAAGACATTGCACAAAGAAATGGGTCGATAATCATTAATTCTCGACGGAGTAGTTATTTTAGGCAAGAGAAAAATAATAGTGTGATTCAGCTCTTTAAGAAGCTTACCACTCCTAAAAAAATCTTTATCACTGAACTGCATTATGTTTTAGAACGAATTGCATTTTTGGTCCTTGTGTTATCATACCATTTGCAACTTTTATACAAACATGTGAAAAATGGCGAAACGTATCCCTGTGATATCACACCTGTTGCAATTTTGGTCTAAAACTAACTGGCCGTCTATTTTCTCCGTTTGTGAGGCCATGTGCCACACATGTGATGGGCAAAACTGACTTTTCATACAAAAATGGACTATTTTTGCAAATCCATTTTTCTTTCCTTTTTTTTTCTTTGTTCTTTAATTGTGCTTCTCTCTCCACTCAACCTACCAACCATTATTCATCCACATCTTCAAAAACACTAATGTCTAATGTTAAGCATAAATTAATCCTTAAAAAAAACAGTCTTCATCATTACCTAGTGATTTTGATGAAAAGTTTAAAGAAAAAATAAACGATCATGTTTTACTTTGTTTAAAGTATAGTTTCTTTTTAAAAAATTATTCGTTTATTACATGGTTCCCATGTTATAAGTGAATTTTCGTGTTATAAGTAAAAGTTCACTTTTTGAATATCAACTTTTAAAGCACAACGAGGAGGGCCTCTATCTAAATGATAGTTATGCATCAAGCCTTGAGTCAATAGAATATTATCAGAAATTTTCCTCCCCGGTACAAAAGCAGATTGATTGATGCTTACTAGATGCGCCAGACTCCCTTTAATTCGATTTGCAATGATCTTTGTTATGCATTTAAACAAGACATTGCACAAAGAAATGGGTCGATAATCATTAATTCTCGACGGAGTAGTTATTTTAGGCAAGAGAAAAATAATAGTGTGATTCAGCTCTTTAAGAAGCTTACCACTCCTAAAAAAATCTTTATCACTGAACTGCAATGTTTTAGAACGAATTGCATTTTTGGTCCTTGTGTTATCATACCATTTGCAACTTTTATACAAACATGTGAAAAATGGCGAAACGTATCCCTGTGATATCACACCTGTTGCAATTTTGGTCTAAAACTAACTGGCCGTCTATTTTCTCCGTTTGTGAGGCCATGTGCCACACATGTGATGGGCAAAACTGACTTTTCATACAAAAATGGACTATTTTTGCAAATCCATTTTTCTTTCCTTTTTTTTTCTTTGTTCTTTAATTGTGCTTCTCTCTCCACTCAACCTACCAACCATTATTCATCCACATCTTCAAAAACACTAATGTCTAATGTTAAGCATAAATTAATCCTTGAAAAAAAAGTTCTATAAATACAAACATAAATATTAATTCATTTTATCCTTTATATATATACAAGCAAATCGATCTTCCATCTTTTATCCTTTATATATATACAAGCAAATCGATCTTCCTTCGTTTTTATCCTTTTATATATATTTACAAGCAAATCTTCTTTCGTTTTTGTTTCGTTTATTGCAAAACCCCGCTAACAGATCCAAGAATTTAAGATGCAATTCGTCATATTCGTCTATGTTGGTGTGATTGTGTTGTCTGTTGTTGTTTGTAATTATATATATGTATATTATATATATATATATATTATATATATATATATATATTATATATATATATATTATATATATATATATTATTTCCTGGGTTTTGTATCAATAGATTAATATCATCATATTATATATATATTGATGATGATATATATACATATATAAATTAGGGTAAATAAGAAGAGCAGATTAGAGTGAATTTGGGGGTTAGTTTTAGTATATATGGGTGGGAGGGCGTAAATGACTGAACTACCCCGCACGTGAGACGCACATGGGGGTATTAACGGCTGAATTCTAACGACACGTTAGTTTTGGACCAAAATTGCAACAAGTGTGATATCACAGGGATACGTTTCGCCACTTTTCACATGTTTGTATCAAAGTTACAAATGGTATAATAACACAGGGACCAAAAATGCAATTCGTTCTATGTTTTATCTAAACATTTTTATCACTGAACTGCTAATGCGAAACAAAACAATGTGGATAACCAAGTTGTTTCACTATTGTAAACAGAGTTGGAAACTATACCACAACTGCGAAATATAATAACACACATGACATCATAACTGGCGTAGACATTTACGGATAAATGCATTTAACATCAAGAATTCAAGATAAATTTAGTGTCACAACATCTGCAGATAATCTTCATGCTATTAAAGTTGTACTATAATACAAAAATCGTTAAAAGCAAAAGTGTGGACTGAAAAGGGACCCCTTCCTTGGGCTCTTCTCCTTGGGCTACTTGATATCCATATATTCACCGGTTATTCTGCACCAGTAGATTTACCAAATTTTACTTTATATTCGAATCAGTATTTTGCAAGTCACAAATTGAATTCTTTAAAAAAGCCTCATGTTTAGGGAATGGCTAAATACTCGAAATTGTAAACCAAGAACAAATTAGTAATCATCTTTAGTTAAATACAAAAGACTCATCTTTTGTCTACAGGTTACTTTAAAAAAGAAAAGCATATTAAAATTTGTGTAACGAACTCCAATGAACAAAAAGAAATTAGATGATCAAGCTGACTGGAAGATAACAAAAACAAATCAAACGGCAATTGACTTGGATCTATCAGAGAGTCACATAATTAGAAGTAACATACCTATTATAACTCAGGTATGCATCACCTATTGTTCCTGAGACTTTATTCCGAACCTTTCGTACACAAATCTAAAATATTTAAATGACAAAGGAAAAAAGGAGGGTATTAAAGAGCTGCATAGTTAAAAAGTCACTTGCAGAATTGGGAGCAACACAATACCTGTACTTGATCCATTGCACCTTCATCTGGATCCCTATTTCGATGAACAACTATTCCGTTATCGCATTTGTTTATAAAATGTGCACTTCCACTTATATCATATAGGTTTGGAGGTTTTCCAGTCCACTGCTGCAACTGTTGAACAGATTCCGGAACTTAAGTAAATGGGCTAGTAATGTAAAAAAGATGACAAAGTGGGCAAGTTGGTAGGTAAGATAATAGGTCAAAAAGAGTAAACTTTTTTTGAACAGCAAAACAGGTAAACTTTTAGTACATGGCAAACAGATCAGCTCTTGCAAACCCATAAACCCTAGTTTCCATTTCGGTCTTGACTTCAACGATAGTTTAGCCATCAATGCGAGTAAATAATGCATTTTGAGTACAGTATGGGTGACTTTCGAACCGTTTGATTTGTTCAAGCCGTTTCAATTAAGAAATCTTAAGGAATTCACCATTTGACCCATTAAGGACAAAGAACAACTTGATTCAACCTTTTTAGAGTAAGCATGTGAAATTGTCACTTTTTAGGAAAGAAGATTCAACATGTTGCTAACCTGCTTAGGATGAGCCACAAACCAAACATGGCATGAATGGTGTTGGGCAAAACGCTTGATGCTAGTTAGCATCTGACTTACATATTCTGTCTCAGTCCTGTTTATACATAAAGGAAGGCTCAGTGTGACAAAAAAGTTTTTAGGATAACAAGTGATGAATGTGCCCTCAAGTATTATGAGTCCAGTTAACAATATACATCCCAAAAGTTCCAGAAAATGAGAAAAGGCTAATAAATGAAAGAAATAAATGATTATTGTTACATATACTCACTGGTTGGGGGGACGCTGGTGGTCAAGCTCATTATATGGATCAATCACAAGCCCATTCACCCCATGTCTAAGAACAGCAGCTTTCGCAAGACTAAGGACCCAATTGGTACTTGGAAGGCAATCATTCTCACACCTATTCCAATCTCAACTTTTAGCATCAAAAACCAGGAAGTATAACAAGTAAAACTGTTTTCTACTAAACGAGTAATGATAGTATATTTATATATATAAGGGGAGGCATAGTTGTCAACTCGTAACTCGTGATTCGACTCGTTTTCCTAATTTTGACTCGCGACTCGTATCGTGACTCGACTCGTAAGAGTCATATATACAATTATATATAAATATATCTATATTATACATGTAAAACTATACCAGGATTGTGTTTTTTTTATATATAAAACAATTTTTTTTGTAATTATATGCAATTGAAAATCAAAAATATATTAGAAACTAGATGATATTTAACTTCTTATAGGTGCTAAATCATTTTTATATATAAATATAATATTAACATTAACTAATAGATTTTACCATATCGACTCTTTTTCTCCATGTTTGGAGTCGACTCGTGACTCGTATGAGTCCAACAACAATAGCGAGAGGTTCTTGTAAGAACCCTTTTTTTTTACGAGAACCATGAATTTTAAAATTATGTATTAGATCACATGTGAATGACTTCAATCACATGTAAACATAATATAAGTTCATATGAGAACAAAAAAAAATTGTTCAAAAAATGTAAAATTATGAATAACTTGATCTGTTCATATGTGAATGAATTGTTCAAATGTACCATTCACATATGAAATACCCTTACATGTTATTAATTATTAGAGAAAATT
The DNA here is from genome assembly GCA_034093135.1 of Erigeron breviscapus. Classification (NCBI taxonomy): domain Eukaryota; kingdom Viridiplantae; phylum Streptophyta; class Magnoliopsida; order Asterales; family Asteraceae; genus Erigeron; species Erigeron breviscapus. Next base: position 121,456,113 of record CM067171.1, on the reverse strand, counting down.
TCATTACATCACCCTGTGGTTTGCCATTTTATCATTTTTCGCCCCTGTGCTTTTTTATTATTATTAGATCACCCTAAGGTGACTTTTTGTATCAATACATCACCCTCCGTCCACACGTCGTTTGTCTCCCTCCGTTACCCCTCTCACGTGCATACCACATGAGGGTATTTTCGTATTTTGCCACCCATAACACCCATTTCTTCCATCCATTTCAAACCCATGGATCAAAATTCACCTGAGATCTCTCAACCCCACCCTCCATCTCCTCCATCTCTCAACCCTCCATCTCCATCAAAATTCACCTTCACCGGCACTAGTATATCTATATATGTATATTCAAAATCATATATATTAATTCTTCCACTGTATAAAGATTACATACATTCATATGTCTCTCAGTTCCCAGCATCTTATCGATCTAAATCTATATCTATATATTCAAAATCAAAATCTTATATCTCACAAATCCAAAATTCAATAAATCAAAACCCCAATATTCTTAAATAGAAATCAAAAGCCAATTCATCTAAATCAAACCCTTAAACCCCCCATCACAAAAAAAATCGGTATAAAAATCATCCATCTTCTCTCTTCTACGATCTCTCATCGGAAAACCCACCAAAGAACCATCTCCATCTTCTTCTTCATCGATCTCTCGCAGGAAAAAAACACCACGTTGTAAAAAGGTAAGCTTTCAGTGGTATGGTGGTCACGATGGTGGTGGCGTGTAGCGAGGGAGGGCGATGGCCGGAAAAATGGGGAGGAAGGGAAGCAGTTGTGGCGAGGGGTTGCTACGGTGGTGAGGAAGGAAACGAAGCAGCTACACCATCTTGCCTTCTCTCTTTATCTACATATATATATAATTTGTATATGTATGTATTTATACCTCTTTATATATATAATATTTATATATATATGATTTATTACAAATAAAAAGCGATGGAGAGAAAGAAAAAGGAGAAGGGGCGGCTGGATTTTAGCATGTGATATGTGGGTTTTGAGATTTTGATAAGCTACAGAACTTTAGTATGTAGAATTCTATGTATATTTTAATTTTTAATTTTGGATTTTAGAAATCAGTTTGTGTGTGTGTATGTATACATAAAGTAGCAGATCTTGCTTTTTCTTTTTCATATAGAGTGATGAGATGATGATGCTTAAACAGTTAAACATAGATATAGATGTAAACATAGATATGGGAAATGGGTTTTTTGGGTATAATCTATCTTTTGTTGTTGTATATTGAGAAATGGGAAATGGGATATTCATTATTGATGAAGATGATGATAGGTGAATTTTGATAAAATTAATAGATGTATGTATGTATTTATTGAATTTGGGGTGTTAGATCTGGAAAATGAAAGCAAGAAGTTGAAAGGAGTGAATATTTTGGTGTTTGATCTGAAAAGGATAAGAAAAAAAGAAAAAGAGAGTGTTTATAGGTAAAAAGACTATCATACCCTCATGTGCAATGCACATGTGGAGCTTAACGGATACACGTTAACGTCCGTTAGAGGGAGGGGTGCCTAATGAAGCAAAAAGTCACCACAGGGTGATGTAATAATAAAAAAAAAGTACGGGGGCGAAAATTGATAAAATGACAAACCACAGGGTGATCTAATGAAATTTTCTCTAATTATTATAAAAGGTTCTTATGGTTCTTCCAAAAATATTGTTCACACGAACCTTTCAATATATATATATATATATATATATGTGGGAAAGAAGTGTTTTTGGTCAACCCAAATTAAGCTTCTTCAACCCCAACCTGTAACAACATTACCCATTTTGTCCAATTACCCAACCTGCTCACTCAGCTGCCTATAATCAGCATCCCATAAAATACTATGAATTGGGACCTACCGTATGAGATGGAAGGTATCATTCAACCATTGCTTTCCTTCCTCCAATTCCTCCACGCTCATTCTTTCGATAGATTTTCCATACCTGAAAAGAGTTGCACTATTACATCACCAAAGTAAATGAAATTATATCCAGCAACAAAAATCAAAAACCAGATACATAATAACAGTAACTTTTAGATTGAGTGGAAAACAAGACCATTCTCATTATAAATGTTTCATAACTCATAAATGGGCAGACCTCACATTGAAGAATGGCTTCTTCACGTGTTTCTCTAGAAGTTTCCTTGCATGCTCTCTGACCTAAAGATAGAGAAACATAAAGCAACCACCGTCAAGAACTTATATGAGCACTTTTTCAATCATTAATATAATCATGCATGAACTGTTGCATCAGTGGTTGTTACTTTATATTGATAAAGAGAAAGTAAACAAAAGAACAAGTAAAAAAGATGATATACAAAAGCTATTAATAATAACAAGCAAAAGAACAAAAAAGCACCACAAAGGAGATAAACACCAGTCAAAAAAGATGGAAGACAAAATTGATTGTGAATTCCTAATAAAAATGCCACTACAAAGCACATATGACTTGACAATTATGATTTGAAGGAGAAAAGCATACCTTATTCTCCATAGAACAAAGCGCGAACTTCCAACCAACACTTTTATTAAGATTGCATAATAAAGCATCAATCCACTCGCTCTTCCCTGAATTTGGAACACCAGTGACTATAGTCAACTCTCCTGGCACAACCTACAGATGAAAACATATAAAACAAACATGCCTCTTTAATAGAGGTAAGAATTTCAACCCATTTACTTCTTAAGAATTTCAACCAGTTATGCCTCTCTAACTGGTTAACAATGTGTATTATAATTATATTATATAAGTAAATGAGTCAAAAGTCACCCACGGGCCATGGAAACTCCTAAATCATTTTATTCAAAAAACTAACAAACTTTATAGTAAATATCATTTGCGTTATTATCTTTGACATGCTATATAACTTATTAATCAAAGAACTTTGGAAAAGTGTTTTGGGTCAGCAAATTTTGAAAAAACCATGTAACAGAATTTCAGAAGCTCCGAAATCATTAAATTCGATAAACCTAACAAACTTTATAGTTAAAATCATTTACGTATTCATATTTGACATGCTGATTATTTAAAAAAGTACAACTTCGGAAAAAAATGTGTTATGGGTCAGCCATTTTGGAAAAACCGTGAACAGAATTTTATATTTTTCCCAGTTTGGACCCGTTACCATCTTTCACCTATAGCTAGTCATCAGAACATTAGACAATCTGCAAAAAGCTATTTCTATAAACATAAATCTAATCCGTAACATATATACAGAGCAACAGTCACAACAACTATAGCAAGCTTTTATGGTTATAAAGAACAAAAAACGTACATTATATAAATCGTCCATCGCCCTCCATCCAGTTGAAACTCCAATCTCAGCACCAAGGGTTTGATGGTAATACGCATCTATTTCACTGAAGTAATCTCTAAAACAAAATAAACCTTTAATTGGGTACAATTCAGCAGACTCAACAGCTTCTCTTAATACAGCTGGCCCCATAAACATCAGAACCTCATTAGCATCTTTGAACTGCTCATTATCGTTTTTGCTAGGCCACGTGACTCGCCAGCACCTAAATAACAAACATTGATAACAAAAAGGGGTAAAAATGTTAAATGGTAGACTCACAACTACCAAGTAAGATCAACTTAACAGTCATTAAAGTCGACCTTTCTCTTCCGAGGCGGCGTGCGATCTCTTCGGCTAAAGCTTGGCCTGGCTCATCCGCGTCAGTGGCAAGTATTATGCGAGATGCCTACAGAATAAAAACAGTTAGGCTGATCTAAAACGTATGAAACTAATTAATTATAGATGTAAAGGTGGCAAGACGTGCGGGTTGGGTAATGAATCAAATCAATTTCTGATCGAAATGGTTAATCTTTTAGTGTGGGTGAAAACAGATTGGGTTGTCAAACACCCACTTTTTTGTTCATTCTTATAGACTTCTTTTAAAAAAACAAATGCCAAAAACTTGGTTATGTAGAATGTGATGCGTTACAAATATTAAATACAGTTTCGGATATGTCGGCCCATTTGATCTGTTTTACCCCTTAGCTTCTTTCTTAAGAAACTATTTGTCCTATTTAAGATAGAAACAGAGCCCAACACATTCATGAGCAAATGTGTTAAAACTGCCACCTCAATAAAGATAGAGGACAAAATTGAAACATAATTTACACGGTTGTTAAACATACCTTTTCTAAATACTCCTTACAGTTCCACAAATATTGGTATTTTTTGTCCTACATACATATAACACAGCAAGACAGTGTCAAAGGTATGTATAAAAAGAAGAAAAAACCATTAATCTTTCAAGGCTTAATCTTTTACATAATAAATGTGATAACTCAAAAAAACAAAGCTTAATACTGTAACATGATCTGGAGAGATACAAAAAAGTATAATATAGAATAGAATCAAGCTCAAACCTGTTCTACAGATGGTACATCTTTAGACGAAACTGTTGGAGGAGCACCATCAGGGACACTCACACAGTTCCTGAAGCCTGCTTCTTCCATTGCAAGTTTGTCCATTTCACCCTCAACCTGTTATGAGAGAACAATTAAATCAGTGATAGCAATTACCACAGAATGATAAAGTAATATATACTCATAAATGTGCTTCAAGGTGGAAATATTACAATGATGACATCACTTGCTCCTTCTATATCATCGAGTCCATATAATACTTTTTCAGTATCACTTTCCTGCAGATTATAATAGAAACCATCATAAGCATATTTAAATTACAGCATCTTCAATCAAAGAAGTATGGATATGGATAAGAGAGAGAGAGAGAGAGAGAGAGAGAGAGAGCTGACCTGCCAGAATTTCTTTGCAAGATCCCGGTACTTGCAGCTAACAAGTTCCCCCTTTCGTCTATAAGTAAATGCAATGACAATCTGCCAACACAGCATTGAGCTAAGTTTCTCCAACTAAAATAAACCTCACACCTGAGACAAGAGAGTAATATCTCTAATACAGAAGTGGTGAAATGGGGTAGATTCAGTCAAAAGTCAAAACAGGTAAGACTTTCTATGGGTGTAAACGAATAGGTTCGAACTAGAGCGACCCAGAACATTTTTCGTCAAGAATATTACTGCAATACTTTCAGAAACAATTAGTCTCACATATAACTGAAGAAGTTCTATATCGATAATACTCTAGCTTTATATAATATAATTTAGAAAGTTTTAAACATTACAAATTCATTGACTTTCGACCCGTTTCACCCGTTTTCTTTGGCCAACTTTTTTTATCTGTAAGAGATGAAAGATTACCTAAATCTCAATGCAGTCATACGTAAATGGGTCGAAACTACTACCTCCTTTCTACCAAAAATGCCATGACAGACACTTGACTTTACATGTAGCAGGGTACTTTTTATACCTGATCTTCATATCGTCTTTGCATGACAGAGTTTCGCCGTAACGTCTCTTCAGATATCATTCTTTCGGCAAAATATTCACATAACTAAAAACAAAATGGAATTAAACAGTACCAACAAAGATGTATGCCCAAAGTTACATATCTTAGAAAATTCAAATTCGGGGTACTTTCTACAGTTCACCTTTAAGCTATGGGATGTTTGGATCTGTGCATTGGATCAAATTATCTGACAATTGTAACTTGAAGTCACAATAATCAATTTTAATAATTGGATACATGTAATGTTTCTGATTATTAATCACTATGGATCAAAATCAATTTTGTACAGCATACTATCTGGAACAAAAATGATTATCGGAGAAGAAAATAGAACTGTGCATTTATCACTTCTTTTAACCTAACTTAACAAAACTTCGGTAAAGAGAAAAGAAAAATTTACATCGTTGCACAAAGGTTCCAAATTCAATTCACTCTCTGTAATATTCCTAACTTTTTTCATGCTGGGAAGTTTATTCATCTTGTTGTAACTTGACCTAACATCTGCAGTACCCTGCAACATCATTGGACAGTTAAAAAAACACTCAACCAATAGCAACTGGTTATAAAAAAGAAAAAAAAAATATGCTACCCGTGTACTGCCTCTCCATCCACACTTGGCTCGAAAACAATTCCACATCGCTGCATTACTGGATTTTTTGAAAGCTGTGATGTTAGAGTAGAATAACAAAGTAATGGGAAGAATGCAAGGAAACTTACCAATCCTCAGCAATGAAGAGAGAGAGTTTCTTCTCCCCAGTGTCGCCGCCTTTGCACTATTGGAGAAGTAGAAAGATCAATTAGAGATTCTCCGATAACTAAAGTAGAGGCAAAAGATCTAAACAAAAAGGGAATAAAATATGAGAACCCCAAAAGTGTCACAGATGTTTGGATGCCTTATGTCATTTCTAGTGGTTGCTTGTGGGTACAGTATCAATCTGATCATCAATGTTTGGTGCTAAGTAGAAGTAATTCTTATATCAGGTTTATTTGGGGATCAATAATCATGTTTAGTAGAAGTAATTCTTATATCGGGTAAGTTGGGATCAACAATCAGTTAAAGCGAGCTACAACAGATAAATAAATAAATGTAAATGTAACACCCAATGCCGTCTTCCACGGGTTTTGGGTCCCAATACCTCGATGGTGTATGGGGGAGGTTGAGATGTAGACAGCCTTACCTCTACGTAGGTAGAGAGTCTGCTTCCAAGTTCTATCAAAATAATAGAAAAGGACCTCCGGCCTACAACAGACTAGTCATTAAATGGAAAACTTAAGTTAAATCATCTACCCACTTTGGTTTTATCCCATTTTGAAGATTTTTCACCCACAATTTATTCAGATAAACTTTTATTATTTTATTTAATAACAGAATAATTCCGCGGTTGATAAGAATATAGATGGTCATTTTGCAAGTTTATAAACCTAAAAAGTACATAACAATGTCCTTTTTTGTTATTCTATACATCAATTCATCTAATTGAAGATTCACCAAACGCATAAATATGTTTATATAGTACAGTTTCAATCCAAGTATAATTTCCACCAGCCCTTCTGTTAGAGTTAATTATCTTTTTCAAATTATTCGATATTACATAATCAGTTTCATAATGTACAAACACACAGTGTTAATCAGCATCAAAAGCGTCCTTATTTTCAATAAGCAGCTGCACTCTTATGCTGCGTACACTAATAAATTCTCCAAATGACATACTAGAAGTTCAGATATATATATATATATATATATATAATATATATATATATAATATATATATATAGATAAGTGCTCCAATATTCAACAGCTGATGTATCATACAGAAAACCTATGTTTGTGCATACCATAGGGCAAAGCAAGCCATTTATCTGTCCAGTCTTATAAGATTTACAGCGTATTCCAACCTCCTCCAGTTTCACTTTAAGCCGCTCTAGCTGCGGCTGTGGCGTATCAACTATTTCATCATCAGACTTCTCCAAATATGCTTCAGAAACTATAACAAAATGAGACACAACAATAACACTACTATCAACTACCCAGAAGATGAATGTTTTTAAGTAAGTGATCGTTTTTGACAACATCTTTCAATCGCGTCTTTCTAAGATCCGAAATTTTGAGACAAGCAAATTACTTTGATGATAACTAAATAACATGGTATCGCAGAATATGTATGATTGATTATATGGATGTGAAAATTATAAGGTTGCTACTAGATTTTATTACTAAACCCTTGTAACCACTGATGCCGAACATAGACGACATATCATATATATATCTAACAAATATCAAACAAGTGTAATTTATTCAACTTTTTATATCCCTGTGTACTTTCTAGCAGTATCGAAAACAGAACCAATTACTTTTCAGTTTCCATGGTAGTAGCTATCACACCCTTGATACATATCAAATTAAAAAAAAAAAAAGTTTGGTGAATACAGTAGATTAGATAACAAAATATTCAGTTTTGTAAAAATATTGAGGTAAACCCAAAATAAGCAAACACAAGCCTAGTAAAGTTAACATAATCCAAAGTGGGGTGTATTATAATAACAACAGAGTTTATCATTATGACCAACTGCAAAACCATACTAATAGTTGGGCAAACCTGGCTCTAATTAAACTTCCGTATGAGTGGAACATCGTTGCCTATTGTGTGAATTTAACCATGAATGTGTGATGAAGCGTTCAGCTTTCCAATAGCTAAATACTACTACTCGTGTCAAAATAAGAGGATTAAATACAAGAGACTAGTATTTATTTTCCCCTCAAACTACCCCCCAATATTCCTAAATTCACCAGTGCTAGAGTTGAACCTGGTCTTCCTTAAAAAGTAAAGGTCAAAGAAAGGGTGGGACACATTAATAAGTATAAAAGTGTTTTTTACTTTTTACCCTAATCCAAAAACACTTAACAACAAAGTGAAGCATCATTCTTAAATATACAAAAGCATTATTAGGGTAAAATATATATGAACCTGGACTTGGAATATTGGCATAAGTAGAAAAAGAAGTGACGTTATTATTACTACTAGAGAAGAAGGGTGGGGGTTTAAGATGAGATAAATGAGGATTTGAGGGTTTAATAAAACCATTATAACTATTAAATTTGAGTTTATTATTATTTTTATTATTAGCAGTAGCAGGAGGAGGGTGGTTCAATAAGGAAGAAGAGGGTGAGGGTGGTTTGGAACACATCATCATTAAAATGGAACTGCTACTAGTGTTGTAGTAGCAGTAGATTGTGTTCAAATGAAAAGGGATTCCTCGATAATGATGCCGGTGAAGCATTCCGGGAAACAATAGACTAAGCAGCCTTCTTCATTGGCGCTATTTTTCTTGTGTTTCAAGAGTTGAAGGATTGTTACGGCGGAATTGGTTGGGGTTTAAGGGTTTTTGGGGAAGAACGGTTTCAAGTGGGCACAAGATATCACCGTAGCTAACCTCCTTATTTTACTTTTCTTGCTAAACAAATTAAGGTTCTGCTCGGTTTTTTTCCTTTTTTTTTTCTTTTTTTTATTTAATTATAAAATTCGTCACCCCTAGATAGAATTTCATTCATATAAAAAACATGCAATTTAGCTGAGTGCTAAATTGACTTAATACACAAATCATGCATCTTGTGCAACAACCACTTCCCTAAAAGCTAAATTCAACTAAAAGTAACTATAATGACTGCTCTACATAAATCAAGACAAAACTATTTGAAAACAACCTTGTATTCCGCTCCTGCCAAATGAAATAAACTCAAGCAGCAAGCAAAAGCTTCAATACAACACTATGTGTTGTTCTTCTATGCGCAACTTGTACCACATCAGAAACAATATCGTCCCAAGCAAATGATGAGTTTTGAAATTGAGCTTTAGTAAGAACCAAGTCCCAAACCTGTTGAGAATAAACACAATCGAAAAATAAGTGATTGTGAGAATCTGGCTGAGTTCCGCACAGAGGACAAGAGAGTGCATTAGGATCTGTAGACGTTGGAAGGTCCCAATGTTGAATCACATCTTGTGTCTTGAGCTTTCTAAGGATTACCAACCAAAGTATAAAAGAATGTTTAGGAATACATTGATTAAACCACACCGTGTCGAACCAGGGAACCCTATCAGCACCAGGACGAAGATCTTGCCAAGCTAGAGAAGCCGAGAAATCAGAGATATTCCCCTTTCGATCCACCCATTTGACCACATCAGATTGCGCAGCTAGACGGGGTGGGCTGAAATATGAAAATCTTGACCACCACTCATTCGACCAAAGCCAATTCTCATTAGAAAGAACATCAGCAACTTTAGAATTAAGAGTGAAACCCGCATTAGTAATTAATCTCGGTGTAAGCTTATCATAAAGAGGGCCATGAATGCACCAAGAATCAAACCAGGCAGACGTGGTTGTACCATCACCCAGTTGATGCCAAAAGTGTTTTCTCACTTCTTGTCTAACCTGTAAGAGTTTTCTCCAACTCCATGAGACATTACCTCTTGCTTGAACCTCCCAAAAACTTTTTCCTTTTAGTTTGTAAGTATGAATCCATCTTACCCAAAGCAACTTCTTTAGAGACAGAATACTACAAATGTGATTGGATATAAGCGCAATGTTAAACTTTTCTAGCTTTCGAATACCCAGACCACCTTCAGCTTTAGGAAGACATACAATATCCCATGCAACTTTAGACTTTCCTCGTCCTGAAGAACCTTGGCCCCATAAAAAGCCACGCATAATCTGCTCAATGTCAAGGATAACCCTATTTGGAAGAATAAATACAGAAGACCAGTAGACATGCATGGATGAAAGCACTGAATTAATTAATTAGAGACGCCCAGCAAAGGAAAGATATTTGTTTTTCCAGTCACTAGTCACTAACTCGTTGCTTCACTTTCTCAATTAATACCTTGCAATCCCGTAGCATTAATTTGGAAGAAACCAAAGGAACCCCCAAGTACTTAACCGGTAACCTGCCCTCTTCAAATGGAAGAATCTTCAAAATAGATAATTTAACATGATTAAGAACATTGCAAAAGAATGCAGTACTCTTAGGCAAGCTTGGAGACAATCCAGAAACCGCTTTAAATTCCTCTAGAGATTTCATAATAACTCTAGCATAATCGACATCACCTCGCATAAAGATAAAAAGATCATCAACAAAACATAAATTGATAACTTCCTGACTTTCACAAGTAGGATGGAAACCGAAATAAGTAGCACTTCGTACATTACGCTTCAAGATAAGCGTCAAAATTTCCATTACAAAGGTAAAAAGGTATGAGATAATGGATCTATTTGTCTCAATCCTCTTCTGCCATGAAAAGAACCATGCATAATTCCATTGATACAAATCGAATATGATGGAGTTTAGGCACACTCCATTATCCACAAAATCATACGATCATGAAATCCGAAGCCCTTTAGTATACATCTCAGGAAACTCCAACCAACAGTGTCATATGCATTTTGAATGTCTACCTTGAAAGCTGCAGGCGGTGGACCCCGGTCAAGATGATAGTTATGCATAAGTTCCTGAATGAGAAGAATATTATCTGTAATTCGCCTTCCAGGGATAAAAGCAGACTGATTGATACTTACAAGATCCGACAAAATATCCTTAATCCGGTTAGAAAGAATCTCCGTGATACATTTAAGAACAACATTATATAAAGCAATGGGCCTATAATCGGTTACACGAGAAGGAGAAGTACTTTTAGGAATAAGAGCAATAACCGTATGATTGACCTCTCTGAGAAGCTTCCCATGAATGAAAAAATCTCTTATCACATTAATCACATCAAGACCAATAATATCCCATGCTCCTTTGAAAAAACCAGCAGAAAAACCATCAGGTCCAGGCGACTTATCATCACCCATCGAAAAGATAGCATTTTTAACCTCAGAATCAGAAACCTCACGAACCATGGCAAGAGCTTTATCATGCGATAAACAAGAAGAAAATAAGTCATTTAAATTTAAATAAGAAACAAGACCTAGTTGTCCAAGAAAATTGATATAATGCGCCTCAAAAGATTTAGAAACATCCTCCCCATCAAGAGTATTTCCATTAGAATCAACTACCATATCAATTTTGCCCCTAGCTACACGACTCTTTACCACTTCATGAAAATATGCTGAATTCGAATCTCCTACACGAAGCCATTCCACTTTTGCCTTTTGTTTTAAGAATCTTTCTTCTTTAGGACAACATCTTTAAATGCTTGTAAGTATGCAGCTTCTTCTTCTCGAAGAACCTGGTTATGAGGTTCTTTATCTAAGGCAGATTGTACTTCATCAAGCTCAGCTCGTAAAGTAGTAGCCTTTTTGTGCAGATTACCTTTATCAAATAAGAGTTTTCGTAAAGGCTTCTTTGCGAGCTTTAACTTTTGTACCAGCCGATACATGGGATAACCATCAAAATCATTTTTCCACACATCAGAAACAACATCCTTGAACTTTCCATTATGAAGTAAAAGATTTAAGAACTTGAAAGGCTTAGGAGTGAACTTAGCTTTTAATGGGAGCCTTAAAATAGCCGGCGCATGATATGAATTCTGTAAGGTTGAAAAACAGTCGTAGTCCCAACAAAATGATCAAGAAAAGCCGAATTTGCCATGATACGATCCATCTTCTTTAAAGTACCATCATAACCTTTCAGTTTCTGAGTCCAAGTGAAATGTAAGCCAACCATATTGACATCAGAAACTTCTATATCGTGGACACAATCTTGAAACTCCCGCATAGCAATGTCCACATTGGACGACCCCATAAATGAGTCCTCCATGTTTAAAGTTGCATTGAAATCGCCAAGGAGACACCATGGGATGTCCCTAACAACAACTTTATGTCTACTCAAACTCCTCAATAGTTTACGCCTTTCTACGTACCTGTTATGAGCATAAATGAAAGAACACATAAAAACTTTCTTGTTAGCCTTGATAATGATTTGAGAATGAATGACTTGATCAGATTGATCAAGAATCATCACATCAACCAAGTTAGGATTCCAACCCATGATGATCCGGGAACCCTTTCTACATAAATGACCATTGGAGGTCCAATTCCACCTCCAAAAAACTTTAGAGCACATTTTCAAGAGATTGTCAGAAGAAATATGTGATTCAAGTATTGCACATGTACACAATTTGTTACCAGATATGACCTGTCGGACCTCATTTTGTTTAGGAGTTTGGTTCATTCCCCTAATATTCCATGAGGCGATGTTATACATTTGATACATTGACAATGGGAGTGCTTGCCCCTATATTATATGTCTGTCCCCTTATATATATATATATGTATGATGATGATGATGATGAATAGTGAATAATATTAATTGAATGATGTGTATAGAGGCTGAAAAGCGATTGATAGCCACGAAGTTATATATATATATATATATATATATATATATATATATATATATATATATATATATATATATATATATATATATATATATATATATATATATATATATATATATATATATATATATATATATATATATATATATATATATATATATATATATATATATATATATATATATATATATATATATATATATATATATATATATATATATATATATATATATATATATATATATATATATATATATATATATATATATATATATATATATATATATATATATATATATATATATATATATATATATATATATATATATATATATATATATATATATATATATATATATATATATATATATATATATATATATATATATATATATATATATATATATATATATATATATATATATATATATATATATATATATATATATATATATATATATATATATATATATATATATATATATATATATATATATATATATATATATATATATATATATATATATATATATATATATATATATATATATATATATATATATATATATATATATATATATATATATATATATATATATATATATATATATATATATATATATATATATATATATATATATATATATATATATATATATATATATATATATATATATATATATATATATATATATATATATATATATATATATATATATATATATATATATATATATATATATATATATATATATATATATATATATATATATATATATATATATATATATATATATATATATATATATATATATATATATATATATATATATATATATATATATATATATATATATATATATATATATATATATATATATATATATATATATATATATATATATATATATATATATATATATATATATATATATATATATATATATATATATATATATATATATATATATATATATATATATATATATATATATATATATATATATATATATATATATATATATATATATATATATATATATATATATATATATATATATATATATATATATATATATATATATATATATATATATATATATATATATATATATATATATATATATATATATATATATATATATATATATATATATATATATATATATATATATATATATATATATATATATATATATATATATATATATATATATATATATATATATATATATATATATATATATATATATATATATATATATATATATATATATATATATATATATATATATATATATATATATATATATATATATATATATATATATATATATATATATATATATATATATATATATATATATATATATATATATATATATATATATATATATATATATATATATATATATATATATATATATATATATATATATATATATATATATATATATATATATATATATATATATATATATATATATATATATATATATATATATATATATATATATATATATATATATATATATATATATATATATATATATATATATATATATATATATATATATATATATATATATATATATATATATATATATATATATATATATATATATATATATATATATATATATATATATATATATATATATATATATATATATATATATATATATATATATATATATATATATATATATATATATATATATATATATATATATATATATATATATATATATATATATATATATATATATATATATATATATATATATATATATATCAAAAAATAAATATAATAGAGGGAATATATATATATATATATATATATATATATATATTAAAATATATATTAATATATATATATATATATATATATATATATATATATATATATATATATAGAATATATATATTTAATATATATAAAATATAACTAATATGCAAAAGCCAAAAACCCTCACAAAATTGGAGAGGGAGTTCGACCAAGGCGCAAGAAAATGAGGAGGAATTTATTAATGAAAAACTTAAGAAATCCCCTCTATTTATAAGGGTTAAAACCACGTACTCTCCCACATGCGAGCACGACGTACCCTCCCACATACGGGCACTACGTACTCTCCCACATGCGAGCACGACGTACTCTCCCACATACGAGCACTACGTACTCTCCCACATGCGAGCACGACGTACTCTCCCACATACGAGCACTACGTACTCTCCCACATGCGAGCACGACGTACTCTCCCACATGCGAGCACGACGTACTCTCCCACATGCGAGCACGACGTACTCTCCCACATGCGAGCACGACGTACTCTCCCACATGCGAGCACGACGTACTCTCCCACATGCGAGCACGACGTACTCTCCCACATGCAGCACGACGTACTCTCCCACATACGAGCACGACGTACTCTCCCACATGCGAGCACGACGTACTCTCCCACATGCGAGCACGACGTACTCTCCCACATGCGAGCACGACGTACTCTCCCACATGCGAGCACGACGTACTCTCCCACATGCGAGCACGACGTACTCTCCCACATGCGAGCACGACGTACTCTCCCACATGCGAGCACGACGTACTCTCCCACATGCGAGCACGACGTACTCTCCCACATGCGAGCACGACGTACTCTCCCACATGCGAGCACGACGTACTCTCCCACATGCGAGCACGACGTACTCTCCCACATGCGAGCACGACGTACTCTCCCACATGCGAGCACGACGTACTCTCCCACATGCGAGCACGACGTACTCTCCCACATGCGAGCACGACGTACTCTCCCACATGCGAGCACGACGTACTCTCCCACATGCGAGCACGACGTACTCTCCCACATGCGAGCACGACGTACTCTCCCACATGCGAGCACGACGTACTCTCCCACATACGAGCACGACGTACTCTCCCACATGCGAGCACGACGTACTCTCCCACATGCGAGCACGACGTACTCTCCCACATGCGAGCACGACGTACTCTCCCACATACGCGAGCACGACGTACTCTCCCACATGCGAGCACGACGTACTCTCCCACATGCGAGCACGACGTACTCTCCCACATGCGAGCACGACGTACTCTCCCACATGCGAGCACGACGTACTCTCCCACATGCGAGCACGACGTACTCTCCCACATACGGGCACTACGTACTCTCCCACATGCGAGCACGACGTACTCTCCCACATACGAGCACGATTTATACGTACTCTCCCACATCGAGCACGACGTACTCTCCCACATGCGAGCACGACGTACTCTCCCACATGCGAGCACGACGTACTCTCCCACATGCGAGCACGACGTACTCTCCCACATGCGAGCACGACGTACTCTCCCACATGCGAGCACGACGTACTCTCCCACATGCGAGCACGACGTACTCTCCCACATGCGAGCACGACGTACTCTCCCACATGCGAGCACGACGTACTCTCCCACATGCGAGCACGACGTACTCTCCCACATGCGAGCACGACGTACTCTCCCACATACGAGCACTACGTACTCTCCCACATGCGAGCACGACGTACTCTCCCACATACGAGCACGACGTACTCTCCCACATGCGAGCACGACGTACTCTCCCACATCGAGCACGACGTACCTCCCACATGCGAGCACGACGTACTCTCCCACATGCGAGCACGACGTACTCTCCCACATCGAGCACGACGTACTCTCCCACATACGAGCACGACGTACTCTCCCACATGCGAGCACGACGTACTCTCCCACATGCGAGCACTACGTACTCTCCCACATGCGAGCACGACGTACTCTCCCACATGCGAGCACGACGTACCTCCCACATACGGGCACTACGTACTCTCCCACATGCGAGCACGACGTACTCTCCCACATACGAGCACGATTTATACGTACCTATTACCACATCAGGCACGGGTTATGCATAACACTTAACATCTAATTAGCTCGAGCATTTACCACGTTTAGTTTAGGTTTCCACATTAATCCTAAACTAATCCACATCTATCATCTTTTCACGTTAGGGCCCTTAAAACGTGCACGTGTCATGGCAACCTAACAAGGTCTAGTGTTCTAGATGAACAAGCCACATATACATACACATATATATAGAATATATATATTTAATATATATAAAATATAACTAATATGCAAAAGCCAAAAACCCTCACAAAATTGGAGAGGGAGTTCGACCAAGGCGCAAGAAAATGAGGAGGAATTTATTAATGAAAACTTAAGAAATCCCCTCTATTTATAAGGGTTAAAACTGTAACACCCGTTTCGTAAAAATATGGATTTCCAAAATTTTTTGCCTAAAGGCGTTAAATCATGCGGAAACGATTTAGGAAAATACTCAACTAAAGAAAACAGTTGAGAAACATTGGTGGTGTTACTAATAGCATCAAATCAGTAATAAAAGAAATCCATAAGATTGCCCAACATAAAGCAATCATAACATAGTCATTACATAAGTTCCCTAAAAGGAAATCATTGACATTAAGTCTATGCGAAGCTACTGGGTAAACTAAAGTCAACTTGATCATCTACCCATCTCTCGCCAAAGCTTCACACGTCATCTCACTGCTTAACCTGAGGGTGTCAACACAATAAAAGAAACAAGTGTTAGCTATAAAGCTAAGTAAGATAACACCAGGTTTAAGCAAACATTTCATCCATTTAAATCGTCACTTTAAAACATTACGTCATTTTAATTAGGCATTCATACCACCGTATAAGCATATCCACATCACATATAAGCATAGAGTTCATGACCCTAAGCGTGCCTAATCAATTTCGTCATCTCATCTCATCTCGTTAAGTTGTGACTAGGTCACCGTTAAGTTGTAACCGAAGTTACCGTTAAGGAAAGACGATGTCGATCCATGAGTAGCACGTTATGTTCATGACATTAGGTGGGTCATCAGGCCACCCGAAACTACTCGCCACATATGACTGGTTGCAAGGAGCCACCCGAACAACCGTTTAACGTACCCTCCCACATACGGGCACTACGTACTCTCCCACATGCGAGCACGACGTACTCTCCCACATACGAGCACGATTTATACGTACCTATTACCACATCAGGCACGGGTTATGCATAACACTTAACATCTAATTAGCTCGAGCATTTACCACGTTTAGTTTAGGTTTCCACATTAATCCTAAACTAATCCACATCTATCATCTTTTCACGTTAGGGCCCTTAAAACGTGCACGTGTCATGGCAACCTAACAAGGTCTAGTGTTCTAGATGAACAAGCCACATATACATGCACATAACAACATTACAACATATCATTAACCACCGTTCATCATAACATATCATATCATAAACATAACTACGGGGAGGCATTTTAAGCATAAGCATCGTCATCATTATTCCCCGAGTACCTCCCATATCAACCCAACCACATTTTAGGTTATACATTACCGTTTTGGAGGTTATAGTTTACAAACCATTTTCGTTGCACCCTCAGCGTGACAAAAGTAGTGTATCTTACCTCGTAGTAGTATGTGCGCGCAAACAAAGGCTACAAGTGCTTAATAGTAATCCCCCGACACCTATCGTACATTAACATATGAAGTATAAGTCATTAGGGACATTAAATGGACTTTCGTACGACTTTAGGACTCATAGAATCCGTCGAAACTCGACCTTCACTCACTAATTCAACCTTTCAGGAAACTTGACCTCAAAATCATCCTTTAAACCCATTACCATTAGAAAATAGACTCTCTCACGATTCTAGGGATAGCTTATTTGTCAAAAACGGAGTTACGGTTCAAAAGATATGGCCATTTGAAAAAATCAAACGAATTTAGCTTCCAGAAAACGAATTTAACTGCTTCATATGAACTTAGTTGCCTTCAAACGAATTTAGACCATTATGAACGAATTTAGCAAGTTTTGAACGAACTTAGGACTCCCAAACGAAGTTAAACTTCGTTGGTTTGAACGAACTTAAGCTTTCAATAAACGAATTTAAACCTTAGAACAACTTAGACATCACTTAAGTTTCAAAACGAATTTAGCTCCTTAATGCCCAACGAATTTAAGTCCAAACGAACTTAGGGATGTTTCAAACGAACTTAGGCTGATGCCAAACGAAGTTAGAAGCTTACAAACGAATTTTAAGTTCGTTCCAGAGCTGAAGAACACAGAAAACGAATTTAAGACTCAATTTCGAACAGAATTCATAAAACGACTTTGTTCTTCGATTTTTCCAGAAACAAACGACTTGGGCTTCACCCAAAACATGATTTTGACATTGTTAAACATATTTTGATCATTCATATCGATTACAAACTCGTTTGACACCGTTTATGATCATTAATTTGCTTAAACACAACATAAACCCTAATTTATCAAAAACCCTTGTTATAATCAGATTTAATCCTTTATAAAACTTCATTAGATCTGAAAATACATCAATGAATCATTAGTTACCTGATAATACAATGGCCGATTAGATTCAACACCAAAACACACGATCGATTGACCCAAAAATCTTGAAGATTGCTTAAGAAATTACTTAGGGCTTGAATAAGCTTGTATGTGTGTTTAATTATGATTAATGGCTGCATAATCATCAGGGATTAGCCTAATTAGACCTAAATCCCGTTTTTCATCTTTGAGCCTTGTCAAAAACAGTCCCTGAACTTCATATAAGCTTCGTTTCACCTTTAAACATCTATTGGGGATACATATAACACACTAAAGCACTTTCGCACACTACATAGGCCTTTTACACATCATTAAGTCTACTTTATTGTCACTCAATATAGATAATTAAATCTCACATTTAGGGCACATAAACACATAAACACGTATTTCCACATAAACATATCACGGACTTATAATTTGACCTAACGACGTTAGTCAACATAAACGATTAAGTTTTGGGATGTTAAACCCTTGGGGTTTTCTCTAGGTTTCCTATGTGGATAGGATAAGGAAGTTACCAAAAATCCTTTTCCTTCACCCCCTTGGATTCGTTCGACCGCCCCTTAGGGTGTCCATGGGCCAATCTAGTTTGGTCCATGATCAAATGGATTGGTCCATGGTTCTTAGGTACCCGATCCAATTTTTACCTGATTCGCGGTTTCGACACGAAAATCATTTCCAAATCTATTTTTGGAAAGTTGTTATATTTTACAAGTTCAACTAGCCTTTCAATGTTCTTCACGTGTGACCCTTCTTGGATCATATATAAACGGCCGTATAGATTTCGTTGAGATATTTCCATAATTCTAACACTCCCACTTGGGAATCTCTCCAACGAAAACAAGTATACTGACACCGAACATTCGTCTAGCACCACGACGATGCCCCCAGAAATATATGACTATATACGTTCATGACAATTATCAACTCTTTGATTATCGTACATTAAAAACTTGCCTTTTTAATGTTTTGGTCAAATGTTTATATCTCCCTCTATGCTTCCGATGCACACATCAACCATGAGACGCGGATTAGCTTCATACTCATATAGTTTGACTTAGTTTCTCGATTTCCTTATATGGAAATGATTCACACCAAAAACACTTGCTAAAAACAAATTCTAGTAATGTTCCGGGGTACGGCCGTACACTTTCATCAATTCTATTCATCGAGTGGCCGCGTGCCATTTTATCCAAAACTTGGCGAGCAAATCCTTTATTGACTACATACGTCTCTTCCATATTTCACCACATACCCAAAACAGCCCATACTACTGTCGGTTAAGTTCCAGGTTCGGTACTGAATCAAAGTATGTGACTACGTACTCTGAGAATCGCCTATGCATCTCAAGTGTAAGGACACAAAAACATGACCACTTCTCGATACTTAACTATGTCATCGATCCACGTGATTTTCTCGAGGAGCGGGTCATCCTAATATTCAACTCTCTCTCTTGAATACTTATGAAACGATACATCAACCCATGCATCGACTCTCACAATTACTTTTCATCATTTCACTCCCGTGACAATGACTAGTAATGGGTCTTTAATTTAGAAATTGCTTTACACAATCTCATGGATATGTTTTTAAACATGCAAACATGGAGCTCAGAAATGCAAGAA
The DNA here is from genome assembly GCA_034093135.1 of Erigeron breviscapus. Classification (NCBI taxonomy): domain Eukaryota; kingdom Viridiplantae; phylum Streptophyta; class Magnoliopsida; order Asterales; family Asteraceae; genus Erigeron; species Erigeron breviscapus. Next base: position 121,435,308 of record CM067171.1, on the reverse strand, counting down.
CTGAAATGAGTAGTGCAATTCATAACGTCTATAAACATCTCCGATCGGCCCCGATATCTAAATAAATCACAGGAAGATATTTGTAAAAGTGCACCTATCCTTATGCCTTTGACCATAGGTTTCTTTTACTAATTCACTTCAACTGTGTTGAACCCTCACGGAATATTCTCATAATCTCAATTATGTGCTTTGACTCAATTCAGAGTGATACCCTTAATGTGTCATAATATTTATTTATTGTAATACTTTGATAAATTCATCATGTGTCTTAAGAAGACATGAGATGAATCTAACTTTAATGCGGAAATCTCCTATTTCTCATTTTAAGTATTACAGAGCTTACTTTCCTTATACCTCTTTATATTCGATTTTAAAATCGAACTTCCTAATCCTCTAAATACCATATATTTAATTAAAACTTGTAAGATTCTCGCAAGATCTTACTTATCTTGTTAGACAAGATTCAATTAATTAATTCTCTTGATTTAAAATCCTCAAATAGAATTTCTAATCACATAGTGCATTGTTTTTCTAGTTAACTTATCATTTCATCATGATTCTAGATTCATATTCGTCATTTCCATATTTCTCTTGTACTTTCAAGTATCATGATACTTTGGAAATGTCTTACATTGACTTACCGAGTTAAACACATATGCTAGTTATGTCATTACAAAAGATACTTTCATAAAATTTCCTTTATTAAATAACCTACATGTAGAATGCTTCTATATGAACAATCTATCAAGATATTTTCATACCGTATATCGTCCTCGCTAACGGTAATTACTTATCTTGATTCTCCAAGATTATTCTTGATATCCGAAGGATCCAAGAATTAAATCTTAGAACATGTTCATTTCTTTATTTACGTATATCTTATCCTTCAAAGAAGTCTAAGATTACAACAAGTTTCCAAAAACTCGTCATGTACGATATATCGCATTCTATAGCATTTGTAATAACTATATTTCCAATATAGTGTTCGAGCGAACTCTAAGTTCTATCCATATTTTAAAAATGCTATTGTGTTTCTACGTTGTTCTTCGAGATCTCTTTCTCAAGTACTTAACGTATCTTTAGGTAAGAATCCTAAGAAGGTTTACGATTCGCGTTCCTTCCTTAATTTTCCAAGAATCCCCAAAAGATTCTCAAATCTATTAAGCAAGGTAATTCACTCCCACTTAATCTAAGAATTTCAAGAATTCTCTGATTTAATAAGTATATAATCTCGTTCTCACTTAATCTAAGAATTTCAAGAATCCTTGATCTTAGTGAATTTCAAGACTTTACTTATTTTGAGATAAAATATTTAAGACCTAGTCTCGACCTTCTCGAATCGATGTTGAAAGATCCATCGTGGCTAACTCACGAGATCTTTTCAACTTGTGAAATTTTGATCTAGTCAAAACTTCTTATAACCTTCTTCGATAGAATCTTGGTGGTGCAATTTCAAGATTATGTTATTTTGGATTGTATCAAGTCACATCTAGAGTGTGTCCCGATTTAAATAAATACTTTCAAACAAGTACTCATTAAAATATCCAAAACAATCATATATAAACAATCAAAAGTAGTAACGACAATTTCAACAAATGCTCAAGATATATAAAGCTAAAAAGAGTAACTTTATTAAAACCGTAAAGATTCAAAATGAATCTAATATCCATAAGCATTCATAAAAGCAAATCTTGACTAAGCCAAGATGCTAAATTGTCTTAAAATAAACAAGATTTAAACTAAGATTCAACATTTATTAATAAACGTTCTTCAACCGTCCGAGCTTTGAATCTTCAGTCTTGCTCTTACTACTTCTTTTTCGATCCTGAAAAACATTTCAAACAAATGTTTAGATTGATAATCTATATCAATGGCTCAAGGAAAATGATAGTTTACAAAGAGATACTCATTTGGAGCTTCCCTTTCCTTTGACCTTTTCGAGCTCAGCAAGATAGTCATGGCAATTACGCTTCCAATGTCTTACTTTTCCACAATGGAAACATGTAGCATCTTTTGCAGGGTGATCTCTCTTCTTCTTTTTGCGTGAAGTGGTTTTTGAGGCATCTTGCTTGCCTTGCTTTCCACTTCTCCACCTTTTCTTCTTGACACCTCCTTCAACGATATGCAACACAGCCAGAGCCTTGGCTGGCATAGCATCTTCATCCGTTTTCAACATTTGATGCAGCTCAGAGATACTCTTCTTCCACCCTTGCATATTGTAATTCATTACAAATGCGTCATAGTCCTTTGTAAGTGAATTCAAAATGAGATTCACCGCAAGGTCTTGACGAATGGGTGAGTCAAGTCGCTGAAGATTATCCACATAGCTTTTCATCTTAAGGACATAGCTGCTCACGGGCTGACCTACTTAATGGTATTTTGAGTTGTAGAGGCCATCTAAAAGTAACGTTCAAACATAGGGATTTAGATATTTAAGGCTTTAACTAAATCTACGTATGTATCTTAAAATCATTTATAGTTTTAAAGCTAAAAAGAGTAACTTTATTAAAACCGTAAAGATTCAAAATGAATCTAATATCCATAAGCATTCATAAAAGTAAATCTTGACAAAAGCCAAGATGCTAAATTGTCTTAAAATAAACAAGATTTAAACTAAGATTCAACATTTATTAATAAACGTTCTTCAACCGTCCGAGCTTTGAATCTTCAGTCTTGCTCTTACTACTTCTTTTTCGATCCTGAAAAACATTTCAAACAAATGTTTAGATTGATAATCTATATCAATGGCTCAAGGAAAATGATAGTTTACAAAGAGATACTCATTTGGAGCTTCCCTTTCCTTTGACCTTTTCGAGCTCAGCAAGATAGTCATGGCAATTACGCTTCCAATGTCTTACTTTTCCACAATGGAAACATGTAGCATCTTTTGCAGGGTGATCTCTCTTCTTCTTTTTGCGTGAAGTGGTTTTTGAGGCATCTTGCTTGCCTTGCTTTCCACTTCTCCACCTTTTCTTCTTGACACCTCCTTCAACGATATGCAACACAGCCAGAGCCTTGGCTGGCATAGCATCTTCATCCGTTTTCAACATTTGATGCAGCTCAGAGATACTCTTCTTCCACCCTTGCATATTGTAATTCATTACAAATGCGTCATAGTCCTTTGTAAGTGAATTCAAAATGAGATTCACCGCAAGGTCTTGACGAATGGGTGAGTCAAGTCGCTGAAGATTATCCACATAGCTTTTCATCTTAAGGACATAGCTGCTCACGGGCTGACCTACTTAATGGTATTTTGAGTTGTAGAGGCCATCTAAAAGTAACGTTCAAACATAGGGATTTAGATATTTAAGGCTTTAACTAAATCTACGTATGTATCTTAAAATCATTTATAGTTTTAAAGCTTAAAGAACCAAATCGAGTCCACATCACGTGTATCCGACAACTTATTCGGACGACTACATGTTTGCTTATCAATAGGGTCGCACATTGCAACTCTTAATGAGACTTTGATCACTACTTGATCCTAAGGCATGTTTAGTCTAATCCTTGCCAACGAGTACTTAGGCAACTTATCCAAGGCGACCTAGAAAAATCCGCCTATAAGGTGGCGTGTGGCTGTCCGTATCCGGTAAATGGGATTGGCAGATACGAAGGACCACCCCGTTTCTACACTATGGCTTAGGCAACTTATCCAGAGCAGCAGGGAGTGTATACTGTCAGGTGCTTCTCATAGGATGGCAAAGTAAGTATAAAACTTCCTTTTATCTTAATGACTCGTCTAAGCTCCCACTCAATTCAAGACATCTATTGTAGAATAAACGGGACTCCGAATTGGTTCATGCTTTCTCCATAATCTCGAAATTTTGAGCATCATTTTATAAAATTTTATATTTCAAAAATCTTAATAAATGAAACCTTTAATTTCCAAAACAATTTTATACTCAAAATTAATTTAAATTTATCAAATGAATTTAAAAAGGAGAAAACAACCAATCACGACGCAATTCATCTGTATGGAATACTATAAACAATATGCAAATTAATAAAACACATAATTTAGTGACCAAGCTAAATTATCTACATAAAAGGTCACACGGTCGATTCGACCCGATACGTACTAACATACGGGTTCAATTAACCGATTGATTTATAATTACTTATAAATCATTTATCTATTTTAGCCACAAATATCCATGCATGATCTACGCTCTGATACCACTGTTGGGATTTCGTTAACCGCACAACTATTGTGTCTACAATGAACGTTCTATTTCCGCAAGGTTATCAGAATCATTTATTAAAACATGAGTGATATCTTTTGTAAATAATTAAAACGGTTAATTATTTAAGTTTAAAAACAATTTTATATTCATAAAAAGCATGTTTTAAAACCGTGAACGTTCCTAGGTAATTCTCATTAATCTCGTAAACGAATTAATACAATTAATTCGTTTAGACAATTAATCTAAATTAATCATCCAAGACTAACTCTATTAGCTATAAGCGGAATGATTAACGAAACAATTAATCCTAGTTTAATTCCTAAACATAACCAAAGCCTAATATGCATGCAAATATAGCAAACTAAAATAGATAAACATAATAACATAGAATAGAAAGAACACTAACCTTTTAGCGCGCAAAACCCTAAATTTCGACCAGGGAAAGTCGACCACCACCTCACGAGCCACGAACTCGAACACCTTGCCACAAACTAAGAGTCCAAGTGTACGTAGAGCTCCTCAAGAGGTGCACACACACGAACAAATCCCCAAGACTAGCTAGTTGCTAGCCTTAACTTGTATTAAATATATATATATATAAAATATATATATTTAATATATATAAAATATAACTAATATGCAAAAGCCAAAAACCCTCACAAAAGTGGAGAGGGAGTTTGACCAAGGCACAAGAAAAGGATGAGGAATTTATTAATGAGAAACCTCTAAAAAATCCCTATTTATAAGGGTTAAAACCCTTGGGGTTTTCTCTAGGTTTCCTATGTGGGATAGGAAAAGGAAGTTACCAAAAATCCTTTTCCTTCCCCCCTTGGTTTCGTTCGACCATCCATGGGCCAATCTAGTTTGGTCCATGATCAAATGGATTGGTCCATGGTGCTTAGGTACCCGATCGATTTTTACCCGATTCGCGGTTTCAACACGAAAATCATTTCCAAATCTATTTTTGGAAAGTTCTTATATTTTACATATTTTACAAGTTCAACTAGCCTTTCAATGTTCTTCGCGTGTGACCCTTCTTGGATCATATATAAACGGCCGTATAAATTTCGTTGAGATATTTCCATAATTCTAACAGTCTTCCCCACGAAGCAAAGCACATATGGCTTGTGAAAGGCAGCTCATATTATCATGGCCAAAAATATTGCAATGGGAGCAATGTGGATTGCAACAACTAGCTGATCTCGCATTCCAATTTTTGCATCGAGCTCAATCAATGCTCTGGCATAACTGTGTCTTCCCCACAAAGCAAAGCACATCTGGCTTGTATACGAGTCTAGAAGCATTGGTTTCCCCAACTTAGATGCTAACATACTAAGACCATCCTCAGTGTAAGCAACCAAGGGTACATTATATAACTTTACCCATACCGGAATTGAGGTAAAACCCTGTTTGACAAAGAGGTGTTTGGCATCCATTCATTTAGAAGAATAGGAGTCGATCGAATCATCCATAAACCCCTTTCCATAACCTGTTCCATACGATCCCTCGAACCAAATTGAAAAAAGAAAAATCCAGCATCATTCATCATAACTCGCTTCAATCCAAATTTAGCCCAAGTGTTTTTAACATAATTTTCAACAACAAGAAAGGCAAGCCTTTCACCCAAAAAGTAACCATATCTATTAGAAAATATGCTAGTAACTTCCTTAATTGCCTCAATAGGGATCACCAAATCAGCTCCGTCAACATTGGAATTTACATTCATGAATCGAAAATTAACTTTTTTACCTGAACCATTGTTGATTGGCGTATCATTCTTAACAGCAGAGGCATAAGATACACGTTGAGTACCATTTATAACATCCATGACTTCATTGTTACCACCACTCACTCCACTTTGATCGTTCAAAGATGATTTAGGGTTTATATCTACGTCTTTATTAACCTCATCAACAGGTTCCCCATTCCTAACAGGAGTAGCAGATTTTGGGTCATTATTGACCTTATTAGAGGGATCACTTCCATAGCAAAAGTAGAGTCAGACTTCTTGAGAATCCGGACAGGTTGTTGTGTCGGTTTACCCGACATACTAGATATTCTATCAAATCTATCACGTATATTCTGAAACTTGAAATCAATATCAGCTCTCTTCATCCCCCACAATCACCCATGCAAACAAAAGAACGAACAAGGACAATAGATAAGCGTTTTAGAAAAAATACCAAAAGAACAGAAAACCCTAACTCTCTATAGCGCAATAAAAACCCTTGAAAACTTATCGAACAAAAAGAATTGACAAGGAGGCAAATAATAATCGACAGATTACACTTGAAACCATGATAACTCAAACTGATTGAAAACGATATAGGGTTATAGGAAAGAAAGTAGAAATCGCCATAGGAGAGAGAGATAATTTTTTTTCTTTTCTTTTCTAATAATTAAATCGATATAGTTTTTTTTTTTTGAAAGGTGAATTTCGCTAGAGAGCTCCCTCGAAGTAGAAATGTCTATTTCAAATACCCGATGAGGAAAAAAACCCCTACTAATCCGTCTGAAGTCACGACAATTAATAGGGGTAAACCTTGCCCCCCAGACTTGAACCCGGGTATACCCAAGTCAAATCCTCATAAAGGGACTTCATATGTCCTCCCCAAGGCTTGAACACAAGACCTCTTGAATGAGGGATGATGTTTCAACCACTGAGCTAATGCTCAAGGACAATTAAATCGATATAGTTGTTTTTCCTTCATTAAAATCAAAAGACAAACATTTTTAATTAACTAAAAAAAAAGGGTAATTGGATGGAAACCCCCTAATCCCATGTACCATTTGGTACCCACTAATCCCCCAGCCAAGCTAGTGTCCAGGTGATTCTCAACCACTTAATAAACTCAATGAATTAACTATTGGGGATATCATCTATGCCGTCAAATTTAGATGCCGTTAGGTTAAAATTAGAAGGCAATGATGTTTACATCTAAATTGAAAGAGTTAAGTTGTAAATTTGTCTAAAATACCCTTTTTTTGTTGTATCTTCTTTGGATAATGTTTGCTACATAACTGATTTTCTCTTAAATATTTTCAATAAAATTTATTATATTCTAAACAAACAAAACCTAAATAATTGACCATTTTTTTAGGTGCCTATAAATAAAACTTACAATGGTCAACAAGATATATGCTCGTGAGACAAAAGTTTAAAGTATTGATAGGTATATAACGCAAAAAAAACTACAAAATTATTTTTGTATTTTAGGCTAAATAAAATAAAATAAGTAAAAAGACAATATAAAAAATGATAGATAAAAAATCCACCACCAAGTTTCGTGGAGGACGAGCCACCGGAATCAAAGATAAAGGAAATTAACATTCCGGCCCACCATTATATTTGATAAAGGTTTAGCCACCACAAAAACTGATAAAAGAATCAAAGATTTAAGACCTCACGACTATAATTGATAATGCACGAACCACCACAATCATAGATAAATAGGTCACTTCAAACCACCATGATCACAGATCTATAAAGGTGTAAGGTCGTTAATAGGTTGTGATAGTTATGTTGAGGTGCAGAATCCTTCAACATAACTTGTCGATTAACAACTGTTGAGTGTCAGATTTCGACTTTTAAGACCTTGCTATATTAAGATAACGACAAAGCTAACTACCAACATTTTCGAAATGAATAAACTGTCGTTCCCAAGATCTTGATTGTCTGCGGGATCTTAGACCAATGCTACATGAAGTTATGGTTTAACGGCTATAAATCAAGATATTGGAAGAGTGAAGATACCTAGATATTGAATACTTTGCAATGGCTATATTTGATAACAGAAGATAATTCGAAAACTAATTCCATTCAGTACGAAAGAAATAAACGTCACAATGAAGATTTACCAAGTCAACCTAAGAATCCGGAACAGGAAAAGACTTCAGCACGTGTCAAAAAGACACACTTGCTACCTGGTCTTCGATGCTTGCTGTAGAAACTCTGAAGATCCCTAATATTTCAGGGAGTTAGTTAGTTAGATGTAACACTGCATAATTTAAAAAGCTAAATACAGTGATTTTTGTTATAGTTTTACTCTTAAAATAGTTTCCTAATATTTAAATTTGAGTTATGAGGGTGAAATTAGTTGGAACTTTAGTAGCTAAATACCCCTTTTATTTGTATTATGCGTGGCATTTAGGGAGGGTTCCAGCCTCTTTTTCCTTGATAACTCATCCTCCTACCTCCAACAAACACTTCTTCTTCCCCATTTTCAATTCTTCTTTTGTGTATGATTTCAATCCCATCTAAGTAAAAGGAAACTTCAAGTAGTATTAATAATAACATTCAAGTTGCTAACAAGGAAATTTGGAGATTTAGTGTGCGTGAGTGTGTATGGGTGTCGACACACACAAGGAAGGGAAGGAAGAAAAGTTTGTGATTGTTCATCCCTATCATTGTTGTTATCTTCCTAAGGTATGGTTTTGATTAATTTGATATTTGAAAAGTTTGTGATTGTTCATCCCTGTCATTGTTGTTATATTCCTAAGGTATGGTTTTGATTAATTTGATATTTGAAAAGTTTGTGATTTTTCATTCCTGTCAGTGTTGTTATCTTCCTAAGCTAATCAATTTGGGAATTTTAATGAATTGGGTATTTTGGTATTGAACCCTATGTTTTTGGTCAGTTTAGGACCATGCATGATATTTTGTGACTTCTCCATATTTATTTTGGTGATTTTGCGGTTATTGAGTTGGATTTTGGATTTGACTTTTGATGTTGTTGGTGACTAGTAAAGTCAACTGGATTTTGATGTTATTGAGTTTAGGAGCATGCATGATATTTGGTGACTTTTGAAAAGTTTGTGATTATTCATTCCTATCATTGTTGCTGTTATTTTGGATTTTGCTGTTATTGAGAGATGAAAATGATAATTTTGACCTGGTATAACTATATTGTTGTGACTATGAAAAGATGGACAAATGAGATTTTATGCAAAGATAAATTAGCTCAATAATAATATAAGTTTGGGAAGGGTTTAGGGTGGAGGGTGTCATGATACATCAAACCACACAACACATACCACCCACCAATAGCATGTTGTCAATTCATTTCAACTCATCAACCCAAAAACTTTTAATTTCTACAAGATGTCATGATACAATTTACATTTAATTTATATTATTATAATTATAACTACAATAAACAAAAATAATAAACAATTACATAAAACAATATAAAACATAAAATTAAAACATATAACTTCATTAAAAAATAAAAAGTAGTTCATTGCATAACAATTTAAAAAAACAATCGCAAATACATGTCTAAAAATTAACCGTCCATCCATATTTTGCCTCTACCTCACGTTTTTTCAGAAGAGTCCACGCTAACAGTGATGGGTCGGCGATGTCATCATGAGGTTGGCGAAAAAACTTGTGGTCGCGATACATACTCTTTTCCTCAAAGTGATGGAGTTGTGCCGCCAACAATTGTTGTGTTTTCTCTTCTTGTTCATCCAACAGAGCTACTTATTTTGACGTGTAAGTGTCGATTCTCTCAGCAACACTAGCCTTTGACCATGCTTCACCAGCGCTCATTTTTCCTTTTCTTGGTCGTATAGGGGTAGTCTCGTCATTCAAATCTGGAAAAATAGGGTCAAAGTCGTTGCAAGCCGACTCATAGTTTCCCGATTCTGATGACTTTCTTCTTTTGTCGGAATGAGAGGACGACCCATCACCACCCACACACGGTTCCAACCATTTATCATGTTTTCTCACACCCTCCCAAGCTAGTACATGAATAAAAGGTTTATTGCCTGTTTTCTTACTATAATCGGTCATGGCATTATTCATCATATCAAGATCATTATAATGATGAGCGTTCATTTTGTGATAAAAACCCTATCAAAAGGCCACATTTCAATGTCTAAAATGAGTTAATATTCCGGAACTATTGGTACTTAATGGATTCGATATTTACGCAGGTTCACGGAAGATGCGAGTGAGGGTAAATGGCATCAAGTAACTCAAGATGAAGGCCTATGAAGTTACAAGACACAAGGAGGTGATTCGGGAGTCGAACGAAGCGAATCGAGAAGCAGCAGGAGCTGCCAGCGCCGTTGGCCGCTGGCCCAACATCAGTAGGCCCCAGCGCCGCTGGGCGGCCCAGATCAGCAACCAACTTTATCACCTATTTAAGCCAAAGCAGCCCTCAAAACCCTAAGAGAGAGCCGATTCAGCAGCCCTAGCCGCCCACAACAAACCCTAGGTCGACTTTGTAGATTCCAAGGAGGTTTTGGAGCTTCTAACACCTTCCGATCTTCATCTTCTACCTAGATCTACTCTTTTATTTTACTTTCAGTTGGTAAACAATGTCTTTCATCTTTTCAGACTTTGTTATTCCTTTAATAATGGTAGGCTAATAGGCTGAATACTTGTTTGGATCGATGTGATCATGTAGACGTTTATCTATTTTACTTTATTTGTTAGATCTGTTGGAGTGTGTTTTACTGTTTATCGTAGATCCATGTTTTACTAGTTCTTCATATTATTATCGGTTCTATATCTGAGTGTATTAGTTTAATTCTGATGATCGGTGTATAATCATACACTAGGATTAATACATAAGGATGGAAAACACTAGTCGGTCTTTAACTAGATGTAAAAGGTGATTCACTTATAACTGAGGGATCCAGAACCATAGTAATTAGGATGAATAGAACATGATGCTTAACAATGTCAGACGTGATCCAGTGACCAGGAAACGTGCACTGTGGTCACCGGAGGGAATTATTATCTGGTCATGGCTTAAGAACCGGGTATACTAAAAGGTGAATTAGTAACACAAACTTTAGGTCATTATTGCTTAAACAATGAATCTAATGAGAATTTGTTTAAAGAGTAGTGTGAGTATAGGGACATCACTAAACTTAGGCAAAGTGAATCTAACGAGAATCTGAGCCGTGATTAAGTTTCCAACATTCTAGCAAGTAGGTAGAATGATATCTGGTCGTGTCATGAGATCTGAGATGCCAAACAAGTATTTTAATTTTATTACTGTTATTTGCTTTTTCAAACTATTTTCAGACTAAGCCTCTCGCTGAATAAGCGGTTGCGACTTCTATTTACTTTTCAGTTTTTAATTAGTTTAATAGAAAATCGTGACAACCCCCAACCGCTAGAATTACACATTACTAGATTAGGTAACGCAACGCGTCCCTGCGAACGATCCTGTAACTTATCACTTACTATACTACATCTGATCGGGTCCCCTGTCCGTTAAGGTGTGTGTGTTTTGAGATAATTACTTGTACAACATTTTTATAAATTTAAACACGAAACAAAATCTACACCCATCAAGTGTTTTGGCGCCGTTGCCGGGGACGCGACACGTTCTTAGTTTAGTAGTGTAATTAGATCCTACTTTGTGTTTCGGCACGAAGTAGTTACTTTTCAGTTTTTAGGTTAAGTAATTTTAGGGTTTAGTAGTTAAGTCTAGTTAGTTAATTTAGCTAGTATTTTCATTTTCTTAAAATTTTCAAAAATCCAAAAATATTTTCTTTTTCATTTTTAGTTTAAGTAGTGTAGTTTAGTTTTCATTTCATTTTTATATTGGTGCGTTTGACGTTTTTCTTTGAGTTTTGCAGTTTTACTTAGGTAATCAAGCTGGAGGACAACTCGAAAAGCAAGAACACTAGGGCACCACCACAACCGAAGATTAGGATACACCAATTAGAAGGAGCTTCATCAAACCCACCGAAATCACCAACCGAACCAAACTCACCTAGATCCGAAATGGACGCCTTTGACCGACCCATGATGGAGAGAACGAGAGCCGTAGCCCCTACACCGGGATCGGCTATTGTTCCACCAAACCTAGGAGATTCGTTCTCAGTCAAAGGACACCATCTTAAGTTAATCCAAGACAACCAATATGACGGCCGAGCCAAATCCGACCCCATAAGCATGTAAGCAGGTTCACAAGTTTGTGCAAAATGTTCAAATACGGAGGAGACGTCACCGATGACGATGTGAAACTTAGCTTATTTCCGTCGTCTCTCGTGGGAGAGGCACGTGCTTGGTTCGATGAGCTCGATGAAGGTACCATCACCACATGGAATCAACTTCGCGAACAATTCGTCTCGCGATTCTTTCCCCCTAGTTTAGCAAGGAAAATGCTTCGAGACATCAAGGCTTTCAGGCAAGACGAGGGTGAATCACTAGTTGATGCATGGAAAAGGCTTAGAGAAATGATCATAAATTGCCATGGGAATGGACTAGAAAAGGACGAGATCATGGAGATTTTATTCTATGGTTTAACCAAGAGTTCCCAAAAGGATTTAGACCTAGCCGACGGTGGTAACTTTTTGTACAAGTCTACCAATGACGCGTACAAAATGATGGAGGATATGGTGCAAGCTAGCTTAGCTCGAGATTTGGATGACAAGGATCGAGATAGAAGGCCGAGAAGGACCGTGGCTAGCATTGAAAGCAGCTCCGACAATGAGGTAATTCATGAACTTAAAGCTTTATCTAACCGTTTTTCCACTTTTGAAGATAGGTTGGACATTATGGACAAGGACCTCAAGGTGATTGCACACGGGTGCAACAATTGCGGAGGAATGCACTATACCGAAGATTGTGAATAGGAGGCTACCGAGCAAGTCAATTTTGTCCAGAACCAATACCGAGGAGGCTATCAATGAGGACTATTCCAAAGAAACCCCGGTAATTCTAACTTTAATTCTAGTTATGCTAGAAATAACTTTAGTTCTTTTCAAAATAGGTGACAAAGGAACAATGGTCAACCCGAGCAACCAAGAGTGGAGAATGAAGTCAAGGAGGATCCGATTGCCAAGCTCACCACCATGATGGAGAAGTACATGGAGATGAATGACAAGAGGCACGACTCCTTGGACAAGTATACGAGGTTCCTAAATGAGAAGATTGCTAACCTTGACCATAAAGTGGATGCCGTGGTAAGAGATCAACAATCCGGTATCAAGGGTTTGGAGAGAAAGCTGGAGAAATGGATGGAGCAGGTTGCTAAGAAGGAAAATGGTCTTCTTGCAAGCAATGCACAAGCCAATCCAAAGCCGAACCCTCAAGGAGGCCCTAACACGAGTCAAAAGTACCAACCACCAATCGGACGCAACGAGAATGTGAACGCCGTGTTCACTGAAGGTAATGACTCAACTGAGCTTTCTAATGATTTTTGTGAAGTGTCCAATCGAGTACAGGTCATACGGGAGCCAAACAAAGAAGAAACGAGCAAAAATGCAAAACTGGATTCTGTCCAGACTGCCTCAGCGCTGCTGGCTGGAAGGCCCAATGCCGCTGGAGAGCCCAGCGCCGCTGGTGGCTCCGTCAGTCCAGATTCGCGCGAAACTTCGTTTTCAGCTATTTTTCAAGGAGATGTCGAGACCCAATTCGCTTCAAAATGCAAAATCAAAGATGGGGACGACTCGGACAGTAGGGATGAAGTTCAAAATCCCGAGGCACCGGATGACGGGACACAACTACCACAAGCATCTGAAGATCCAAGAAGTTTTCTTATTCCTTGCACTATTAATAATGAATACTTGTCATATGCATTAGCTGATTTAGGGTCGAGTATTAATGTTATGTCTACTGTGATTTATGAGAAACTTACCCTTTGTTTGCTAAAACCCGTTAACATCAGCATTCGGTTAGCCGATCAGACTTACCAACAACCCAAGGGGATTGTCGAACGAGTCCATTTCAGGGTTAAGGAATTAGAATTTTGGACTGAGTTTGTTGTGCTTGATTCGGTAAGCGAAGTAGTGATACCCCTAATTCTAGGCCGACCAACCCTAATGGGGATCGATCCTCCCCTTCCCATGGCTATCTTTTCGATTTGCCCTAGTTAATCTTGTAAATGTGTCCCTCTCATTGATTCTCGAATCAGTTGAAGTGCATGTTTGAGATCCTTCTAGGTTTTTCGATTGGTATAGTTTCTGTTTTTGCCGAAACCCTAGTTTGTATTTTTTGTTTTTTTCCTGATCGGTTACCTTGTTTGGATCGCGGCTACCCTTGCGTAGTTTAGCTAGATCGTTGAACTTGTTAACAGACTGGTAACTGGTTGACTTGCACTGGTAGGAACCTTACTGAATGACTTGTACGGAACCTTCTTCTTCAGTTGTCTTTCAATCTGGATAGCCATCTTGCATGCACCTTCATATGTCCAGATAGGCTGCAACTCAATCTTCTCAGAGATGGCAGCGTTCAGACCACCAAGAAATCTGGCAATAGTGTGCTCTTCAGTTTCATTCACACCAGTTCTGGTCTTCAGTTGCTCAAACTCTCTAATATACTCCACAACTTCTTTAGCACCTTGCTTCAGATTATTCATCAGTAGATACTGATCTTGCTTGTACGACTGGGGAACAAACCTTTTCTGCATGACCTCCTTGAGTTTGGACCAGGTCTTGATTTTACTTTTGCCCTTGTACTCCCTTTCAGATTTCATGTTATCATACCATGATGAAGCATATTTCTTAAGTTTAATAACCTTTTATTTCCATTATTCTGTCCATCACCTGGACCCATTCAAAATACTCTTCTGGGTTAGAAGACCCATTAAAATCTGGTGGATCTATCTTAATATCCCTAGTATCATCACCCTTATGCCTCCTACGCCTTTCTCTGGGATGTGGAACATCATAATCACTAGAGTTTCTGGGTGTACTATCAGATCTTTCACTAGGACCTTGAGATTCAGAATCTCTTTCACTAGCAACAATATTTTCTCGATTAAATCGTAAACCACCATCTTCTAACATATGGACTATTTTACTAAGAGCTTCTTGTAGATCTTCTATTTGCCTATCTCTTCTAACATTATGAGCTTCTTCTAAAGTCATATCTCGTCTATATGCCATTTATATTCAACAAACAATAAATTTATATCAGCAACAACTAGATCTAAACAATCAACAAACAGATCTGACTAAATCAAAATGAGATCTAAACAAATAATACCCCAACGGACAAAAAGATTAAGAAACCTTTTTCAAAACCTGTCTCTGATACCAAATTTGATGCGTAAATCACGCGACAAACGACAGCGGAAGACTATTTTTGGTATTTTTTGGATTTTATATGAAATAAACAACAAACAAGACAATAAAATTAAAAATGATAGATAAAGGAATCCACCACCAAGACTCTTAAAGGCCAAGCCACCGGAATCAAGGATAAAGGAAACACTCCGCCCCACCACTACAATCGATAAAGGTCTAGCCACCACGATTATAGATAAAGGAAACCGAATATTTAAAAGACCTCACCACAATATTTGATAAAGAACAAGTCACCACAAATATTGATAAAGGGGTCACTCCTAACCACAAGATCAAAAGATCTCTAAAGGTAAAAGAAGATTTTTGTAAGAAATAGAGGCTGCTCTATTAATTTCATTCAACATCAACTTACTTTACAAAGAGAAATAAAACCTCTATTTATAGCCACATGCTACTACCTAGGAAATAACGAAATACAATAAAATAATCAAAAAGCTGTCATGTGCTAAGGACAGCCACTAATTATTCAACCAATAAGAAATGGACAAGTAAAGCTTCTAGAAACATTCTCCTGCACGTGGTCCTGCAATACCGTTAATTACACGCTCCTTCCTTGACAGCTGTCATTCCTTCTTTATTGGACCCACAGACATAGGACTTCAGTGGGAACTTTATTATCTGGACCGCAACTGGAGATAATATCTGGAGCACTTCACTGGTGGTCTTCAGTAGTGGTTACTGGAGCAGTTATCTGGAGCAGTCATCTGGAGCGCTTCACTGGAGTGCTTCACTGGTGGACTACCAGAGTTGGTTACTGGAGAAACTTGCCACTGGAGGAGTGTTACTACTGGCGACTGGACTTGTTCAGAAAAGACTTGTCTAAAATGGGCCACTGCTGGCAGAATCAACATGGCTTGTTCAGATGGCATGATCAGCTCAGTTTCCTTTAGCTCAGTTAACTTCTTCAGTTCACTGGGTTCCTCCAGTTCAGTGAACCTGGACATTTCCGCATCATTAGACTTGCCTATCCTGTTGTGGAATATTTTGCTCAGAATAATTGGAAGAAATTTCGGTTGCAAAAGATTATGATGAATGCTGAGGGATTCTTTTTCTTTAAATTTTCTGAGAAGAAAGGTATGATGGATGTGCTTGAAGGTGGCCCATGGATTATATGTAATATGCCTATCTTTCTGAACACATGGTCACCGACTACTAAATTTAAAAGAGAAGATATTAAAGATATAGCAGTTTGGATAAAAATCCATGACGTACCACTCGCTGCATATACTGATGATGGGTTAAGCATGCTTGCTACCAAACTAGGTAATCCCAAACTTCTTGATGCTTATACGAACTCTATGTGTATTGAATCATGGGGCCGGAGCAGTTATGCCAGAGCTTTAATAGAAATTTCGGCATCTATGGAGTTTAAGGATGAATTAACCATGGCGATTCCTACTTTGGATGGTGAACACTATGTTAAGGAAACTATGCGTGTTGAGTATGAATGGAAACCGCCAAGGTGTGCAACATGCTGTATTTTTGGACATAACAATGATGAATGCCCAAAGAGAGTACGACCAGCAGCAAAACAAGCTGTAAAAGTGGGCGATGATGGTTTCATTGAAGTGAAGAGTAAAAAGAGAAGTAATTCAGGTTTTACCATGAACAAGCCAAAGCAGAAATTTGAATACAGACCGGTTTCAAAGTCGACAAGTTCCTCTAATGTAGTTAGTACGTCCAAGCATCATGTTCCTACTAAGAATCAATATGAATTGTTAAATGACTATGGACCTAGTTGCAATGAACCTCTTTTTGAGCCTATTAGTGTTGAGAATAAATCAGAGGAAACACGTAACCCTATTAATATAAAAAAGGTTGATGACATTGAAGACGATGAGGATGATGAAGTTGAAGAAGTGTTTTCTGAATTTGATGCTTATATGGCTGCTGGTACACGGCAAAAAACACAGACTGAGGGGGCAAGCACTCCCGGTGAGGACGGTTTAAATGGGTAGCATCGCCACTTGGAATATACGGGGTTTGAACCGACCCCTTAAACAGAAGGAGGTTCAACAAGTTGTGAGTGAAAATCATTTAAACTGTTGTGCAATTTTAGAATCCCATGTGGATGTTTCAAAGCTTTTTGATGTTTGTAAGAAGGTTTTTAGAAAATGGGACTGGACTTCGAATGGCAGTGTATGTGTAAAGGGTACTCGAATTATTTTAGGCCGTAATTCAGAAGTGGTGGATGTTATGGTTTTGGCGCAAACTGATCAAGTTATGCATACTCAAATTATGTATAAACTTGACAAAAAGACTTTCTTTTGTTCTTTTATTTATGCAGATAATTATTACAGGAGAAGACGGGAGTTATGGACTAATCTTTCTGGTCATAAACTGTTTGTTAAAGATAAGCCATGGGTGATTCTTGGTGACTTCAATTCAGCTCTTAACCTTGAAGACATTTACTTTGGCTCTTCAACTATTAATATTGGAATGCGGGACTTCAAAGATTGTGTTGAAGACATTGAGGTAATAGATGTTAATTGTTCAGGAATCTATTATACTTGGACGCAGAAGCTAAAAACAGGAAATGGCATCTTGAAGAAACTTGATAGAGTAATGGGTAATATCCATTTCTGTCGTGAATTCCCAACTGCTCATGCTATATTTCAGCCATATAGGATTTCGGATCATTCCCCATGTGTGCTCAAGATTCCTAATGTTACTAGAGACCGTCCGAAGCCCTTTAAATTTGCAAATTTTTTAGTTCATAAGGAGGAATTTGGGAACATTGTAAAGGATAATTGGAATTACAGCATCTAGGGTTGCAAAATGTATAGGTTGGTTATGAAGTTAAGAAAGCTGAAGCATCCTATGCGAAAGCTGCTACTTAAACAGGGTAATATTCACGTTCGTGTTACTACTCTAAGAGATGAGCTTGACAGAATTCAGAAAGCTCTTGATCTTAATCTGGGGGACGTCAATCTTAAAATCCAAGAAGCTGATGTGTGTAATAAGTTCAAAGAGGCTGTGATTGATGAAGAACGGAATTAAACAGAAATCAAAAATTGATTGGCTTGAGGTTGATGATTCTAATTCAAAATTTTCCCATAATTCGGTTAAAGCTAGACACCACCGAACCAGAACTGATAGGATAACGGATGTTCATGGGGTGGAGCATGAGAGTAGTGGGTGAGCCATGGCTTTAGTTGATCATTATGCGAACTTTCTTGGTACAAATGGGCCTGAAACTGTTTTTAATCCTGATGGGCTGTTTATTAATAAACTTACCAATCAGAAAGCTCAACAAATGGTTCAACCTGTTACTGATGAAGAAATAAAGGCGGCTATGTTCTCGATTGGGGATAATAAAGCTCCCGGGCCAGATGGTTATTCATCTTTGTTTTTTAAGTCGGCTTGGGATACCATTGGTAAAGAGGTTTGTCTTGCGATTCATGATTTCTTTAATAAAGGTCGTATTCTTAGTGAAATCAATCATACCTTCTTAGCTTTAATCCCAAAGATACCTACTCCTAGGTTGGTTACTGACTATAGACCGATCTCCTGTTGTAATGTTCTGTACAAGTGTATAAGCAAGATCATAACCAACAGAATAATGGAGGGCCTTGATGACATTGTTGATATAAACCAATCAGCATTTGTTCCTCGAAGACGGATTTCTGACAATATCTTACTTACACAGGAATTAATGCATAATTATCACAGGGAAATTGGTCCATCCAGATGTGCTTTTAAGGTGGATATCCAAAAAGCGTATGACACGGTTGACTGGATGTTCCTTAAGGCGATATTAGAGGGGTTTGGTTTCCACCCCACTATGGTTAGCTGGATTATGACATGTGTTACTAGTGTTTCTTTCTCTTTGAGTATTAATGGTAATATCCATGGGTACTTTAAAGGGAAAAGGGGTTTACAACAAGGTGACCCGATGTCTCCTTACCTTTTTACACTTGTTATGGAAGTTCTGTCATTGATTTTGAAGAATTCAGCTCTGAATTCTCCTAACTTTCGATTCCATAACCAGTACAAGAAGAACAGTATTATTAACCTTTGTTTTTGCAGATGACTTATTCCTTTTTGCTCGGGGTGATATTGCATCAGTCAAGATTTTGATGGACTGCCTTATTAGGTTTACAAAGGCTTCGGGTCTTACTCCTAGCTTAGCAAAAAGCACTGCCTTCTTCTGTAATGTTCCGGACCATGTAAAGCAAGCAATTTCTGGTATAATCCCTTTTGAGGAAGGCCAATTACCGGTACGTTATTTAGGAGTTCCTTTGATTTCTTCAAGACTTTTACATAAGGACTGCAGCGTGCTTGTTGAAAAGATGGAAGCTAGAATTGGTGATTGGAAAAACAAGTCCCTTTCTTTTGCTGGCAGGTTGCAACTTATAAACTCGGTATTAACATCTATGCATGTTTACTGGGCTTCTGTGTTTATTTTACCGGTTAGTATTGTAAAGGATTTGGAGAAAAAGATGCGTGGATTTCTTTGGTGCCAAGGACTTATGGCAAAAGGGAACGCAAAGGTAGCTTGGAAAGATTGCTGTCTCCCAAAATATGAGGGGGCCTTGGTATTAGACGTATCCGTGATGTTAACAAAGCGCTAATGACTTCTCATATATGGAGTATTGTTAATAAACGAAGGTCCCTTTGGGTTAATTGGATATATTCTAACAAACTCAAAGACAGGAATTTTTGGGATGTTAAATTACATGCTGGTAGTGCTTGGGGTTGGAGGAAAATTTTATTGATGCATGATACTATACGACCACATATTATTCATTGTATCGGTAATGGGGCTTCCACTTCAGCTTGGTTTGATTCGTGGCTTTCTATCGGCCTTTTGTGCAAATATGTTACTAATAGAGAGATCATCGAGCTGGTTTCAATGCAAAGTCATGTGTTAATGAATTGGTAAACAATGGTAGCTGGACTTGGTTGATAGCTTGGTATGACTTATTTCCTGTGCTCATCAATGCTAATCCTCCTGTTCTCCAACAAAATAAACCCGATTCAATTGTTTGGAAGGATACTGAAGGAAATCTAGTGTCGTATTCAGCTGGTTGTACGTGGGATTCCATTCGACTACAACAACAAAGTGTACCATGGGTGGATCTTGTATGGTTTCCACATTGTATTCCTAGGCACTCGTTTCTTGTATGGCTAATTATGAAGGAAAAGCTGAAGACTCAGGACAAGCTTAAGCATTAGGATGTTAGTGGTTCCACTAACCTGAATCTAATGTGTTGCTCACTCTGCAAACGTGGTCCTAACTCCCATGCACATCTGTTTTTTGAATGTGATTATGCATCGCAGGTGTGGAATCTTGTAAAACCTCTAGCTATGTTGCAACATGTGTCTTGCAATTGGAAATATATTACCAGCCTCTTAATGACAAAGGGTGGCTCGAATTCTGCAAGGATTGTGATTGGAAAACTACTTGTAGCAGCCACTGCATACTTTATATGGCAGGAGAGGAATTGCAGGTTATTCACCTCTAATGAACAATCTGTAATGCAAATACGCGACAGGATTGTGTATACAGTGCGCCTCAAGTTGATTACTCTGAAGTTCAAGAAGAAGACTAAAGGTTTGAGCGTATTGGATAACTGGAAGCTACAGACGTAGCGGGTGCTGAAGAGAAAGCAAAAGAACCTTGACTGAAGTTTAGCGTTCTTTATATAGTTTTATTTAGTACACTGTAACTATAGTGGCAGTTTGTTATCCATAGTTGTTTTCATGTTTTTACTAATCTAACATACAAACGGGAATGTCGTTTGTATGAATTAGTAGGGTATTCTGCCTTACTACTTGTAATAACTGTTTTTGGGTGATATAAAAGCTGACCGGGGTTTCAATTCCCCTTTACCCAAAAAAATTCTAGGCCGACCATTTTTGCATGCTGCGGGTGATATCATCCATTCCCTTAAACGAGAGATCTCTTTAGCTAATGGTCAAATAAGAGTCAAATTGCCCGTTTTAGACTCTAGGGATGTCAACTTTGATGAAATGTGTATGAATGTGGAGGTTGGATAAGATGGAAAACCCTTAGACATAGGCGACTACGTTAGGAAAGCACGTAGTTTCTCATTTCACGAAGGCCTAGACTTATCCAGACCACATAGGAGAGGATTGAGTGTGCTATATAGGGAAACCAATATTAAGGAATTGGAGGAGCTTTTAGAAGAAACCGAAAAGGGAATAGATAAGGGAAATAGGTTATTGATTGGAATAAATAAGTTTCTAGACGACCTAGGTTGGAATGATGTAGAAGACCAACCGTTATCTGAATATAAACCTTATTTGTCAACCGATGCCCTAGGAGATCCGACAATCTTTGAAGTTCATTGTTCGATACAGGATTGTATAGGAAGTCATGTATACATAGACGCTAGAGCAATGGTTAACATATTCCTTTTGGAGTTTTATACCAGGTACACTAGGAAAGAGTTTGGAAAGGTGATCTGGGAGGATAAGGTAATTAGAATTTTTAAGAATGTTAATATTAGGGTTCGGGGATTTGTTGAGAAAGTCATAGTATCAGTTGATGATTTAAAATTCCGGACAGAGTTCTTTCTAGTAAAATAAAATGTGGTAACTGGAAATGAATTCATTTTAGGTTAACCCTTTCTAAGAACTGCATGCAACGATATTAACACTAAGATAGGAGAGTTAATGCTACAGTCGGGGATTAATATATTGAAGGTTAGTAAGAAGTCCATAAGTGAGGATAATCCCTATGGTTTTGACTGTAAGACTAAGCTTTGCCAAGGACAAGGATAAAGGATGAATATCGAGTCATATTTGGAAGACACATCCGACATTTATATTCGATACAACCCCACGGGAACCGGCCCCCGACCGACCCCGTTTTCTTCCTCAACCTAGTTCCTAGGCCGAGTCCGGCTGAAGACTCGTTAAACTTAGCGCTTCTTGGGAGGCAACCCAAGCCGTATTTTCATTTTCATTTTCATTTTTATCTTTTTAGGAATATGTGACTAATTGCAATTAAGTGAATTGTTTTGAACATTATCGTTTGTGATCTGTTTTATATGAGTTATATCTTTAGAATCACAGATGCAAGCTTTCAATGGATGAAGGAAACAAGTAACTTATTGCAATCGTATTTCGTTTTTATTTTTATTTTTATGTTTTAGCTTGTTATTTTCCTATTTTATATTTTGATTGAAGTGTGCAGGAGTATTTAGTTTTGTAGTCTGAAGGAAACCATGCACCTGGTCAAAAGCTAAGTGTGGGGGAATGCCGGAATCAAATCGTGAAGGAAAATCAGACATCAAAGTAAGTACATGACTCGCAAGCGCCGCTAGAGGACCTCTAGCGCCGCTGGGAATGCATCTGGGCATCCCAGCGCCGCTCCATGAAGCCCAGCGTCGCTGGACCTGCCCTTGTGCAGTCCAGCGCCGCTCCCACATTACCAGCGCCGCTCCCAGTATCTGCCAGCACACCAGATCATGATGAGCGTCCATATTGTGATAAAAACCCCTATTGAAAGGCTTCATTTCAATGTCTAAATGAGTTAATATTCCAGAACTATCGGTACTTAATGGATTCTATGTTTATGCAGGTTCACGGAAGATGCGAGAGAGGGTAAATGGCATCAAGTAACTCAAGATTGAAGCCTATGAAGTTACAAGACACAAGAAGGTGATTCGGGAGCCGAACGAAGAAGTACGAGAAGCAGCAGCAGTTGCCAGCGCCGCTGGCAGCCATGCCAGCGCCGCTGGAGCCCATCCAGCGCCGCTGGAGCCCATCCAGCGCCGCTGGAGCCCATCCAGCGCCGCTGGACCCATCCAGCGCCGCTGGGAGCCCATCCAGCGCCGCTGGGAGCCCATGCCCAGCGCCGCTGGGAGCCCATCCAGCGCCGCTGGGCGGCCCAGTTCAGAAACCGACTTAAACACCTATTTAAGTCGAACTAAACCTCAAAACCCGAAGAGAGAGCCGATTCAGCAGCCCTAGCCGCCCATATTCAACCCTAGGTCGACTTTGCAGATTCCAAGGAGGTTTTGGAGCTTCTAACACCTTCCGATCTTCATCCTCAGCCTAGATCTACTTTTCTATTTTACTTTCAGTTGGTAAATAATGTCTTTCATCTTTTCAGACTTTGTTATTCCTTTAATAATGTCAGGCTAGTAGGCTGAATACTTGTTTGGATCGATGTGATCATGTAAACGTTTATTGTTTTACTTTATTTGTTAGAATCTGTTGGAGTGTGTTTTACTGTTTATCGTAGATCCATGTTTTACTAGTTCTTCATATTATTATCGGTTCTATATCTACATGTATTAGTTTAATTCTGATGATCGGTCTATAATCATACACTAGGATTAATACATAAGGATGAAAAACATTAGTCGGTCTTTAACTAGCTGTAAAAGGTGATTCACTTGTAACCGAGGGATCCAGAACCATAGTAATTAGGATGACTAGAACATGATGCTTAACAATGTCAGACGTGATCCTTTGACTTGGAAACGAGCACTGTGGTCACCGGAGATAATTACTATCTGGTCATGGCTTAAGAGCCGGGTAACTAAAAGATGAACTAGTAACACGAACTTTAGGTCATTAATGCTTAAACAATGAATCTAATGAGAATTTGTTTATAGGGTAGTGTGAGTCTAGCGACATCACTAGTTAATTAGGCAAAGTGAATCTAACGAGAATCTGAGCCGTGATTAAGTTTCCAACAGTCTAGCAAATGGGTAGGATAGTATTTGGTCGTACCATGAGATCTGAGATGTCAAACAAGTATTTTAATTTAATTACTGTTATTTGCTTTTTCAAACTATTTTCAGACTGAGCCTCTCGCTGAATAAGCGGTTGCGGCTTCTATTTACTTTTCAGTATTTTTAATTAGTTTAATAGGAAATAGTGACAACCCCACAACCGCTAGAATTACACATATTACTAGATTAGGTAAAGCAACGCGTCCCTGCGAACGATCCTGTAACTTATCACTAAACTATACTACATCCGATCGGGTTCTCTGCCCGTAGGTGTGTGTTTTAGGATAATTACTTGTACAACATTTATAAATTTAAAAGCAGAAATAAAAACCACCATCAAGTTTTTTGGCGCCGCTGCCGGGGACGCGACGCATTCTTAGTTTAGTAGTGTAGTTCGATCCTACTTTGTGTTTCGGCACAAAGTAGTTACTTTTCGGTACTTAGGATTAAGTCATTTTAGGTTTAGTAGTCAAATTAGGTCAAATTAGGTTTTTAGGTCAAAATTAGGGTTTAGTTTAAATTAGCTAATATTTTTGATTTTCTTAAAATTTCAAAAATCCAAAAATATTTCTATTTTATCGTTTTTAGTTGTTAAGTTTAGATTCTTTGCATTTAGGTTAGTTTCATTTTAGTTCTTGAAGTTACTAATCGTTTTCGTGTTTTGGTGTTTGTTTTCGTTCTTGTTTTCTTTTGCTTTCATTTTTGTTTAGTGTGTTTCAGCTAAGATAGGTATAATGCATCGAAATCGATTTGAGATACCCGTTTCGGAGATGGAAAAAGGTGTCTACAAGGCAAAAATCAATCCCGAGATCTGCACAGCAAGGACCAGCGCCGTTGGGAAGAACCCAGCGCCGCTGGGTATTCAGGCCAGCGCCGCTGGGGAGGTCTGCACAGCAAACAGAACTTAATTTGCAAAGTTCCACTGTTCGTAAGCCGCTCAGCAACAAAAATGGAATGGATCTACATCTGAATGAAGGAGAATACGAGCTCACAGTTTCGTTTAGCCATTGTGAAATAACGAATAAGGTGGGTAACTTCCGACAAGAAAACTATGGTAGTCACAAGGAAGCTTTAAGAGGAGTGACGAATCTGGCGGATGAACTAGGGCAACACGTGCTTTTGGTTTGGAAATACAAAGAGATGGATGATCACACAAAAAGGATAAGTAACTATTGTTTGCCGCTAGAATATAGGATTAAGGAAGCTTGCGGTATCTTAGAAGGACAAAGACAAGACATAATGAAGAAAATTAGGGACCAAGAGAAGATGCAGGCGGAGCGAACAGAGATGGTTGCAAGAATTGAAGCTAGGATCTCGAGCCGAAAAGTCAGATTTGAAGAACCTAGCGCGAGAACGGAGAAGCCAGCGCCGCTGGGAATGACACCCGCGCTGGGGGAGACTTCTGGACTCCGAATCATTTGAAAAGAGATGTTGAGAAGGTTGACAAGCCAAATAAGCCATCGAACACAAATAAACATCTTGAGTTGAGGCCACTACCGAGCAGGAAGGAGGATAAAGTTGGAAAAAAAAGGCAACGAGAAAACAATTCATTAGCAAATCGCCAAAAGAGAAAGCGTTAATAGCCGTAAAGAACTTTAAACAAGCAAAGAATGAGCCTTGGGGAAAAGCTTGGCAACGAATGAAAACGTTGGCAAATGAATTAACAACCGAGGACAGGAACATAAAGGAACAAATGAAAGCATTCTACAATGGGTTGAACATAGGAACAAGGAAGGCATTCAACGAAGGGTTGGTGAAAAGCATCATACTAACAGAACCCGAGAGGATAATGAAGTTCCTAGAGGAGTATGGAAGCAAAATCGCAAAATCAGCTACTGCCACGGAGCCAGCAGCGCCGCTGGGGACTCAACCCAGCCCCGCTCAGCCATGACCAGCGCCGCTGGCACCCCCTGTAGTTCCGACTTTCGCGAAATCAAATCCGTCACCACCCGAACCAGCCCTGGAAATCAAACACCGATCGACGTGGAGATGGTTGAAGCTACTGAAGCACGAAGGAACTCAGAAAACTTGGAGGAGAGAAAAGGAACGAACGTCAAGGAAGCTATAAGTCACTTCGAACGTTACCCAACGGGTACCGGCCCCCGGCCTACCTCGTATTTTTATTTTTATTTTTATTTTTTTTATTTTTATTTTTAGGAATATGTGACTAATTGCAATTGAGTGATTGTTTTAAATTTTATCATTTGTGATCTTTTTATGAGTATGTCTTTAGAATCACAGATGCAAGCTTTCAATGGATCAAGGAAACAAGTAACTTATTGCAATCGTATTTTGTTTTTATTTTAATTTTTAGCTTGTTATTTTCCATTTTTATATTATGATTGAAGTGTGCAGGAGTATATTGCTTTGTAGTCTGAAGGAAACCAGGCACTTGGCCAAAAGCTAAGTGTAGGGGAGTTCAAGCATCAAATCGTTGAAGAAATCAGACATCGAAACACGTACAGGAGTCGTAAGCGCCGCTAGGAGACCTCCAGCTCCGCTGGGACTGCATCTGGGCAGCCCAGCGCCGCTCAACACCTCCCAGCGCCGCTGGACCTGCACCTGTGCAAGTTCAGCGCCGCTCACCAACATCCAGCGCCGCTCAGGCACCCGCCAGCACCGCTACCTGCTTGACAGCGCCGCTCCCAGCTCCAGTCTGCACACCAGATCGCGAAAAATCCAAAAAAAAATAAATCAGAAAAACCCAAAAATCCAAAAAAATCGAAAAATCAGAAAATACCAAAAAGAAAAGAAGGTGGAGACGCATCGATGGATCGCCATCAAATGGAGCCGACGCAAGTTTTGGAAGATCTTTATCATTCAAATCGCTCCACAAATGCCATCTTCAACAACAATCATGCAACATAAGCCCGGGAAGTTTCGTTAATCCTTTTTCTTTACATGTTTTTCCTATTACCCTGTTATGTTAGCTCTAGTACAACGAGGACGTTGTACAATTTAAGTGTGGGGGGATGGAATAGGAAAAACCCGTGGTTTAATTGCTTGATTTATTCACAAGTTTTCTACTACTTAATTCATGCAAATTTTAAGTTTTTCTTGTGTCGGAAAACCATTTTGAGAATATAAGCTTTACAAGTAGACAAAATATGACGATAACTAAGCAATATTAGCTTTGGTAGATGAACGGTTAGTTAAGACTGTTAGTTTAACTATAGATTTATGGCTGTTCATTCTTCCAACTGGATTAGAGCTTAGACTGAAACTGTATGCGATTATGTTTGCCATAGCACATTTAGCCGGACTTTAATATGCCTAGCAATTAGAGCTTTCTAGTCATTAGTATAGGTGTATTAATTGGACTTAATTATATACGTGCTTGTGTAGGAAACTAGTTTAGACGTATGGTTCGCCTTAATTCTTACACTATTTAATGTGAACTAGTTGCATGCGGAGTAGGAGTATGAGTCATCTGGGGTCTCTGATAATGTCTATTGTATGAATAATGTAGTAATCTTAAGAAAGGCAATCAGTAGATTAATTAAAAGAGTTCAAAGAACTAATAACGAGTAAAATCTATATGCATCAAGTTATGTCGCTTTGCGCGTGGGGAACCACCGACCTGTCACCGCTGTCTTGATGTAAGGTATAAACTCTAACCATTAGTTGAGTTATGTCGCTTTGCGCGTGGGGAACCACCGACCTGTCACCGCTGTCTCAACTATTAATGATGATAATATCGTATAACTGCTTTAGTGTTTAGCTAGTGAGCATGACTGTAGTGTGAGAGTATGTCTAAGTAGTGACTCACAAGTACACAAACAATGAAATGTAAATGACTTGCTAGTAGCTAGTAGTTCTGATTGCTATACAAACCTTAATTAAGTGCTTAACTAGTCAGCAGAAAGAAGTAAGATTGAGCTGTAAGACATGTGGAAGTATAGAACTGTTTTAGAGGTATTAACACAAATAAAAAGTTAGCTTTTAGTTTTGATTGACCAATTATCTTGCCTCTAGCTATAGCTTACTAATTTTGTCTAAAACTTTCTCAAATCATTTTGCATGACTAATCTTTCAAATGTTTTAATGAAGTAGAATAACTTTAACACTTAAGCTGTCCGCTCATCATTGTTTTATTTTCTTGGACTATTTGCTTGAGTACAAGCAAAGACTTAAGTGTGGGGGTATATGATGAGCGTCCATATTGTGATAAAAACCCCTATTGAAAGGCTTCATTTCAATGTCTAAATGAGTTAATATTCCGGAACTATCGGTACTTAATGGATTCTATGTTTACGCAGGTTCACGGAAGACCCGAGAGAGGGTAAATGGCATCAAGTAACTCAAGATGTAAGCCTATGAAGTTACAAGACACAAGGAGGTGATTCGGGAGCCGAACGAAGAAGTACGAGAAGCAGCAGCAGTTGCCAGCGCCGCTGGCAGCCATGCCAGCGCCGCTGGGAGCCCATCCAGCGCCGCTGGGCGCCCATCCAGCGCCGCTGGGAGCCCATCCAGCGCCGCTGGGCGGCCCAGTTCAGCAACCGACTTAAACACCTATTTAAGTCGAACTAACCCTCAAAACCCGAAGAGAGAGCCGATTCAGCAGCCCTATCCGTATTCAACCCTAGGTCGACTTTGCAGATTCTAAGGAGCTTTTGGAGCTTCTAACACCTTCCGATCTTCATCCTCAGCCTAGATATACTGATGCATAAATCACGCGACAGACAACAGCGGAAGACTAATTTTGGTATTTTCTGGATTTTATATGAAATAAACAATCAAACAAGACAATAAAATAAAATGATAGATAAAGAATCCACCACCAAGACTCGTAAAGGCTAAGCCACCGGAATCAAGGATAAAGGAAACACTCTGCCCCACCACTACAACCGATAAAGGTCTAGCCACCACGATTATAGATAAAGGAAACCGAAGATTTAAAAGACCTAACCACAATATTTGATAAAGGACGAACCACCACAAATATTAATAAAGGGGTCACTCCTAACCACCAAGATCAAAGATCTATAAAGGTAAAAGAAGATTTGTAAGAAATAGAGATGCTCTATTAATTTTCATTCAACATCAACTAACTTACAATGAGAAATAAAACCTATATTTATAGCCACATGCTCTACCTAGGAATTAACGACATAATAATAAAATAATACAAAGAGCTGTCACGTGCTAAGCCACTAATCAAGTTGGACCAATAGAAAATGGACAGCGTGGCCTCCTAGAATTATTCCTCTGCAAGTGGTCCCACAATACCGTTAGACACACGCTCCTTCCTTGACAGCTGTCATTCCTTCTTTATTGGACCCACAGACAAAGGACTTCAGTGGGGACTTTATTATCTGGACAATGGAACATACATCTGGACTGCATCTGGAGACAACATCTGGACCTTCACTGGAGACAACATCTGGAGCGTTTCACTGGTCACCTTCAGTAGTGGTCACTGGAATATCTATCTGGAGCAGTCATCTGGAGCGCTTCAGTTGAGAGCGTCACTGGTGGCTTACCAGTATTTGTTACTGGAGAGACTTGCCACTGGAGGAGTGTTACTACTGGTGACTAGACTGGTTCAGAAAAGACTTGTCTGAAATGGGCCACTGCTGGCAGAATCAACATGGCTTGTTCAGATGGCATGATCAGCTCAGTTTCCTTCAGCTCAGTTGACTTCTTCAGTTCACTGGGTTCCTCCAGTTCAGTGAATCTGGACATTTCCGCATCATTCTCCCCCTCTGAAAAGAGACTTGTCCTCAAGTCTTCGAGGTACTCATCCTCTAGATAAGGCATCAGATCTCCCACATTAAACGTGCTAGAAACTGCCATATCTCCAGGTAATTCAACCTTGTAAGCATTATCGCCATATCTCTCCAGAATCTTGAACGGACCTTCAGCTCTGGGCATCAGTTTACTTTTTCTCTTCGCTGGAAACCTTTCTTTTCTAAGATGCACCCACACAAGATCACCTGGTGAAAAACTGGGCTGCTTTCTATTCTTGTTTGCTCTGGCCTTGTAACTGTCATTTGCCTTCTCTATTCTGGCCTTCACTTCTCCATGAATTTTCTTTATTTCTTTTGCTCTGGTTTCAGCTTCAATGCTTGCTTTTGGTTCAATCGAAAATGGAATTAAATCAATGGGAGTCAGTGGATTGACACCACAAACTTCAAATGGGGATTTACTGGTAGAATAGTTAGGAGCTCTGTTGAAAGCAAACTCAGCATGAGCAAGCTTCAGATCCCAATCCTTCAGTGTCTTCTTCACCAGTGTTCTTAACAGCATACCAATCATTCTGTTAGTGACTTCAGTCTGTCCATCAGTCTGAGGATGGTGAGACGTACTGAACAACAATCTGGTACCCATCAGTCTCCATAATGTCTTCCAGAAATAACTTAAGAATTTTACATCTCTATCTGAAACAATCGATTTGGGAATCCCATGCAATCTGACAATTTCTTTGAAGAACAGATTCGCCACTGCTGAAGCATCATTTGTTGTATTACAAGCAACAAAATGTGCCATTTTTGAAAATCGATCAACCACCACCATAATTGAATCTTTTCCCCTCTGGGTTTTTGGCAGTGCAACAATAAAATCCATGCTGAGATCCTCCCATGGTTGGCTTGGGACTGGAAGAGGAGTATACAAACCCTTGTGAAAAGTCGTCTTGGCCTGGTGACAAGTTGGGCAGCGACTGATAATATTCTGGACGTCCTTCAGTAGACTTGGCCAGTAGAAATGTTCAGTCAAGATCTCTCCAGTTTTATTGATTCCAAAATGACCAGCTAGACCTCCTCCATGTGCTTCTCTTATCAGTAAATCTCTAATCGAACCTCTGGGAATGCACAACTTTCCATTCTTATATAGGAAATCATCTTGTACAGTAAATGGTCCTTTCTGATTAGCTTCAGTGAACTTTTCAGAAAAATCTGGGTCTGCAGCATATAACTCCTTTATAAAGGAAAACCCAAGCACTCTTGCTTCTAGAATAGATAATAATGAGTATCTTCGTGACAGTGCATCAGCAACAACATTACAAACTCCAGCTTTATGCTTTGAAACAAAGGAATAAGACTGTAAGAATTCTACCCATTTGGCATGTCTGGCATTAAGCTTGTGTTGACCGTTTATAAACTTCAGTGCTCCGTGATCATAGAATAAGACAAACTGCTTTGGCTTCAGATAATGTGACCAGTGAGTGATAGCACGAATAATTGCATAAAATTCTGTATCATAAGTACTATACTTCAGTTTAGAGCCATTGAGCTTTTCACTGAAATATGCAACTGGACGCCCTGCTTGTACCAGAACTGCACCAATACCTACTCCACTTGCATCACATTCTAGCTCAAATAGCATATCAAAATCTGGTAAGGACTTATCCTTCAGTGGAGCTGAACTGAGCTTATCCTTCAGTGCTTCAAACGCCAGTTGGGTTGAACTCGGCCAGTTGAACACACCTTTCTTCAGACAGTCAGTAATTGGAGCTACAACTGTAGAGAAATTCTTGATAAATCTTCTATAAAATGACGCCAGTCCATGAAAACTTCTTACTTCAGTGATTGTGGTTGGAACTGGCCATGATCTTATGACATCAACCTTAGAGGGATCCATAGAAATTTCTTCTTTTGAAACAAAGGAATAAGACTGTAAGAATTCTACCCATTTGGCATGTCTGGCATTAAGCTTGTGTTGACCGTTTATAAACTTCAGTGCTCCGTGATCAGAGAATAAGACAAACTGCTTTGGCTTCAGATAATGTGACCAGTGAGTGATAGCACGAATAATTGCATAAAATTCTTATCATAAGTACTATACTTCAGTTTAGAGCCATTGAGCTTTTCACTGAAATATGCAACTGGACGCCCTGCTTGTACCAGAACTGCACCAATACCTACTCCACTTGCATCACATTCTAGCTCAAATAGCATATCAAAATCTGGTAAGGACTTATCCTTCAGTGCTTCAAACGCCAGTTGGGTTGAACTCGGCCAGTTGAACACACCTTTCTTCAGACAGTCAGTAATTGGAGCTACAACTGTAGAGAAATTCTTGATAAATCTTCTATAAAATGACGCCAGTCCATGAAAACTTCTTACTTCAGTGATTGTGGTTGGAACTGGCCATGATCTTATGACATCAACCTTAGAGGGATCCATAGAAATTTCTTCTTTTGAAACAACATATCCCAGAAATATCACATTCTTCACCATAAAATCAAATTTCTCCAGTTTGCCATACAACTGGTGTCTTCTCAACAGTTCAAATACCTTCTTCAGATGGCTAACATGTTCAGCTTCAGATTTTGAATACACCAGAATATCATCAAAGTAATACAAACCCTTGTGAAAAGTCGTCTTGGCCTGGTGACAAGTTGGGCAGCGACTGATAATATTCTGGACGTCCTTCAGTAGACTTGGCCAGTAGAAATGTTCAGTCAAGATCTCTCCAGTTTTATTGATTCCAAAATGACCAGCTAGACCTCCTCCATGTGCTTCTCTTATCAGTAAATCTCTAATCGAACCTCTGGGAATGCACAACTTTCCATTCTTATATAGGAAATCATCTTGTACAGTAAATGGTCCTTTCTGATTAGCTTCAGTGAACTTTTCAGAAAAATCTGGGTCTGCAGCATATAACTCCTTTATAAAGGAAAACCCAAGCACTCTTGCTTCTAGAATAGATAATAATGAGTATCTTCGTGACAGTGCATCAGCAACAACATTACAAACTCCAGCTTTATGCTTTGAAACAAAGGAATAAGACTGTAAGAATTCTACCCATTTGGCATGTCTGGCATTAAGCTTGTGTTGACCGTTTATAAACTTCAGTGCTCCGTGATCAGAGAATAAGACAAACTGCTTTGGCTTCAGATAATGTGACCAGTGAGTGATAGCACGAATAATTGCATAAAATTCTGTATCATAAGTACTATACTTCAGTTTAGAGCCATTGAGCTTTTCACTGAAATATGCAACTGGACGCCCTGCTTGTACCAGAACTGCACCAATACCTACTCCACTTGCATCACATTCTAGCTCAAATAGCATATCAAAATCTGGTAAGGACTTATCCTTCAGTGGAGCTGAACTGAGCTTATCCTTCAGTGCTTCAAACGCCAGTTGGGTTGAACTCGGCCAGTTGAACACACCTTTCTTCAGACAGTCAGTAATTGGAGCTACAACTGTAGAGAAATTCTTGATAACTCTTCTTCGACTTCAGCTTGAGATAAAAACAAAGGCTTACTGGGCTGGTCTTTCTTGACTTTCATCAGTTCATTAGGCTTCAAAGAAGTCAGTGTGACCTTCTTTCCACTTATACTCAAAGAATACGAGTTCATTCGACCATCATGAAGAACATAATTATCAAATAACCATGGTCGACCCAATAAAATATGACAAG
This sequence comes from Erigeron breviscapus, assembly GCA_034093135.1. Lineage (NCBI taxonomy): Eukaryota > Viridiplantae > Streptophyta > Magnoliopsida > Asterales > Asteraceae > Erigeron > Erigeron breviscapus. The sequence continues at coordinate 121,401,986 of CM067171.1, read as the reverse complement.
CATCCATAGGTACAACATCACAAATAATTTTGTCTTGATAAACTGACCCAATTGAAAATGGAATAGTAACTTGACGATTAACTTTTACCTCTGATCCTTCACTGAGCCATTGCAACTTGTAAGGTAGAGGGTGCTTAACTGTAGGTAGCGCCAGTTTCTCTACCATGTAAGTTGAAGCAGCATTAGCACAACTCCCACCATCAATGATCAGATCACAAACTTTTCCTTTGACTGTGCATCTGGAGTGAAAAATGTTCTCCCTCTAGGCAGTATCAGTGGTAACTTCATCAGCATGCATCACTCTTCTGACAACCAACATTTCTCCAACATCTGCACCAACATAAGACTCTTCATCTTCTTCTTCATCTTCATCATACACTGGCTCACCTTCTTCAGTGTCGACATCTGGTAAACATTCAATTTCTCTGGCAGTCAAGGCTCTTTGATTAGGACACTGGGCCTGGAAGTGACCAAAGCCATGGCACTTGAAACATTTTCTTCCAACTGGTTCTTTCGTTCCTCCAGTTTCTTTCTCTTTGCCTCTGAAGGATTTCTGGACAGTTTCAGTAAATCTGGGAACTGGTTGACTGGTAACTGGTTGACTTGCACTGGCAGGAACCTTACTGAATGACTTGTACGGAACCTTCTTCTTCAGTTGTTTTTCAATCTGGATAGCCATCTTGCATGCACCTTCATATGTCCAGATAGGCTGTAATTCAATCTTCTCAGTAATGGCAGCGTTCAGACCACCAAGAAATCTGGCAATAGTGTGCTCTTCAGTCTCATTCACACCAGTTCTGGTCTTCAGATGCTCAAACTCTCTAATGTACTCCACAACTTCCTTGGCTCCTTGCTTCAGATTGTTCATCAGTAGATACTGATCTTGCTTGTACGACTGGGGAACAAACCTCTTCTGCATAACCTCCTTCAGTTTGGACCAGGTCTTGATTTTACTTTTGCCCTTGTACTCTCTTTCAGATTTCATGTTATCATACCAAGATGAAGCATATTTCTTAAGTTTAATAATGGCAACTTTGAAACTTTTTCTATCATCATAACCCTTTATTTCCATTATTCTGTCCATCACCTGGAGCCATTCAAAATACTCTTCTGGGTTAGAAGATCCATTAAAATCTGGTGGATCTATCTTAATATCCCTAGTATCATTACCCTTATGCCTCCTACGCCTTTCTATAGGATGTGGTTCATCAGAATCACTAGAGTTTCTAGGTGTACTATCAGATCTTATACTAGGACCTTGAGATTCAGAATCTCTTTCACTAGTAACAATATTTTCTCGATTAAATCTTAAACCACCATCTTCTAACATATGAACAACTCTACCAAGTGCCTCTTGTAGATCTTCAATCTGCTTATCTCTCCTAGCATTATGAGCTTCTTCTAATGTCATGTTTCTTCTAAAAGCCATTTATATTCAACAAACAATAGATCTATACCAGCAACAACTAGATCTAAACAAACAATACCCCAACGGACAAAAAGATTAAGAAACCTTTTTAAACCTGGCTCTGATACCAAATTTGATGCGTAAATCACGCGACAGACAACAGCGGAAGACTAATTTTGGTATTTTCTGGATTTTATATGAAATAAACAATCAAACAAGACAATAAAATAAAAATGATAGATAAAGAATCCACCACCAAGACTCGTAAAGGCTAAGCCACCGGAATCAAGGATAAAGGAAACACTCCGCCCCACCACTACAACCGATAAAGGTCTAGCCACCACGATTATAGATAAAGGAAACCGAAGATTTAAAAGACCTCACCCCAATATTTGATAAAGGACGAACCACCACAAATATTGATAAAGGGGTCACTCCTAACCACCAAGATCAAATATCTATAAAGGTAAAAGAAGATTTGTAAGAAATAGAGACTGCTCTATTAATTTTCATTCAACATCAACTAACTTACAATGAGAAATAAAACCTATATTTATAGCCACATGCTCTACCTAGGAATTAACGACATAATAATAAAATAATACAAAGAGCTGTCACGTGCTAAGCCACTAATCAAGTTGGACCAATAGAAAATGGACAGCGTGGGCTCCTAGAATTATTCCTCTGCAAGTGGTCCCACAATACCGTTAGACACACGCTCCTTCCTTGACAGCTGTCATTCCTTCTTTATTGGACCCACAGACAAAGGACTTCAATGGGGACTTTATTATCTGGACAATGGAACATACATCTGGACTGCATCTGGAGACAACATCTGGACCTTCACTGGAGACAACATCTGGAGCGCTTCACTGGTGGCCTTCAGTAGTGGTCACTGGAATATCTATCTGGAGCAGTCATCTGGAGCGCTTCAGTTGAGAGCGTCACTGGTGGCTTACCAGTATTTGTTACTGGAGAGACTTGCCACTGGAGGAGTGTTACTACTGGTGACTGGACTGGTTCAGAAAAGACTTGTCTGAAATGGGCCACTGCTGGCAGAATCAACATGGCTTGTTCAGATGGCATGATCAGCTCAGTTTCCTTCAGCTCAGTTGACTTCTTCAGTTCACTGGGTTCCTCCAGTTCAGTGAATCTGGACATTTCCGCATCAACAAGTGTATCAGCAAAATTATCACGAATAGGATAAAGGAAGGCTTACATGAGCTAGACAAAAATCACGGAACCCTTTCTCTCTCACCCTCCATGGCGATTTTTCCTTCCTTCTTCTCCCATTCTGATTTCGGTTTAGATTAGCTTGTAAATGTGTCCTTCTCACTAATCTTTGGATTGGTTGAAGTGCATGTTTGAGCTTTCTCTTTTTCGATTTCTTTTTAGGGTTTTATTATTTCATTTTCGTCATAAGCCCTAGTTTTTGTGTCGGATCTCCTGATTGATTATCATGATTGTTTTCGCGACTAACCTTGTTTAGTTTAGCTAGATACTACGATCCTGTTAATTGATTAAGGGGGTTTGATTACTTAATTAGGGTTTTTTATTTCGAGGGTTAGGGTTTTCTTCCATTATATTCCGTTTTGTTTGGTGTCTTTTCTTGGTTCGTGGCTGAGGGATTTCTGCATGTTAAGTTTCTGGGTATTTCTTTGTTTATGAAGAGAGAGTGGACGTTCGATTTTAAAGAAGTGAGTGATCGTATCAACAGATTAAAGGGAAATTCTAGTGGGCAGCCTTTGCCTTCTACGTTTGAGATGTCTGGTAAGAAAAATAAAGGTCGAAGCCCTAACAAGGGTGGAAGCCCTAAGAATAATGGCAGCTCAAAGTCGGGGGAAACAAAACATGATTTGGGTGATCAGCAAAATATGGAGAAACTGATAAGTCAAGTATGAATCTGGTCATGGTAATAGCGATAATTCTAAAACCTCAGGTGGTGGGAATTCCACCATTGAAACTCCTGGTGGTAATACTAATGGAATAAACACCATGGGTGACCAAGAAGTACCTCCTTCTGAAGATGATAACACAGGAAAAGATATGAATGCGTCTCCTATATCTCTGGCTGAGCATATTGAGGGACATAAAGAGAATAAAATTGATAATGATGATGGTACTATCAAGAGTCCTGATATGGGTGCAGATTCTAGTCAAGATAATAAGTTAAAAAGCCCTACACTTGATGATAGTGAACCTCCAAACACGACTTCCATATCTTATGCTTCCAAGCTAAAGGAGAATGCTGCTCCAAGAAAGGTTAATTTTAGGCTTATGGAATCACATGAGGTGGTGGAAAATGTGGATATAGTAATACCTAAGGAAGCAATTCGACAAGTTCAATCGAGATTTACCAATGTACTTTATGGCTATTTTCTGGGAACTAGATTGGCATTCCCAGTCGTTGAGTATTTTGTTAAATCTGTATGGGCTAAATATGGACTATCTAAGGTTATGATGAATGCGAATGATTTCTTCTTTTTTAAATTTAGCTCGAAGGAGGGTATGGAAAATGTTTTAAAGGATGGGCCATGGCTAATTCGTAACACTCCTATCTTTCTCAAGACTTGGTCTCCAACTGAAATACCTAAAAAAGATGAAATAAAAACAGTCCCAGTTTGGGTTAAAATGCACAATGTGCCTTTGGCAGTATACTCGGATGATGGACTGAGCCTTTTAGCTTCCAAGATCGGTACACCTAAGCTACTTGATAACTACACAGCTGCTATGTGTGTAGAGTCGTGGGGTCGTAGCAGCTATGCGAGGGCAATGGTAGAATTAAATGCAGATAAAGAGATCAAGGAGAGCCTTGTAGTTGCTATCCCACATTTGGAGGGAGAAGGACATGTTAAAGAGACGATAAAGGTAGAATTCGAATGGAAGCCCCCCAGATGTTCCACTTGTTGTATCTTTGGACATACACTATCTCAATGTCCTAAGAGAGTGCAACCTGCACCAATAGTAACAACGAAAGTTGATGATCAAGGATTTCAACAAGTGAAGAAAAAAGCTAAAGCTAAACAGGGTTTCCCTCAAAAGAAACCTACACAAAATTTTAAGTATCAACCTAAAGCAAATGTGACTGGGGCTAGTTCTTCAGGCACAAAACCATCTTCGACTCTTGTTTCAACCAGCAACTCCTTTGGAATTTTAAATGAGGAACATGAGAAAAATAAGGAGGGTAGCAAGCAGAAAGCAAATAACAAATACAAAGAGTATGTTGATCCGGAAGGAGATGATGATGCGGAATTATCCAGATTCAATGAACCTAGTTTGACTTAAGCTGAGCTGGAGGAATCTGGAGAAAAACAGTTGACTAAAGAAGGAATCTGAGCGAACCATGCAGTCTGAACAAGCAATGTTAATTTTGCCAGCTGTATCACATTTTAACCATCTTTTTACTGAAACAACTCAGTCTCCAGTAGTGACCTTGCTCCAGTGGAAATTATCACCAGTGGCATCTGACGAGCTCCAGTTGCATCTGAAGGACTCCAGTAGTGAATACTGAAGGCCACCGGTGAAATGCTCCAGATAAATGCTCCAGTTGTCTATAATAAAGTTTACTTTAACTGAGGGTTGTGTGGGGTCAATAAGGACGTGGGTATGGACGCGTGGCAGCTTTTTAGTGGATCAAGAAGGAGCGTGCTAAAGCATTAATATTCCTAACGATATTGTGGGCCACTTGAAGAGGATTGTTTCTAGAAGCCTTATGTGTCTATTTCCTATTGGTCCAAATTAATTAGTGGCTTGCACATGACAGCTTTTGTATTATTTTATTGTTTTGTCGTTGATTCCTAGGTAAGAGTATGTGGCTATAAATAAGGCCTTTATTTCTCATTGTAAGGCAGTTGATGTTGAATGAAAATTAATAGAGCAACCTCTATTTCTTACAAATCTTCTTTTACCTTTATAGATCTTTGATCTTGGTGGTTAGGAGTGACCCCTTTATCAATATTTGTGGTGACTTGTTCTTTATCAAATATTGTGGTGAGGTCTTTTAAATCTTCGGTTTCCTTTATCTATAATCGTGGTGGCTGGACCTTTATCGATTGTAGTGGTGGGGCGGAGTGTTTCCTTTATCCTTGATTCCGGTGGCTTAGCCTTTACGAGTCTTGGTGGTGGATTCTTTTATCTATCGTTTTACTTTATTGTCTTGTTTGATTGTTCATTTCGTATAAAATCCAGAAAATACCAAAAATAGTCTTCCGCTGTCGTTTGTCGCGTGATTTACGCATCAAATTTGGTATCAGAGCCAGGTTTGAAAAAGGTTTCTTAATCTTTTTGTCCGTTGGGGTATTGTTTTAGATCTGTTGAGGTTTTGCTTAGATCTATTAATTGTGAGTTATTTGTTGGTTATAAATGGCTTTTAGAAGGAATATGACTTTAGATGAAGCTAATAATGCTAGGAGAGATAAACAGATAGAAGATCTACAAGAAGCTCTTGGTAGAGTTGTTCATATGTTAGAAGATGGTGGTTTAAGATTTAATCGAGAAAATGTTGTTCCAAGTGAAAGAGATTCTGAATCTCAAGGTCCTAGTGAAAGATCTGATAGTAATCCTAGACACTCTAGTGATTCTGATGAACCACATCCTAGAGAAAGGCGTAGGAGGCATAAGGGTGATGATACTAGAGATATTAAGATAGATCCACCAGATTTTAATGGGTCTTCTAACCCAGAAGAGTATTTTGAATGGGTCCAGTGATGGACAGGATTATGGAGATAAAAGGTTATGATGATAGAAAAAGCTTCAAAGTTGCCATTATTAAACTGAAGAAATATGCTTCATCCTGGTATGATAACATGAAGTCTGAAAGGGAATATAAAGGCAAAGGCAAAATCAAGACCTGGTCCAAACTGAAGGAAGTTATGCAAAAGAGATTTGTTCCCCAGTCGTACAAGCAAGACCAGTACTTACTGATGAACAATCTGAAGCAAGGAGTTAAGGAGGTTGTAGAATACTATTAGAGAGTTTGAGCATCTGAAGACCAGAACTGGTGTGAATGAAACTGAAGAGCACACTATAGCCAGATTTCTTGGTGGTCTGAACGCTGCCATTACTGAGAAGATTGAATTGCAGCCTATCTGGACATACGAAGGTGTATGTAAACTGGCCATCCAGATTGAAAGACAACTGAAGAAGAAGGTTCCGTACAAGTCATTCAGTAAGGTTCCTGCCAGTGCAAGTCAACCAGTTGCCAGATTTACTGAAGCTGCTCAGAAATCCTCCAGAGGGAAAGAAAAAGAAACTGGAGCTTCTAAAGAACCAGTTGGAAGAAAATGTTTCAAGTGTCATGGCTTTGGTCACTTCCAGGCCCAGTGTCCTAATCAAAGAGCATTAACTGCAAGAGAAATTGAATGTTTGCCAGATGTCGACACTGAAGAAGGTGAGCCAGTGTACGATGAAGAAGAAGATGAAGAATCTTATGTTGGTGCAGATGTGGGAGAGATGTTGGTTGTCAGGAGAGTGATGCATACTGATGAAGTTACAGCTGATACTGCTCAGAGGGAGAATATTTTCCACTCCAGATGCACAGTGAAAGGCAAGGTATGTGATCTGATCATCGATGGTGGCAGTTGTGCAAATGCTGCTTCAACTTACATGGTAGAGAAACTGGAACTACCAACAGTGAAGCATCCCAGACCTTACAAGTTGCAATGGTTAAGCGAAGGTTCTGAAGTAAAGGTAAATCGACAAGTCACTATTCCCTTTTCAATTGGGTCAGTTTACCAAGATAAAATTATATGTGATGTTGTTCCCATGGATGCCTGTCACATTTTGTTGGGTCGACCATGGTTATTTGATAATTATGTTCATCATGATGGTCGTATGAACTCATATTCTCTGAATGTAAGTGGAAAGAAGGTCACACTGACTTCTTTGAAGCCCACCGAACTGATGAAAGTCAAGAAGGATCAGCCCAGTAAGCCTTTGTTTTTATCTCAATCTGAAGTTGAGGAAGAGTTATCTGAAGGCTCTTCAGTTCTAATGCTACTGGTCGTTGAAAAGTCTGAAGAGAAGAAGTCCACTGAAGTCCCCAGTTTACTGAAGTCATTACTGAAGGAGTTCAGAGATGTTTTTCCTGAAGATCTACCTGAAGGGTTACCTCCAGTTAGAGGTATCGAGCACCAGATTGACTTGGTTCCAGGCTCAGTTCTTCCAAACAAAGCGGCTTATCGTTGTTCTCCTAATGAAGCCAAAGAATTGCAAAGACAAGTAGATGAACTGGTCAAGAAGGGTTATGTCAGAGCAAGCATGAGTCCTTGCTCAGTTCCTGCTCTACTGGTTCCAAAGAAAGATGGGACGATGAGAATGTGTGTTGACAGCAGAGCCATCAACAATATAACTATTAAGTATAGATATCCTATTCCCAGATTGGATGATATGCTTGATGAGTTACATGGCTCCAGAGTGTTTTCAAAAATTGATCTCAGAAGTGGTTATCACCAGATAAGAATGAAGGATGGAGATGAGTGGAAAACTGCATTCAAAATCAAAGGAGGCTTATATGAATGGTTAGTGATGCCTTTCGGCTTGTCCAATGCCCCCAGTACATTCATGAGGCTAATGAATGAAGTTCTGAGGCCACTTATAGGTCAGTTTGTTGTTGTTTACTTTGATGATATTCTGGTGTACTCTAAATCTGAAGCTGAACATGTTGGTCATCTGAAGAAAGTATTTGAACTGCTAAGAAGACACCAGTTGTATGGAAAAATGGAGAAATGTGATTTATGGTGGATAGTGTGATATTTCTGGGGTATGTTGTGTCGAAAAATGGGATTTCAATGGATCCATTGAAGGTAGAAGCCATCAGATCGTGGCCAGTTCCTACAACCATCACTGAAGTTAGAAGTTTTCATGGACTGGCATCATTCTATCGAAGGTTCATAAAGAACTTTTCTACAGTTGTGGCTCCTATCACTGATTGTCTGAAGAAAGGTGTGTTCAACTGGCCAAGTTCAGCTCAACTGGCGTTCGAAGCACTGAAGGGGAAGCTCAGTTCAGCTCCAGTTCTATCCTTACCAGATTTTGATATGCTATTTGAACTTGAATGTGATGCTAGTGGAGTTGGTATTGGTGCAGTACTGGTGCAGAGTGGGCGTCCAGTTGCTTATTTCAGTGAGAAACTAAACGGATCAAAATTAAAGTATAGCACTTACGATAAAGAATTTTATGCAATAATTCGTGCTATCACTCACTGGTCACATTATCTGAAGCCAAAACAGTTCGTATTGTTTTCTGATCATGAAGCACTGAAGTTCATTAATGGTCAGCATAAGCTTAATGCCAGGCATGCAAAATGGGTGGAATTTTTGCAATCTTATTCATTTGTTTCAAAGCACAAGGCTGGAGTTTGCAATGTTGTTGCTGATGCACTATCACGAAGATATTCTTTATTATCAGTTCTGGAAGCAAGAGTACTTGGATTTTCTTTTATAAAGGAGTTATATGCTGCTGATCCAGATTTTTCTGAGAAAGTTACTGAAGCTAATCTGAAAGGACCATTCACTGTTCAAGATGGTTTCTTATTCAAGAATGGTAAGTTGTGCATTCCAAGGGGTTCAATAAGAGATTTATTAATAAGGGAAGCACATGGAGGAGGTCTAGCTGGACATTTTGGAATCAACAAAACTGGAGAGATTCTAACTGAACACTTCTACTGGCCAAGTCTACTGAAGGACGTCCAGAGTATTATCAGTCGCTGTCCAACTTGTCACCAGGCAAAGACAACTTTTCACAAAGGTTTGTACACTCCTCTTCCAGTTCCAAACCAACCTTGGGAAGATCTCAGTATGGATTTTATTGTTGCACTGCCCAGAACCCAGAGGGGAAAAGATTCTATAATGGTGGTTGTTGATAGATTCTCAAAAATGGCTCATTTTGTTGCTTGTAATACAACAAATGATGCTTCAGCTGTAGCGAATTTGTTCTTTAAGGAGATTGTCAGATTACATGGAATTCCTAAATCCATTGTTTCTGATCGAGATGTGAAGTTTTTAAGCTATTTCTGGAAGACTCTCTGGAGACTGATGGGTATCAGTACGTCTCACCATCCTCAGACTGATGGACAGACTGAAGTCACGAACAGAACAATTGGTATGTTATTGAGAACACTGGTGAAGAAGACGCTGAAGGATTGGGATCTGAAGCTTGCTCATGCTGAGTTTGCCTTCAATAGAGCTCCAAATTATTCAACCAGTAAATCCCCATTTGAAGTTTGTTATGGTGTCAATCCACTAACTCCTATTGATTTGATTCCTTTTTCGATTGAACCAAAGGCAAGTGTTGAAGCAGAGACCAGAGCAAAAGAATTCAAGAAGATTCATGAACAAGTGAAGACCAGAATTGAGAAAGCAAATGCCAGTTACAAGGCCAAGGCAAACAAGAACAGGAAGCAGCCCAGTTTTTCACCAGGTGATCTTGTTTGGGTGCATCTCAGAAAGGAAAGATTTCCAGCCAAGAGAAAAAGCAAACTGATGCCCAGAGCTGACGGTCCATTTAAGATTCTGGAGAGATATGGAGAAAATGCTTACAAAGTTGAACTTCCTGGAGATATGTCAGTCTCTAGTACATTCAATGTTGGTGATCTGATGCCCTACCTGGAGGATGAGTATCTCGAAGACTTGAGGACAAGTCTCTTTTTAGAGGGAGGAGAATGATGCGGAATTGTCCAGATTCAATGAACCTAGTTTGACTGAAGCTGAGCTGGAGGAATCTGGAGAAAAACAGTTGACTAAACTGAAGAAGGAATCTGAGCGAACCATGCAGTCTGAACAAGCAATGTTAATTTTGCCAGCTGTATCACATTTTAACCATCTTTTTACTGAAACAACTCAGTCTCCAGTAGTGACCTTGCTCCAGTTGGAATTATCACCAGTGGCATCTGACGAGCTCCAGTTGCATCTGAAGGACTCCAGTAGTGAATACTGAAGGCCACCGGTGAAATGCTCCAGATAAATGCTCCAGTTGTCTATAATAAAGTTTACTTTAACTGAGGGTTGTGTGGGGTCAATAAGGACGTGGGTATGGACGCGTGGCAGCTTTTTAGTGGATCAAGAAGGAGCGTGCTAAAGCATTAATATTCCTAACGATATTGTGGGCCACTTGAAGAGGATTGTTTCTAGAAGCCTTATGTGTCTATTTCCTATTGGTCCAAATTAATTAGTGGCTTGCACATGACAGCTTTTGTATTATTTTATTATTTTGTCGTTGATTCCTAGGTAAGAGTATGTGGCTATAAATAAGGTCTTTCTTTCTCATTGTAAGGCAGTTGATGTTGAATGAAAATTAATAGAGCAGCCTCTATTTCTTACAAATCTTCTTTTACCTTTATAGATCTTTGATCTTGGTGGTTAGGAGTGACCCCTTTATCAATATTTGTGGTGACTTGTTCTTTATCAAATATTGTGGTGAGGTCTTTTAAATCTTCGGTTTCCTTTATCTATAATCGTGGTGGCTAGACCTTTATCGATTGTAGTGGTGGGGCGGAGTGTTTCCTTTATCCTTGATTCCGGTGGCTTAGCCTTTACGAGTCTTGGTGGTGGATTCTTTTATCTATCGTTTTACTTTATTGTCTTGTTTGATTGTTCATTTCGTATAAAATCCAGAAAATACCAAAAATAGTCTTCCGCTGTCGTTTGTCGCGTGATTTACGCATCAGATGAAGTGATTGATATCATTGAAACTGAAACCTCAAATTTCATGGCTGCGAATACGGATGTTAAAGCTACTGAGGGGGCAAGCACTCCCGGAGAAGAGGTTTCTAATGGGTAGTATCGCAGCATGGAACATTAGGGGGTTGAACCGCCCTCTGAAACAAAATGAGGTTCGTCAGGTTGTTGTAGAAAATAAGTTGAATGTTTGTGCTATTTTGGAATCTCATGTGGATGTGTCGAAACTTTTTAGTGTTTGTAAGAAGGTTTTTAGATCTTGGGACTGGACATCAAATATGTCCTTTTGTGATAAAGGTACACGCATTATTTTAGGATGGAATTCTGATCTTGTAAGTGTTATGGTTTTAGCACAAACAAGTCAAGTAATGCATGTTCAGATTATCTTCAAAGTTGATAAAAAATCGCTATTTTGTTCAATTGTATATGCTAATAATCATTATAAGGACAGAAGGGAATTATGGACGAGTTTATGTGCTCACAAATCTTTCATTCGAGATGCTCCTTGGGTAGTGATGGGGGATTTTAACTCGTCCCTTTACCTGGAAGATAACTTCTATGGCTCGTCGACTATTAGCATTGGAATGAAGGAGTTTAAAGAATGTGTTGAAGAAACTGAACTTATGGATATAAATAGTTCTGGATTTCATTTCACATGGACTCAGAAACCTAAAAAAGGTGTTGGAATTCTAAAGAAAATTGATAGAATAATGGGGAACATGCAGTTTATTACTGAATTCCCATCATCTTATGCCACTTTTCAACCTTACCGTGTTTCTGACCATACACCTTGTGTATTGAAGCTGCCTTCAGTTGCAAGAAACAGACCTAGGCCTTTTAAGTTTGCAAATTTCATTACTAGCAAACCCGGGTTTCTGGAATCTGTAGAGAAAGGATGGAAGCAGGAGTTTAAGGGGTATAAAATGTTTTGTGTTGTAAAAAAGCTGAGATCACTTAAAACTCCTATGCGCAAGCTTTTATTTGAACAAGGCAACCTCCATGCTCGTGTCACTACCTTAAGGAAAGAACTTGATGATATTCAAAAGGAAGTTGACAATAATCCAGGTGATGAATCTCTTCGTGCAAAAGAAACGATCTGTCTTGAAAAGTTCAAAGTAGCTTCTTATGATGAGGAATGCTATCTAAAGCAGAAAGCAAAGATCGATTAGTTAAATGCAGGTAACTCTAATACATCATATTTTCATAACACTGTAAAAGTAAGAACCACAGAAAACGAATAGATATGATTAAAGATGCTAATGGGCAGGTTTGTGAGGGTGAGGCTGTAAATGATTCTCTTGTTATGCATTACACTAATTTCCTAGGTGTTGAGCAGCCTGTAGAACCGATTAATACAGATTACCTGTTCACTATTGTTTTGGATCCACAAGTGGCATCTCAAATGGTAAATCCTGTTTCTTTTGAGAAAATAAAGGATGCTATGTTTTCAATCGGTGACAACAAAGCTCCTGGGCCGGATGGATTTACTTCTGCGTTCTTTAAGAAGTCATGGGGAATTATTGGTGAAGAAGTGAGTACAGCAATACAAGATTTCTTTGTGCATGGGCGCCTTCTCCAAGAAGTGAATCATACTATCCTTGCTCTTGTTCCTAAAGTAAGTACCCCTGCTACGGTCTTGATTATCGGCCTATTTCATGTTGTAATGTGATATACAAATGCATTAGCAAAATAATTACAAATAGAATAAAGCCTGGACTTGATGATCTTGTTAGTATAAACCAGTCGGCCTTTATACCTGGAAGAAAGATATCAGACAATATCTTGCTTACCCAGGAACTCATGCACAATTACCACTTAAATAGAGGCCCGCCTAGATGTGCGTTTAAAATTGACATTCAGAAGGCTTATGATACTGTCAACTGGGAGTTCTTAAGGGAAAGTTTAGTGAGGTTTGGATTCCACCCAACTATGGTTAATTGGATAATGGTTTGTGTTACAAGTGTGTCTTACTCATTGAGCATTAATGGTAACCTGCATGGCTATTTCAAGGGTAAACGTGGTTTACGGCAAGGTGATCCCATGTCACCATATCTCTTTACCCTTGTTATGGAGGTCCTTTCTTTACTTCTTCAACGAGCTTCCTTGGAGAATGCATTTAAATTCCATGCCCACTGTAACAAGCAAAAGATTATTAGTGTTTGTTTTGCAGATGATTTGTTTCTGTTTGCTAGGGGTGATGTTCACTCAGCTAAAATCCTTATGGACGTATTGGAGCATTTTCAAAGGATTTCTGGTCTTGTACCGAGTCTTACGAAGAGCACAGCATACTTTTGTAACATTGCTGATCATACCAAGCAGGCGATTTTATCTATTATGCCTTTTGATGAAGGTAAGCTTCCTGTTCGTTACTTAGGTGTGCCACTTATTTCTACTATACTGGTCTACAAAGATTGTAAGGTTTTAGTTGAAAGAATGGAAAAAAGAATTGATGACTGGAAAATTAAAACCCTTTCATTTGCTGGTAGACTTCAACTTATCTACTCGGTTTTAGCCTCACTGCACATTTATTGGGCTTCGGTTTTCATTCTTCCTGCTCGAATCATTAAAGAATTAGAACAAAAAATGAGAAACTTTCTATGGGGCACTAGACCTGGTGGAAAGGTTATATCCAAAGTTTCGTGGAAATCAGTGTGTTTGCCAAAGTATGAAGGTGGGCTTGGAATAAAAAGAATTTCTGATTTTAATAAAGCTCTCATTACTAGTCATATTTGGAGCATTGTGACTGATAGGGAATTGTTGTGGGTCCGGTGGATACACTCCTATAAACTAAAAGGAAGAAGCTTTTGGGAGGTTACTCCTCGTGGATCCATGAGCTGGGGATGGAGGAAAATCCTTCAATTGTGGGATTCTATCCGCCCTCATATATGGAAGAAGATTGGTAATGGTATATCTATTTCGGTCTGGAGTGATACTTGGAACGATTATTGCCCATTGAGGAACTATATCTCTACTAGGGACATCATGCGAGCTGGGTTTCGATTGGATAATAATATGGCTGATGTAGTTAATAATGATCAATGGATTTGGCCTCAAGCTTGGTATAATGTTTACCCAGTCCTTATTAATATCCCTCCACCTGTGCTTAATCCTAATACCCAAGATCGAGCTGTTTGGAAGAATTCGGAAGGAGCTGAACAGGAATTTTCTGTTAATGAAGTTTGGAATGTTGTTCGGTATAAACAAGATGAAGTACCATGGGTAAAAAGTGTTTGGTTCTCTACATGTGTGCCTAGGCATGCATTCCACCTATGGCTTGTGTTTCAGAATAAATTGAAGACTCAAGATAGAATGAAAGCATGGGAAGTTGGAAGTGCCACAAATCTCAACCTCATGTGCTGCCCATTATGCCAAAGAGGAATGGATTCTCGCTCACATCTATTTTTCCAGTGTTCTTTTTCTTTGCAGGTATGGGGGCAAATTAAACATATGGCAAACATGTCCTCTGTTTCGGACTCATGGGATAGTGTTGCTGGATGGCTAATAACTCGATCTACTCAGAATTCAGCTGAAAGTGTCATTGCAAGGCTCCTAGTGGCTGCTGCATCATATTTCTTATGGCATGAACGTAATTCAAGATTGTTCTCTAATACCAAGTGTTCTGAAGCTGAAGTAAGAGAAAAAATTGTGACCACAGTGCGACTTAAGCTTATCACGCTCAAGTTTAAGGCTAACCGGAGCAATAGTCATTTATTGAAGATGTGGGACATCCCTAAGCCCAATTTACTACAAGCTTCGAATGAAGATCCAGGAGGAAATGTCACATGTCTTGGCTAGTGTTTGATTCTACAATGAGTGATTCATTGTTGATTGTAGTTTGATATCTTGTTTATCTAGTTAATCTGTTCAAATATATGGTATACCATATATTATTGAATGTGACGTTTAGTCACATTTTTTGTACCTAAACAGTGATTTTGTTAATATATCATCAGGGGTGACGGCCTTTACTGAAAAAAATAAAAATATTTAACTTCTTCAACTCTTTCTTCCGTAGGATGTCCATGTTCTTCTTAATGGAGCAAGCCCTCCTATGCCTAGATAAACCAAGCGTGACATAGATACGAGTAATGAAGTTGCCAGCTACCAGCTGTGCTGCTTTATTTTGCTGGTAGTATTTGGCCAACACAAGTGGAGCCAAACAATAATCATAAGGAGCCCCCTCAATCCACAACTTCAACTACTCTGCATCATGAGAATACACCTTGTCCCAATTCATGGACTAGTGTTTGAAGTTCTAACAGATTAGCTTGTGTAATAACCTATGCAGTGGGCCACGAATATCTGCTGCCTTACTCGAATTACCTAATAAAACCTTCTTTCCAGAAATCTTAAACCAGAATTGATTTAAATTGTTAGATGTTTCTTCACTGCTCCTTCTTCCTCCTTCAATGAACTGCTCCATATCTGAGTCATTCAGTGATTTCTGACTCCATAAACCAATAAAATGACTAAAACCAGCGATGGTACAATGTCTCCATACTCCTCCTGCTCTAAAATGGATACATTGAGCTGTAGCAAGCTCCTAAGAATGACAATTTTCCACATAAATACTACTCAGAAACTCCAAACACCATTCTCTGAAGACTGGCTCCTCAACCTGAAAAAAAGAATACCACATCGCCTAACCAAATTCTTGTTCACCTTCTCCTGATTCTACCTTTGACTTAAGATATTTTTTGAGTTGTTTTGTTACTCCCAGCTCCTGAATGACCTCCCAATCTACGGTTTTCAGAACCACTACATCCTTTGTTTGAAGTGTTAACAACATGTTGTTGAGACGAATTATTTCATTTTTCTTGGCCCTGGCCATTGGAGCCATTCATGTGGTTCCTTCCTTAGCTTTGAGTATTCTTTGTGCTTCTTTTCTTCATAATTGAAGTGAGTGGATAATTGATAGAATATTTTGGTTGTGATGTCCCAATTTTCAGGTCTCAATGGATCGACATCCTCATCACTCTGTTCGTTGTAATTACGAGCCCTTTTATTCTGCAAAACAAGGTAAACATAAGCAAAACAGAAAAATGTCAGTAACATTTCGGGGCAACCAGCGGCGCTGGCCTAGGCCACCAGCGGCGCTGGTGTGTTTCTATAAGTTACCAGCGGCGCTGGCCTGAGCCACCATCAGCGCTGGTTGCAGTCTGGTCGAAATAAAAACGAGCCAGCGACGGTGGCTTGATGTCCCAGCGGCGCTGGTTCACACAAAGGGTTTGGAAATTCCGACTTTTGTACTCTTTAAGCAAGTGGGACTTAATCTATTCCAAGTTGGTTACATTTTTAGCTTAAAATACGTAAACCCAATTCAAAACTAACTTGCTTTTTCAAAAAGATAATTAACAACTAGTAATTAGGGATTACTATTCCTAAACAATACTAACTAATCTTAAAATGACTAATGCCAAACGATTGAGCTATTTCTAAAGCTAGTAAATTGTTAGACTATTGTTCCATAATCTAAATAAAATCTTCTAATCCTAATTTTGACCTAAAAACTAAATAATTTGAAATAAATAACTAAAATTAATTACAAGTAAAAGAGAATAGGGGATGAATGCATTACCTCACGAGACATGATTTAGCAATGAAAATTGAAGAAATATTGAATTTGGTAGTGTGGGTGGTGGTGGCCGATCGGTTTTGGTGGGGGAGGGGGTAAAATTCTTTTGTTGTTTTGTGTGAAGAAGAAAGAAAAGAAAGGGTTTTAATCCTTTTTGACTAGTCAAAATCGTGGCCGGTGCAGGTTAAGCAATTATTTTTTTTATTTCATATTTCTTTATGAGAAAAACTGATTGAAAAAAGTTTTACCACAAACACCCCACCAGCGGTGCTGGCCTGTCCAGCTAGCGGCACTGGTTTTGTCGACGCCACCCAAAAACTTACCGTTTGCTTTTGTAAAGTGTCCGTGAGCTTCCGGTTTCTCCTCAACTTGCCAAATTTTCATAATATACATGTTTTCTATGATCTATCCTACTATTTTACCTTAAGTCAGTGTTTACTTTATTTACGAGGCTTAAGCTAGACTCGTCCTAAAACTAATTCATACTAAAAGAGAGATTGTCACTAGGATCAACCTCTTTCTCTCCTATTTCCTGATTATACACTTTCACTCTCTGTCCATTAACTATAAAAGTTTCTCCATTCTTTGCTTTTAGCTCTACTTATCCTGATGAAAAACTCCTAACTACCAAATATGGTCCTGACCATTTTGGTCTAAACTTTGGCGACTTAAGGTTAAATCTAGAATTTAAAAGTAAGACTAAATCTCCTTCATTGAAATGCTTAGCTCTAATTCTCTTTTCATGCCAAGCTTTGGTCCTTTCTTTATATAACCTGGAATTTTCATATGCCATCCACCTAGTTTCATCTAGTTCATGAAGCTGCAAAAGTCTCCTATCTCTTGCTTCGAACATATCAAGATCACCATTCTTAAGTGCCCAATAAGCCTTATGTTCTATTTCTAGTGGCAAATGACATGTTTTTCCATAAACAAGCTTATAAGGGATTGTTCCTATGGGTGTTTTGTAAGCTGTCCTAATTGCCCAAAGTGCATCATCTAACCTTTTTGCCCAATTCTTAGGGTTATCCTTGATGCAGTTACACGTGCATTTAAATTGCTAAAGAACAATAGATTAATCAAAGACCAAAATCATATAGGTTTTCTTGACAAAAAGTCATTTTTCTTATGTTTAATCTTTCAATCAAAAACAAACCCAATATAAATACTAATTCTAACACCATTAAACTAGGAAACAAATCAATCTATAATTATCTACTAAAATAAAAAGATAACTTATTAAAATATAGGATAACTTATTAAAATAAAAGATAACTTAAATTAAATCCAATACGGGTCCGGTTACGAGTCTCCTGCATCATTGATTGTCTTCTTATTTTATATTTAGTAACAAAATAATACCCAATTAGTATTTTATTGGGATTTATTTTCTTTCCATATTGTTGGTGGGAAAAACCTTATTTATATTTTAATTGCTTGCAACAAAAAGGACGACTATTTTTGATTGAATGAATGATAAGAACTTTGTTCTTGAGCCTTTTGGCTCTTTTTTAAGTCTTTGAATAATCATTAAGCTATAGAGCCAATTGTTTGCTTCCGTAACTGCATCATTTGGTGTCAGAGCTTTGGTGTTCAAATGGCTCGTTGTGGAAGTGGGTATCTTTATTGTAGAGTCGCCGACAGAGGCAACAATGGAGGTGCTTCGGATCTGTTTGATCATGAGATTGGGAAGCTCCAACGTCTTGTGTGGTTT
>CM067171.1:121319439-121382618 GCA_034093135.1 Erigeron breviscapus | reverse complement strand
CTTCTGAATAAATGCTTTAAAATCAAAATTAAAAGAACTTCAAGACATTGAACTGGCATTTCAAGCCCAGGTTCTGGTGACTGAACAATTGATCCAAGAAAAACAAGATCTTGAGATCATTTTAGAGAAAGAAAAACTGGTGATTAAGTCATGGCTAGAAACTAAAAAGCCATATGATGCTGCAGTAAAACAATTTCCTGCTCAAAAACGTGCATATTTAGATGGAAATACTAATATAGCATCATTAATACCAGTATTCGATCGATTACCAGAGGAGTTCAGGCCAACCACTGTTTATGATAAGCCTGTAACTCCCAAGACCAATTTTTACCCAGTTCAATCCCCAGAGGTCAAGACTGGAGCGCTCCAGATGGCTGCTCCAGTTAAAGAGGTCTATCGGAATAAACCTTTGCCTCAGACCAATCCCCTACCAAAGCCTTGGACTGGAAAGGCTAAGGTATCATCTGAAGAGAATGTTTTGTCCAGGTTAGAGAGCCAGATTCAAATTCTGACTCGTCAATTACAAAGTTTTAATGCAAGATTAAACTTTATTGAGGGTACTTCATCTGGCCCTAGACAAAACACAAAACCTTTTGCTAAGAAAGACAAATCTATTTCTCCAGTTGAGAAAAAGAAAAAGGTTTTAAAACTATCAACTCCAGTGGTCTTTTCATCTAAGACCACTGTTGAAGAAAGTGAACTAGATCAGATTGCCCCAGGGACCTATAAGGGAGGGTCCAGTGAACCCATCAGTCGATGGATTCCCAAATCTAACTGATCAATATCTGGTGTATGTGTAGGGCGATCGAAAGAAGTATATCTGGTATCTTGACAGTGCAGCTGACAGGACTATGACCGGATGTAAGACCCTACTGGAGGAGTTCACCATTTCTGATGGACCCTCCATCACTTTTGGAAATGATGGTTGTGGGAAGACTGAGGGATATGGTGTTCTGAACAATGGACAAGTCAAGTTTACACGTGTTGCATTTGTGAATGGTTTGAAATATAACTTGATCAGTGTAAGCCAACTGTGTGACGATGGCTACAGAGTTATGTTCGATATTGCACAAGGCACCATATTTAACAAGATTGGAAAGTGGTGATGGTTGCACCAAGAAAAGGAAATGTGTACATCATGGATATGGAAGCATCTGCAAAAGATCAGTGCATCTATACCAAGGCAGATGGGGACACCAACTGTTATGGCATTATAGGTTATCCCATCTCAATTTTAAGAACATCAATAAGTTGTCTAGAAAACAACTAGCTGATGGGATTCCTCCAGTTTCTTTCAAAAGAAAATGTCCAGGATGTGAGACGGGAAAGCAGGAAAGAACTAGTTTCAAGACAAGACAGAACTTTAGTATCACTGAACCTCTTCACATGCTTCATATGGATCTCTTTGATCGAGTGAATGTTCAAACCAGAGCTGGTAAGAGATACACTCTAGTTGTGTTTGATGAATTCACCAGATACTGTTGGGTTGTGTTTCTCAGATCAAAAACTGATGCTGCTGCTGAAATCATCTTTCTCATCAAGAAGATTGAACTCAAGTATACTTGAAAAGTTTGCCAGTTAAGAAGTGATAATGGTACAGAATTTCAGAACAAGACACTTGAATCCTTCTGTACTAACACTGACATCTCTTAAAACTATAGAAGTCCGATTCTCTTGTGTGACCAAGTCTTCTTTGCTTGTTGATGACTAAACTCGTGTGATATTTGAATTGCACCGTTGGAGATATTTCCAATAGCTAAATATCTATGTGACAATAAATATCTTTGAATCTGCACAAATAACTCACGTGGAAATAACAATAACAAGTATATTGCATTGTTAGTAAAATAATCAGTATGTTGCTAGAACATTATCGATGTCAAGATCTTAGCACGTAAGGATCTTGGTTCTCAGGATATAGGTGCTCAGAATTTCACCCATAACACATATCGGGTATTCTTGTCCGGAGAGCCACCTTACAACATTAACCAAATACGAGTGTTTATGTTCACACACACACACACACACACACACACACACACACACACACACACACACACATATATATATATATAATATATATATAGTTATACATAGTGTGTATTATAGTATTATATACGCATATATATATATATATATATATATATATCTTAAAAAGGTGATATAGAAACCGTGGGTTATCTTGAGGGATTCCGCACCTCAACATATCCTTAGTCAATCTCATTTTGACAGTCTAACAAACAAGCGTGACCTGATTTTTTACAGCTTTCAAAAAGGATTTTGGAGTTCCAAACTCCTCTTGATCTTCATATTCAACCTAGATCATCAATGTTCTTTACTTTTTATTTTTGGTAAACAATGTATTTCATCTTTTCAGACTTTGTGAATCCTTTAATAATGTCTGGCTAGTAGGCTGAATACTTGTTTGGATTGATGTGATCATGTAGACTTTTATTTATCTTATTTAATGTTAGATCTGTTGAATTGTGTTTACTGTTTATCGTAGATCCATGGTTAAATAGTTTTTTATATTGTATTTGGTTTTATATCTGAGTAATTTGGTTTTCACACACACACACACAACACACACACACAACACACACACACACACACACACACACACACACACACACACACACATATATATATATATATATCTTAAAAAGGTGATATAGAAACCGTGGGTTATCTTGAGGGATTTCGCACCTCAACATATCCTTAGTCAATCTCATTTTGACAGTCTAACAAACAAGCGTGACCTGATTTTTTACAGCTTTCAAAAAGGATTTTGGAGTTCCAAACTCCTCTTGATCTTCATATTCAACCTAGATCATCAATGTTCTTTACTTTTTATTTTTGGTAAACAATGTATTTCATCTTTTCAGACTTTGTGAATTCCTTTAATAATGTCTGGCTAGTAGGCTGAATACTTGTTTGGATTGATGTGATCATGTAGACTTTTATTTATCTTATTTAATGTTAGATCTGTTGATTGTGTTTACTGTTTATCGTAGATCCATGGTTAAATAGTTTTTTATATTGTATTTGGTTTTTATCTGAGTACGTTGGTTTATTTTTGATTGATGTGTCTATAGTCTTTCACTAGGATCAACGGAAAACACTAATCGGTCTATAATTAGTAGTAAATAGTGATTCTACTCTAGGGATCGAATCCCGAACCAATACAATTAAAACTAGTTGAACATGATGCTTAATAATGTCAGAAGCGATTTAGTGACATGGAAACGTGCATTATGACCACCCGAGATAATTAATACACAGTGACTGGCTTAAGATATGAGTATAGTTAAAGATAAATCATAAACACAGACTTGAACAATAATGCATAGCAGTGGATCTAGCGAGAATCTGTCTATAGGGTAGGTGTGAGTCTAGGGACAACTCTACAAATTAGGTTTTGTGAATCTAACGAGAATCTGAGCCGTGAAATAAGTTTTCCAACAGTCTAGCATAAGATAGGATAATAATTGTCATGATACATGTGATCGGATATGCCAAACAAGTATTTCTTTTAATATTACTGTTTCTCAATTTTAGTTTCTACACTAATGGCTTCTCACTAGACCAAGTGGTTGCAGCCTTCCTTTACTTTTATTATTTTTATTAGTTTACTTAGGAAAACGTGACAACCCCAACCACTAGAATTACACATATTAATATACTAGGTATTGCAAGCGTCCCTGTGAACGATCTTGTACTTACCACAAAACTATCTGCATTCGATCAGGTCTACTTCCCGTAAAGGTGTGTTTAGTTTGAGTTATTTACTTGTACAACTTTTATAAATTTAAAACTTGTGTTATTTTTATAATTAAAATCTTTTTCTTAAACAAACACGACATTAGGGCCCATGGCTAAAGGCAAAGCAAAGGTATCTTGGAGTGCTATATATTCACCAAAAAGTGAAGGGGGTTTGGGAATTAGAAGATTAGTGTCCCGTGGGGACTTGTGAGCTTTTTGGTGTAACATCCGCTAATCGTGTGTCACGTGGAGACTTATAAGCTTGGTATATATATTGAATAGGGGTGATTATTGTTGTTGTGATCTTGATATTTGACGTGTTTATATGTTGTGTGGTTCTTGCGATTTGTGTAGCTTTCAGATGAGATACTTGTGCAAATTCCAATGTGGTGGAATATCTCCCTGTGCGGGACTCCTATAAATTATCTATTCCATACTCACTTACATACATATGAGTTTATGTATGTAGTATGTATATACACTGGTATCGAACTCACGGCTCAATTTGAATCTATTACTTTTCAGGTTTACAAAAATCGCTTTCATGCTGGGAGTTGATAACTATAGTTGGACTTAACGATTGATTGGTTGCATTGTAGATTTTTAGACTCGGGCACAATGCCTCTGGATGGACCTTCCCTTGTATGGGGTATATTGTTATATTTTGACTTGTATTTGACAATTTGTAGCTTTATATGGACATCATGTAGTTTTCTGTGTAATATCTATTTGCAACTTGTTTCAGTTGCATCTCACGTTTCCGTTACTGGTGGATTGTTAACCTAAATAGCCTATCCTCAATAACATACGGTCCAATCACTAAACGCATGTGAATTGAATTAATAGTAGTGATATAGGGACTTTGTGATAGTACTCAAGTACATGAAGCAATGAAGCAATAATTAAGATCATATCCCACTACATTAGTTCAATAAATAATATGTTCAACACATCATTATCATAAATACGTAAATAGTTCAATAACAAAATGTTCTTAGATCAAAAGTACCTCTTCAGACTATACCAGGTTAAAAGTCAATCTATATATGTAATTATTTTGTGTGTATCCATTTAACCATGCCCATACAAGACCAAAATAGATTCACATAACCTGTTGATTGTTAACCTAAACTTTGGGTTAAATGTGTCAAATTAGAAAGTACTTAGTATGTGTATTGTAAAGTTAGGACCAAAAGTGTCAAGTTAGAAGATTATAACCGAATAGACGGTTATATGTTGAAAGGTTGTGTCTGTACGTGAAGGGTCGTTTGTGAAAGGGTATGTCTGTTAGATGTGTCTGTTGGTTGTCTATATAAGAAACAACCACCGCAAGTTTATAGTCGTCGATACTTTCTGTATGTAAAACAATTCTGTGTTATATTATAGCAAGTTCATTCATCAAAACATAGTATTGTTCATCAAAACAACCCTGTGAAACCCAACAATTGGTATCAGAGCCAACGGTTAATCGACCCAGGGAAGGAAGAAAACAACAATTTCTGTTGTTGATTTCAGAAGCAAGAAGAAGAAACCGATTTCTGTTTGAAATCTATTTACTGAACGAAAGAAGAAAACAGAAATTGATTTTCTGTCAAGCCTTTAATCAATCAGAGGGGAATTAAGAACGAGGGAAAACATACTTGTTCGTTGATTTGGAGTCACGAACCAGAGAAAAGAAGAAACCGTCGAGTAACCGCCATCACCGGTGAAGAGTTGAGAATCGAAACCACCGATTAACTGTAAGTGGACAAAGAAGGAGATTGTGTTAGTGACTTTTTGGTATTTTGGATTCGATAAAAACCAGAGAAAGAAGCAAAAGGGGAAGTTGATTTTTTTGACCCTAAATTGTTAGATCTGGAAGACAAAGGAGTGTGGGACACCTTTTTGCTAACACCAGGGGACACAAAAGTTGAATAAGTTTCTTTACTTTGACTTTTATATTGAATTGAAGTTTATAAAATTCAAGTATAAAAGGATTTTTTAAATTGTCCATATCAATCAGATATTTTTTTTTAAGGATAAGACTTGTGTTGGGAATTTTATACAAAACAAAAGTTTTAAAATTTTTTTGAAACTAATAACATAAGGGCACAAGTTTTTCTTTAAAATATAAAACGAAGATTGTAAGGACAATTTTGCAAGTTATTTTTTAAAATATTGGTTGTTAGTAAGATACGAAATTCCCTATTAGCAAGAAAAATTCCCGATTGATTAAAATAGCAAAAGACCGAATCTTTTGAGATTCATAGTAAGACGAACGGATTTTTTTTAAAATTCGTTTAAGTAAGTGGCAAGTTAACCGAACCTTTGTGGTTCATAGCAAGTTAAACCGAATCCTTAGGTTCATAGCAAGATCCGAACCTTAAGATTCAATAGCAAGTAGAACCCTTGATTCAAACTAGCAAGCAAGTAGGATCATTTTGGTTCATCAGCAAGAAAGGATCAATTGAATTGGTCATAGCAAGCAAGTTAGACCCTAATTAGCGACTTGGTTAGGAGCGCGAAGGTTGATTAGCAAGTTGGTCAACGTTCGTACTGGGTAGCAAGTAGCCCAGAAAGCAAGTCCATTGGGTAGCAAGTAGCAAGTAGCCCATATAGCAAGTTCATTGGGTAGCAAGTAGCCCAAACCGCAAGAATTTGATCTTAGGATCAACAGCAAGAAGAATCAATTTTGATTCTAAGCAAGTAAGCAAGAGAAACTTCGTAGTTTCTATATAAGCAAGGTACTGATCATTGATCAAAAACAAGCAAGTACAACAAGAAAGAATGTCAGGAGGTGCATCAAGTAGTTCAGTACGTGAACAAGGGAATGTTCCACTTCAATGTCCTAAATTGACGGATACAAATTACACAACTTGGACACTGATGATGGAAACAATACTAAAGGCGTATGGACTTTGGGAAGTGATTGATTCAAAAAGGGCAACAGATGATAAGAAAGAGTTAGATGGCAAGAAAGAAACAGGTGGCAAGAAAGAAACAGTAATAGATGAGAAGGCAGAAAATACAGCAAAAGGAATGATATTCCAAACGTTACCACAAGACATGTTAATGCAAGTTACACAATACCCTACTAGAAAGGAAGTATGGAACTCAATCAAAGTTAAACATCTTGGAGCCGATTTAGTTCAGAAAGCACGTTTGCAAACTTTAAGGACTGAGTTGGAAACACTAAAGATGAAATCCGATGAAAGTACAAGTGAGTTTGCTGGAAAGTTAAGTAGCATACAAGCCAAGTTTAAAAGCCTTGGAGGTACTCTGAAGGATAAAGTACTCGTGAGGAAACTACTTAACTCAGTACCAAAGAAGTTTCTACCGATCGTGGCGTCTATCGAACAATATCAAGAGATTGATACAATGCATTTTGAAGAAGCCTAGGAATTTTGAAGAAGCCGTAGGAAGAATAACAGCTTTTGAAGAACGACTCAAAAGTCAAGACGAACCAGAAGATAATTATCAAAACAAACTTCTATTGGCAAATTCAAATAATCATGGAGGTACTAGAGGACGTGGAAGAAACTTCAACAAAAACAAAAATAACTATGGAAAAGGTACTAGTCGTGGAAGCATTGACAAAAGCAAGCTAAGGTGTTATGAATGTGGTGATCATGGACATTTCGCGAAAGAATGCACAAAGTGAAAATACAAAGAGAAAGACAAGGAGCAAGAAGCACTTCTCATCTCAGAAGACGAAGAACCATCATTACTGTAAAGCAAGACAAAGCAAGTTGAAGACCACCTTAAACCAAAGTTTAGTTTAAGGGGGAGTGTTGATTGTTAACCTAAACTTTGGGTTAAATGTGTCAAATTAGAAAGTACTTAGTATGTGTATTGTAAAGTTAGGACCAAAAGTGTCAAGTTAGAAGATTATAACCGAAAATACGGTTATATGTTGAAAGGTTGTGTCTGTGCGTGAAGGGTGGTATTGTGAAGGGTCATGTCTGTTAGATGGTGTCTGTTGTTGGCTATATAAAGCCACAGCCACGGCAAGTTTATAGGTGTCGAAAGTTTCTGTATGTTTTTTATGTTATATTATAGCAAGTTTATTCATTAAAACATAGTATTGTTCATCAAAACAACCCTGTGAAAACCAACATAACCTAACCACACAATAGATACTTTATCCGTGTAAAAGACCATATCATTTCAAAAGACCATATTTGTTCAAAAAGACTATTTTAGTTCCAAAAGTAAATTTAATTTCATTCTTTTCAGCCTCGGAGTACAGACAGTTGCAGAACATGAGACTATGAACTCTGCTTAGAACAATGTGCACTGCTAAATAAGAACCCAAAGTACAAAGCAAATATGATCAAAGAACGCATGAACACACAAAAATCAGTCGTCACCAGAACGTCTATACCAATAATGGACATTAGGTACGTCGATTAAGAAACGAGTCTAATTAGTCCTATGATTAATTGTTGATATTTTAAGAAATGCCATTTAATTGTATGTACTTTAAGCTTGATACCCAGACATCACATTTACCTTTCAACGGTTTTAAGATTGATTCAGAATCGAAACTTTAAGACACCAGTCAAAATCGAAACTTTAACCAGCGCCAGAAAAAGGAAGTACGGAATACAAGCTCCATTGATTCAGAACCATGTTCACACTGCCATAAGTTTGGTCTTGAGCCAAAGGAAACATACGATGGACATTCTTAATGACGCTGGATTTTCGGGTTGTCGGCCTAGCTCTTTTCCTATGGAACAAAATCTCAAGCTTGATCAATGACTTGAAAGTCCTAAAACTAATGCACCACAATACAGACGGCTTATTGGACGACTTTTGTATCTTCAAGCCACCAGACCGGACATCACCTACTCTGTTAAGTTATTGAGTCATATTTGTTCAAAAAGACTATTTTAGTTCCAAAAGTAAATTTAATTTCATTCTTTTCAGCCTCGGAGTACAGACAGTTGCAGAACATGAGACTATGAACTCTGCTTAGAACAATGTGCACTGCTAAATAAGAACCCAAAGTACAAAGCAAATATGATCAAAGAACGCATGAACACACAAAAATCAGTCGTCACCAGAACGTCTATACCAATAATGGACATTAGGTACGTCGATTAAGAAACGAGTCTAATTAGTCCTATGATTAATTGTTGATATTTTAAGAAATGCCATTTAATTGTATGTACTTTAAGCTTGATACCCAGACATCACATTTACCTTTCAACGGTTTTAAGATTGATTCAGAATCGAAACTTTAAGACACCAGTCAAAATCGAAACTTTAACCAGCGCCAGAAAAAGGAAGTACGGAATACAAGCTCCATTGATTCAGAACCATGTTCACACTGCCATAAGTTTGGTCTTGAGCCAAAGGAAACATACGATGGACATTCTTAATGACGCTGGATTTTCGGGTTGTCGGCCTAGCTCTTTTCCTATGGAACAAAATCTCAAGCTTGATCAATGACTTGAAAGTCCTAAAACTAATGCACCACAATACAGACGGCTTATTGGACGACTTTTGTATCTTCAAGCCACCAGACCGGACATCACCTACTCTGTTAAGTTATTGAGTCATATTTGTTCAAAAAGACTATTTTAGTTCCAAAAGTAAATTTAATTTCATTCTTTTCAGCCTCGGAGTACAGACAGTTGCAGAACATGAGACTATGAACTCTGCTTAGAACAATGTGCACTGCTAAATAAGAACCCAAATTACAAAGCTTATTGGACGACTTTTGTATCTTCAAGCCACCAGACCGGACATCACCTACTCTGTTAAGTTATTGAGTCATATTTGTTCAAAAAGACTATTTTAGTTCCAAAAGTAAATTTAATTTCATTCTTTTCAGCCTCGGAGTACAGACAGTTGCAGAACATGAGACTATGAACTCTGCTTAGAACAATGTGCACTGCTAAATAAGAACCCAAAGTACAAAGCAAATATGATCAAAGAACGCATGAACACACAAAAATCAGTCGTCACCAGAACGTCTATACCAATAATGGACATTAGGTACGTCGATTAAGAAACGAGTCTAATTAGTCCTATGATTAATTGTTGATATTTTAAGAAATGCCATTTAATTGTATGTACTTTAAGCTTGATACCCAGACATCACATTTACCTTTCAACGGTTTTAAGATTGATTCAGAATCGAAACTTTAACCAGCGCCAGAAAAAGGAAGTACGGAATACAAGCTCCATTGATTCAGAACCATGTTCACACTGCCATAAGTTTGGTCTTGAGCCAAAGGAAACATACGATGGACATTCTTAATGACGCTGGATTTTCGGGTTGTCGGCCTAGCTCTTTTCCTATGGAACAAAATCTCAAGCTTGATCAATGACTTGAAAGTCCTAAAACTAATGCACCACAATACAGACGGCTTATTGGACGACTTTTGTATCTTCAAGCCACCAGACCGGACATCACCTACTCTGTTAAGTTATTGAGTCATATTTGTTCAAAAAGACTATTTTAGTTCCAAAAGTAAATTTAATTTCATTCTTTTCAGCCTCGGAGTACAGACAGTTGCAGAACATGAGACTATGAACTCTGCTTAGAACAATGTGCACTGCTAAATAAGAACCCAAAGTACAAAGCAAATATGATCAAAGAACGCATGAACACACAAAAATCAGTCGTCACCAGAACGTCTATACCAATAATGGACATTAGGTACGTCGATTAAGAAACGAGTCTAATTAGTCCTATGATTAATTGTTGATATTTTAAGAAATGCCATTTAATTGTATGTACTTTAAGCTTGATACCCAGACATCACATTTACCTTTCAACGGTTTTAAGATTGATTCAGAATCGAAACTTTAAGACACCAGTCAAAATCGAAACTTTAACCAGCGCCAGAAAAAGGAAGTACGGAATACAAGCTCCATTGATTCAGAACCATGTTCACACTGCCATAAGTTTGGTCTTGAAGCCAAAATCGAAACTTTAAGACACCAGTCAAAATCGAAACTTTAAGCTTGATACCCAGACATCACATTTACCTTTCAACGGTTTTAAGATTGATTCAGAATCGAAACTTTAAGACACCAGTCAAAATCGAAACTTTAACCAGCGCCAGAAAAAGGAAGTACGGAATACAAGCTCCATTGATTCAGAACCATGTTCACACTGCCATAAGTTTGGTCTTGAGCCAAAGGAAACATACGATGGACATTCTTAATGACGCTGGATTTTCGGGTTGTCGGCCTAGCTCTTTTCCTATGGAACAAAATCTCAAGCTTGATCAATGACTTGAAAGTCCTAAAACTAATGCACCACAATACAGACGGCTTATTGGACGACTTTTGTATCTTCAAGCCACCAGACCGGACATCACCTACTCTGTTAAGTTATTGAGTCATATTTGTTCAAAAAGACTATTTTAGTTCCAAAAGTAAATTTAATTTCATTCTTTTCAGCCTCGGAGTACAGACAGTTGCAGAACATGAGACTATGAACTCTGCTTAGAACAATGTGCACTGCTAAATAAGAACCCAAAGTACAAAGCAAATATGATCAAAGAACGCATGAACACACAAAAATCAGTCGTCACCAGAACGTCTATACCAATAATGGACATTAGGTACGTCGATTAAGAAACGAGTCTAATTAGTCCTATGATTAATTGTTGATATTTTAAGAAATGCCATTTAATTGTATGTACTTTAAGCTTGATACCCAGACATCACATTTACCTTTCAACGGTTTTAAGATTGATTCAGAATCGAAACTTTAAGACACCAGTCAAAATCGAAACTTTAACCAGCGCCAGAAAAAGGAAGTACGGAATACAAGCTCCATTGATTCAGAACCATGTTCACACTGCCATAAGTTTGGTCTTGAGCCAAAGGAAACATACGATGGACATTCTTAATGACGCTGGATTTTCGGGTTGTCGGCCTAGCTCTTTTCCTATGGAACAAAATCTCAAGCTTGATCAATGACTTGAAAGTCCTAAAACTAATGCACCACAATACAGACGGCTTATTGGACGACTTTTGTATCTTCAAGCCACCAGACCGGACATCACCTACTCTGTTAAGTTATTGAGTCATATTTGTTCAAAAAGACTATTTTAGTTCCAAAAGTAAATTTAATTTCATTCTTTTCAGCCTCGGAGTACAGACAGTTGCAGAACATGAGACTATGAACTCTGCTTAGAACAATGTGCACTGCTAAATAAGAACCCAAAGTACAAAGCAAATATGATCAAAGAACGCATGAACACACAAAAATCAGTCGTCACCAGAACGTCTATACCAATAATGGACATTAGGTACGTCGATTAAGAAACGAGTCTAATTAGTCCTATGATTAATTGTTGATATTTTAAGAAATGCCATTTAATTGTATGTACTTTAAGCTTGATACCCAGACATCACATTTACCTTTCAACGGTTTTAAGATTGATTCAGAATCGAAACTTTAAGACACCAGTCAAAATCGATTGACCATATGGATGCTGCTCATCATATTTTACGTTATCTAAAAGCCACACCTGGACAAGGTGTTTTCTTCCCAAAGCAAGGTAACTTGGAGTTGACTGCCTATTGTGACTCAGACTGGCTTGGTTGTCAACTCTCTAGACGTCTCGTCCGGTTAGTTCCTATTAGGGGGTGCTCCTATTTCTTGGAAAACAAAGAAACAGTCGGTTGTGTCACGTTCTTCTGCTGAAGCTGAATATCGTGCAATGGCATCAACTGTTAGCGAAGCTATATGGTTGAGGTGGTTGTTACAAGACTTACAAGTTCATATTTTCGCTGCTACTCCTATGTTTTGTGACAACTCTTCAGCTGGCCATATAGCAAACAACCCGGTTTTCCATGAACGGACAAAACATGTGGAAATGGACTCCTATTTTGTTCATGAAAGAGTAGAGTCTAAAGAGATAGTGCCGCAACCTATTGATACCAAACAACAAATTGCAGATATTTTAACCAAGCCATTGGGAGCTCAACAATTGCAATTGCTTCTTGGCAAGTTAGGCATTCGTGATCTTCATGCTCCAACTTGAGGGGGAGTGTAGAATTTTATTTTTAGTCATTATCTTTTTCCTAATTTAAAGGATCCTTTTCTTGAATAACAAGGATCCTTGTATTTAAGTAACCCAATAGCTTAATGATAGAACAACCCTTTAAAAGAAAATGACAATTAGTACATTTTCCTGTTTCTCGATATTTTAATGTCATTTTTTTTTATTAACAAATCACACAATTCAGTTGTCTAGTTTCAATACAGTTTCGTTTGGCTTAATTAAAAAAACAATTCCAACACAATTCAACAGAAAGAATGATAGAAACATACATGTTACAACATGCTTTATTATTACTATACGACACATCACCAATTCATGATTTTTTAACACCAACACAAAAGCCATATTTGTTGAACATGTGCATTAATGAAAGACGGTATATGTAAGCTCGTGGACTACTTTGTATTACGTATTATATTAAAACTAGAACGGTACTCGCGCAATGCGGCGGTGTAATGACGGCGATTCGTGGTGGCGGTGATAAGATGATAAATTGTTGAAACTTAAAATTCAATGTTGAAAGTTGAAAATGAGATTTGCTTTATATTAGACGAGAACGGTACCCGCGCGTTGCGGCGGTGATGGCGGAGTGGTGATGTAATGGCGGCGGCGGTGATGAGGTGATCTACCTGACGGGCTCCACCCGATTTAAAAATTCGTCGAAAGTATATCGAATGACCACTCTAATGAAAGAGCATGAAATTTTAAAAACACCCATATAATTTTTATAATTTATTGATGTACAGTTTTTGAGATAAAAGATTTTGAATGAATTAGAAGAATAAAATGATTTATGGAGAGAGAAAATAAATGATTGGTTGAGATTTGAGGAGAGAGAAAGGGTATTATAGTTATTTTAGGTAAATATAGAATAGATAGGAGGGACATTTTGGGAAGTAAATGTTGAAACTTAAAATCAATATTGAAATTTTAAGTTCAATGTTGAAAATCTAAGGAAATCTGCTTTATAATATAGTACAGATATATAAATATATATATATAAATATATTTATAATATATATATATACATATATATATATAATATATATATATATATATATAGTGAAGGGATCAAGTGAGAACAACATATATGGTGAGAACGTGAGAACCATTAAAAAATCCATCTCTAAGGGCTTTGCCCTTAGAGTTAAGGGCTACGCCCGTACCGTATACAACCGCCACCATCTCTTGGATCGCCGCCCATCAAATCCATACCATTCCCATATGCGTCCGGTGACAACCCCTTTAGAACGGATGAGGGCAACACCCGTACCGTATCCATACGTTTTCTTAACACGTAACCATATGAAAAAAAAAAAATTTTTTTTTTTTGGAATGGGTTTTTGTTAAAAGAAAATAAAAAACAAAAAAAAGTTTCAAAAAATGAAAAATTAAAATTAAAAAAATAAAAAACCACACAAAAAAGAAGAAAGAGGGAGGGAAACTAGTGGTTCTCACGGTTCTCTCCATATTTGTTGTTCTCACGTTAACCCTACCCTATATATATATATATTATATATATAAATAATATCATCTTTCCCATATGCCGATGATTACACATACAGACCTGCTAGAAAAAGAATCTTTATAAGTCATACACCCTGGGGTCAAAGTTATCTAAAAGGTCTTGCAAATACACGAAATATTAATTTTACAAATTTCACAGAACAACAAGACCCTAAAATAATCATAGAAAATTATCAAAAAACATATAATATATATATATAATATATATATATATATTATATATATATATTATATATATATATATATTCAACTATACCTAAAAATAGTTTAAATATAAATATGTAGATATAGATCATAGTTATCATATATATATATATCTATATATAATAATATATTTACTATATATATATATATAGGAGAGAGATCAAATGAGAAGGTGTGTTAAGGAGAGAAGGGAGAGAAGGTTATATGAACCAATCAGAACGTGACATGTGACTTTAAAAAAAAACACACGGTGGCATTTTGGTAAATAAATCAAACTTTTGTGAAGCTTGGTCAGCTTGGGTTCTGGGTCAGCTTGGTTGGTGAGCTTGGGTTCTGGGTCAGCTTGGTTGGTTAGCGTTGGTCAGCTTGGGTTCTGGGTCAGCTTGGGTTCTGGGTCAGCTTGGTTGGTCAGCTTGGTCAGCCAACCCCAAGCTGACCCAACCCAACCCCAACCTGACCCAACCCCAACCTAACCCAACCTGACCCCAAGTTGACCCAACCCAACCCCAAGCTGACCCAACTCAGAACCCAAGCTGACCCAAAACCCATAATCTACATTTGTGTGTAGATTATGTGTAGATTGTGTAAAGCTGACCCAACCCCAAGCTAACCCAACTGACCCAACCCCAAGCTGACCCAACCCAACCCCAAGCTGACCCAACCCCAAGCTGACCCAACCCCAAGCTGAACCCAACCCAACCCCAAGCTGACCCAAAACCCATAATCTACATTTGTGTAGATTAATCTACATTTGTGTAGATTATGTGTAGATTGTGTCAAGCTGACCCAACCCACCCAAGCTGACCCAGACCCCAAGCTGACCCAACCCAACCCCAAGCTGACCCAACCCAACCCCAAGCTGACCCAACCCAACCCCAAGCTGACCCAACCCAACCCCAAGCTGACCCAACCCAACACCAGCTGACCCAACCCTAAGCTGACCCAACCCCAAGCTGACCCAACCCCAAGCTGACCCAACCCAAGCTGACCCAACCCCAAGCTGACCAACCAAGCTGACCCAGAACCCAAGCTGACCCAGAACCCAGGCTGACCAAGCTTCACAAAAGTTTGATTTATTTACAAAATTGTCACCGCGTGTTTTAATTCAATTTGACACATGGCGCGTTCTAATTGGCCCGTAGAACCTTCTCCTTCTCTCCTTAAGACATCTTCTTCCAAGATCTCTACCCATATATAGATTAAGATTAGGAATAAAATAAAAATACATTATCATACAAAAGTGACGTCATTTCAGTCTTCGACAATCTTTTGCCCAAAATCAACAAGTCTTGCACAATATGTTACTTTTTGCACTTCGGCGAATACAATAACACTATCTGCAAGCATCAAAGGCCACTAAAACTATATGCTGAGCCAATCATTCAGCTACAACGAAGTCGGTAAGTTACATTTTAACCAATCACTGATTCCATTCTCATCTGCATAGTAGTTAATATGCTGTTTTAAAATTTTACCTGAACCATTCAATTTCTACAAAGGTTTCATAACCTTTTCTGTGCCCGCAGTTCCAGTACCTTTTCGGACGGTTTTCGCCTTCTTTTTAAACTTGCCCCACCTGTATCTTCACCACCAGAAATCTCCATTCCTGCAAGGGGGTACAGATATATAAAATGTAGTATTCATCGTTTATTGCAAAAATGTTACACATAGCAAGTATAACTTCTAAAGCCAATCATAGCGGAAGGCACAAATGTAAAAATATAATAGTACCACATATTTGATGGCTCATTTCTAGATGTGGCCACTGTGACCCATAACTTGTAACCAGGTCAATTCAGGTCAAATCAAAAGATGTAGCTAAAAGGGATCATATGGGTGGGTGTGAGTGGGTCAACCAAATAAAAGCCGCCAAACTATTCAACAAGAAAAACTCCAAAACCAATTTATTTGATGATTTATATCATCTAATAAGATTATCAGAACACTGTTTTTGTTATGAAAGTAACTTGTTAATTATTTATGAATAGAAAATAGAAAGGACAAAAGATTGTTCAAAAGTAAAACCAACCCGGCTTGTTAGGATTTAAACACGCACACACACAAGTTAACTAGTAAAACAGAAAATAGAGAACACGAGAGATTTAACGTGGTTCGGTCTGGGTCTGACCTACATCCACCGGGTAACTAGGAGTGTATTATTTCATGGTGTTTAGAAGGTGTTATCTTACAAATACAAGAGGATCTCTTATATAGAGATTGAGATAGCTTAATTTCAAAGGAGAGTAAGCATAGATATGGAGTTGATACAAGCGGCCCTGCCTAAGCATAAGTCAGGAGTTAATACAAGAAAATTCTGCCAGATTTTCTGCCCAAACAGTGGGCCCCTTGTCTGCCACTTTTGACTATTTTTGGTCCTGGCTTCACACATACTCCAACAATCTCCCACTTGAAGCCACGGAACAATCTTCACCTGTGCTTCAACTGTACATATGTATTTCTGTAAGAACTTTTAACATTAGCTCTTTCCTAGTTACCCTGGCCTTCTCTTCTTCAGTTAACCTGAAGGCCCGTTGAAGCTCCCACTGAGTTTCAACCCATCAGTCACAGTTTGTGACTGTTCTCTATCCCTGTCGGCTCCCACTGACTCGAACTGCCGATAACTGGAACAATCTGAGAACAAACAAACACTCTACTGATAAAGCATGATAAAGCAGATAATCAACTGGAGAGACTTTAAACCGCTGGAATACTGGTTCTCTTAAACTACTGTCTGGAATCTCTGACTGAAGCACAACATCAATGCTCCCACTGCCATGAAAACCCATTGACTGGTTTCTCCGAACCTTTCCTAGCACGTTGAACCTGAATCTAACCTGTAGCTCTAGGTTTGCCATCTGCAAAGCAAACCTTCTTCTGCCCACGAGATTCTGTGAACCAGATTTTGTTTTTCTTCTGAACTGGGATGGTCACTCCCTCAGATGGTAAACTGACCATATAAAGTGAATCTTCTTCTTGCCTCGAGCCATAACTAGATTTCCTTTGAGAACCTTCCACTGTCATTCGCAAACTTAACCTCATGCCCCCTGTTCATCCAACTGCCCGAAACAACTGCTTCTTCAGACTTGGAATAACCTGGACATCTTTCAAAGTCTGGCTGGAGTCTTTAAATCTATGTCACTCTGCCCGTCACATCAAGAACTTCATCGTTCACCAGTCTTACCTTTCCAAAATCCACAACTTTCAGATTCCGTAGTGCTTCACTGCTGTGGGTAGCGAAATGAAGCAACGAAATCTACGACCCAGGAATCCATACTACTCTCTACTCTGCAATCAGCGCCTCGTCTGAGCTGTAGTCTTCTGTAGTTTTCAGTTCTTATTTTCTGGACATTGATTCCTAAAATGTCTCACCTCTTCATGTTCAAAGAAGCATCTGCACCGACGAAGAAAACAAGCCACCTGCTTCTAATGTGTTCTCACCTTGCTAAACGAAGCGAATCCAAAGCCACCTGCTTTGATGGATCCTTACTGCCCGCTTTCCAAGCAACAAGTCGGTCTCCTCTTATCACGAACAAGCTAATCAAAGGCTAGCAAAGAACTCGACATCAACACGGTGTGCTGAAACTTTTGATCTGACCTTCACTACCTCAGTTAACTTCTTTCTCAACAACCACCAACCAAATGAAAATGAACAAGAACTGAGCCTCCTGCTTCTAATGTTCTTTCCCTTTCTAGCTAAGCATCACCTGATTCAAAGCCTCCTGCTTGACAAATCGTCAGCTTCTGCTCTTCTGATTGGAATAAATTCTGCCTCAAGAACAAGCTGTCTTGCTTCCCCGTTCTTATAGTAGGCACAAAAGAAAGAATAAAACTCGGTTGAAAGTACCTGATCCGACACCTACTTTCAAATCAGTCTTGCAAACAACCTACTGTTGGTTTTCATGCAAGAACCTTTGTCCCAAAACAGCCACAAACAGACTTGAACACCCTGAAACAGCCTCTGCCGTCCCAAACAGTCCTGAAAACAGCCCATGCTGTCCCAAACAGACCTGAAAACAGCCCTGAAACAGCTCATGTGTAACCAGTCTCCGTATTTCTGCTGTAAACACACTCCTGAAACAACTCCTGCTGTCCCAAAACCCAATTCCGCCGACTGACTACTGTAAACAGCCTACTGCTGTAAATAGCCTCCTGTAAGGCGACCTTTCATGCCACCGACTCTCAAAACAGCCCTCTTTCTTCAAACCTTGCTAACTCGGTGATCTGTACGTTCCAAACCTTGCTCTAATAAGCTCTGATACCACTTGTTAGGATTTAGACACGCACACACACAAGTTAACTAGTAAAACAGAAAATAGAGAACACGAGAGATTTAACGTGGTTCGGTCTGGGTCTGACCTACATCCACCGGGTAACTAGGAGTGTATTATTTCATGGTGTTTAGAGGTGTTATCTTACAAATACAAGAGGATCTCTTATATAGAGATTGAGATAGCTTAATTTCAAAGGAGAGTACATAGATATGGAGTTGATACAAGTGGCCCTGCCTAAGCATAAGTCAGGAGTTAATACAAGAAAATTCTGCCAGATTTTCTGCCCAAACAGTGGGCCCCTTGTCTGCCACTTTTGACTATTTTTGGTCCTGGCTTCACACATACTCCAACACGGCTAGTACCCAAAAACTAACCCTTTTTAAAGGGGAACACAATTTGACCCAGTACTCAGTTTTAACCACCTGCATTGCAAACTCTAGTTGTTTCAAACAAATAAAATATACATGACAATCACTCTAGCTTGAGAATCATCACATACAATCTAGTATGGTACTTTGACATTTTATACGGTCATTGAGCAATCACCTTTTTATTGAAAAACAAATTTAGGCTCAGCGGCTTTGCCTTTTCATATACCCGACTCCAATTCCAGGGGAGGCCCATTATGGGAAAACCCCCGTGTTTATTTCTGGGAGCATTGTTCTCACACCAAGATTTGAACCCAAGACCTATAAGTATCAAGTTTACCAAGTACCAATTGATCTCTTGATCACCTAAAATGTCGTATTAATCACCTAATTTCCCCATAGCCAGATTGGCCTTATATTAATGTCATTATTTGTAGTAGACAAGATTCTTTGATTTGTCATCATATACAACACAATGAACAGTAAAACACTTGCAAAAACTGCACGCAAGTAAAAATCACAATCTCCATAAGGAAGATGGAATAATCAATCCATGTATAGGTTCCATTGTCCAGGTATAATTTCAGGGAGTGTTTGAATGCACATGTACATTGATCATTGTGATTTGAAGCTAATAATGACAAGTAAATTGATCATCGTGCAAGAACATAATAATCAGTTGAAAATGTCCATTCAAACACTCCCTAATAATGGTACAAAAACGGTGGGTAGCTAACAGGGTGTTTATTTATGTACTCACAATACGTAGGGTGTGGCTTTTCACAAATATGTCAGGTTTGGTCATTCTATATTTTTACTTACTAATTCTTTAAACAAAACTGCCAAACACTTAAAAATCATTGCTAATAATGTAATTTACTAATTTTACACAAACAATTTGTCCAAAAACCACTTGAATGTTTGTAGCTAAAGCAGCAGCATTAAATTGATAAAAATAGTAAGGCAAGAAACATTTAAACATATAACTAATAAAGCAACTATATAATCCTTGGAAATCTATATCAGCAAAACTAATATAGAACTGATCACAAATTACCTTCTATTTGATTGGAATCATGGTTCAGTCCCTGAGCATCAATTCCTGCCTCTTCAGAAAATGGGGAATCAGAATTCTTGCAGTCACCTAATTCTGTGGTACTTCCAGTGTGTTTTTCAGGCTGCACAGAGACATCAGGACATGGATCTGCTGGCAAGAAGAAGAGTTCCTCCTGTGAGATATCTGAATCACTAAAGGATGTATCCTTATCCACAGTTGTAACGTCAACTTCATCATCTTCATTTGTTTCTGATTCTTTCACCTGCAACAATTCACTAGTAAAATAAGACGTTCAATACAGAGTTCCATTTACACAATGGGCTATCTCTTTTACCTGGAAGATGAAAAAAATGGAAGGTCAGGTAATGGGTCAAAACTGGTTCAGGTAGAAATGAGGCACTTTAGGAACAGTTTAATCTAACTTAGACAAAAAAATTGATGTGTAAGAAATAAAATTAGGGTTAATTATACAAACTAATTAATACAGGAAGAATCTAAAGTTGAATACAATGGTTCATGTGGTTATATGCACTAAAAATACAGTTTTGACCATTTACTTGTTACTATTTTGGCTATCATATATAAGCTGTTAAAAAACAAAACCAAAATTAACCATTCATAAGTAAAATAGTATTTCCATCTCTAGTACCTGGTTAAAAAGGATTTGGGGCAAAAACTAGTAAACGTTAGAGCAAGGAAAATCACGCAACTATTGGCTTATTTTCTTTATTTTTAAAATAAATAATTAATGAAGAGGTCCACCGTGAACCAACATATGTTGAAGAATCAGCGGATAAAATTCATTAAATATAATTACAGCAGTATCTTATAGTTATCAGTATAGTAAAAATCCAACTTTAAACCATAGAACGATTCAAAAGTTTGTAAGTAATTAAATACACCTCATAATTCCAATCCCCGCACTCTTTTTCGATCCTTTACCGTTTTTATTTTACCCATCTGACCTTTGGAAAGAAAAATATAAGCCAAATGGGTCCCTCGTTAGTTAAATGGATCAAAATGGTTACCTTTTCAATTTCTGGCATCAAATCAAATTCATCTTCACGTTCCACATACTCCTCGTTTTCCTCAAGTTCCTTAAAATCCGGGGCAAATGCACTCCAGTTCTCGGTGTAATCTTTGGCCCAAATGTAAACTAAGCCTGTTAATGACACAGAAACTACTATGGGATGAACAGGATGCCATGCCAAATCCATCAACGCTTCCTTTGGACCTTCAAGGATTTTCACAAGATGCCCGGCCCGATCCCATATGTATATCTTGTGCTCACCTTTGCTTGCAGAACCTCCAACAACCCACTCACCATCGCCACTGAAACACGGTGCTTTCCAGTGCACTCTAGTGACAGAATCTTGAAAATCCCTAAAAAGAGATAAACACTTAGACCCAACAACCTTTAGCATTTCAACATCACTTGAAGCCTCATGCATATCATCAAGAACTTTAAGTGAACTTTTTAATGGCAAAAGATTTTCATAGATTCTAATTGTACGATCACTCGAGTTAGTAAGAAGGTAGTATCCATCCCTACTGAATACTATATTCTTTATCAATGCACCACCTACTATAGGGACAACTCCACAAACCCTAATGTTTTTGTGATCAATTATAAGGATTTCCCCCACCGAATTCCCGACATAAATCAAATCCCCGTATTTGTTAAAGCATGCTGCTGTCGGAGTGTATTGAGCTGATCCGTCAGAGAACTTGCTTTTAGATGGAGGGATAGGCCCATTGACTCGTTCAGTCAATGTTACAGGAAGTGTAGTTGTGGTTTGGGTGCACAAATCGACAATCATGGGAGCAGATGAGAAAGGGCAAACCAAACAAAGAGTAGATTCTGATGAACTGCCACCGGGATGCAGACGGGCTTGTAAAGGGGTTTGTTGTAGCGTGGTTCGGTATAGTTTTTCTCCCTTTATGACGTCCCATAGAGTTAAAGATTTATCTGCAGCTGAAATGAGTATATGATGACCATTTTTTGACCAGCAAACACTTGTTACGGCAGCAACGCAGTCTTTATCCCTGAGTTCTTTTGCAATTCCTCGGGTTTCAAAGTCCCAGACAACACAACTTCCATCGGAGCACCCAGCTGGGAAAATAGCATAATAGATTCTTAATAAATGCAGCATATTAGTTCAACAAATCACACATAACAACAAATGTGGTTATATAAAGCATTTGACCCTTCCCACTTAAGAAAAAACTTGATCTAACATTCTAACCAAAACTACCCCTCCTTTGTTCATTATTTTGAACTAGAACGGCACCCGCGCGTGCGGCGGTGGAGGTGGTGGTGGGCGATGTAATGGCGGCGGCGGTGGTGGCGGTGACGGTTGGTGGTGGTGTGCGGCGGTGGTGGTGGCGACTGGTGGTGGTGGCGGTGGCGGCAAGTAGTGTAGGTTATTGATATAATGTATTTAGATGTATTGTATATCATGCACAGGTTATTGATATAATGTGATTTAGATGTATTGTACATCATGCAACATTGTTGAAAGTTGAATGTTGAAAGTTGAAAATCCTTTTTGCTTTATAATATAGTAATATAGATATAGATATAGATCTAGATATATCCACGTAATATACCTATAATAACTTTAACGAAAATATTTACAACATATATCCCTCAACACTAAAAATAATTATACTACCCCGTTTTATATCAATTAATTTTACATTACTAACTACACCGCTACCGCCTTCGCCACCACCACCGCCATCCATCGTCGTCACCACCGCCGCCACCAACACCACCACCACACCGTCGCATTGCCTGGGCATGGGACTAGTAACAGCAAATGTAATAAGACCATACATTCCCAAATACAGCCAAGAATGCGGGTTACCTGCAAGAAGAGTTCCCCGCCGATTAAAAGATATGCATTTCATGATACCATGTTCCAGATACTCTTCTATCACTTCTGGGAAATCCCCCTGCAACGGATCTTTTCCCCAAACACAAACAAAATTGATCAACAACAACTTATTATGGTGGAAGAAAATCAAAAGAAGAAAAATTATACCTATAATTGTAGCATTCATGGCTAGCTTGAAATTGATTTTAAGACAGCAATAAAGGCGGAGTGGTAGATGTAGTGTTAGGCCTTAAAGAAGGACAAAGGTGTATTTTAATTGCAAATTTCCTGCAAATAGAACTGGCAAACGAAAGTGAATTCGTAGTAACAAAATCAAACCAATAAAGTTAATTTAAAAACAAAAAATCGTACCGATATCCATGATCCGATTGATTAATACGGTGTTTGGGAGCAAAAGACTGATTCAAACCTGGAATTAGACTTTGACGCCAGGGTACAACAGATTGACGGCGAGATGATAACTCTTTTAGGGTTGCTCAACAAAACTCACACCCCTTTGTTCATACCAGTTAGGGTTAATATCACAAATAGCCCCTTTTGTTGTCTAAATTTAGCATTTTGCACCCTGTGTTCGGTTATTGTCACTAGATGCCCCCCTCGTTGCATATTTAATCACCAGACACTCCTCTCTCAAACGTCCGTCCATCTCAATCCGTTAATGCCTTCACGTGATACCCACGTGAGGGTATATCCGTCCGTTTGCTTTGTAAATTCCTTTATTAACACTTTTATCCCTTTTTTTATTAAACCTAGCCCGATCAAAACTTACACATTTTATTTCCTTTTTTTTCGGATGAAATTGGAAACTTATATTCTATCTGGATTCATCATGGTGGATACTTTGTAGGATTTCCAGGTATGGAGTATTACCAGGGCCAAGAAGTAATAATTGATTATATCGATAGTGATAACTTTTCAATCCATTAATTTAATTATTAGAGAAGATAATGTTGAGGTTCCAAATGTAGAGGTACATGATGGAGTTCCAACTCCCACTGAAAATGTTGAGGTACATGATGAAGTTCCAACTCCCACTGATGTAACACTTGTAGTTTTGACGTTGTTGACTTTTGGCTATTATTGTATTTTGACTACTAGTAATCTTTATTTGTCAATAATATGTCGGGTTATGTCTATGTGTGCCTTAGCGTAAAGTGTTTTGGTAAACAATTACGCCTTAGTTTTGGTATCTGTAAGGTGGTAACTAGCTAATGGATGATTGGTAGTGTAAGTGTATGTGTGTATAGTGTGCCCAACCCCCACCTTTCATTTCTTTATCACATCCTCTCTCACACATACACATTCTTTGTTTCTTTCCTCTCAAAAATTGTTAGAACATCATCCTCTTCCTCTTATCTTCTTGATTTTCCTCTAAAATTTGGATTTTGGGCGAGATTTTTCTAAGTGAAATTAGTGGTAACTTGTATTGTAGTAATTATAATCTTCAAGGATTCAAGGTTTTGTTTATTTCAAGTGTTTATCCTCACCTACTAGCTTCAAATTCAGATTTTGGTGCTTCAAGGGATTTTGGTAAGTGATTTCACCCTCAGATTACTTGTTTATGTTGTTACATATCTTGTATCACTAGTGTTTTGCAAAACCATGGTCAAATTTGGTGTTCTTGAACAAGATGGTCAAAGTTAGGTTTTTGAAAGAGGGGTTTTGATTTTCGGAATTGGGTTTGTAAAAAGAGTTGATTTTCTCACCTGTTTATACTTGTAGTAAGTTGTGGTAAAGCTTGAATCTCCGTGTTTTGTGTTTTGGTTAGTCGATTTAATACAAACAAAAAAAAAAAAAAAAAAAAAAAAAAAAAAAAAAAAAAAAAAAAAAAAAAAAAAAAAAAAAAAAAAAAAAAAAAAAAAAAAAAAAAAAAAAAAAAAAAAAAAAAAAAAAAAAAAAAAAAAAAAAAAAAAAAAAAAAAAAAAAAAAAAAAAAAAAAAAAAAAAAAAAAAAAAAAAAAAAAAAAAAAAAAAAAAAAAAAAAAAAAAAAAAAAAAAAAAAAAAAAAAAAAAAAAAAAAAAAAAAAAAAAAAAAAAAAAAAAAAAAAAAAAAAAAAAAAAAAAAAAAAAAAAAAAAAAAAAAAAAAAAAAAAAAAAAAAAAAAAAAAAAAAAAAAAAAAAAAAAAAAAAAAAAAAAAAAAAAAAAAAAAAAAAAAAAAAAAAAAAAAAAAAAAAAAAAAAAAAAAAAAAAAAAAAAAAAAAAAAAAAAAAAAAAAAAAAAAAAAAAAAAAAAAAAAAAAAAAAAAAAAAAAAAAAAAAAAAAAAAAAAAAAAAAAAAAAAAAAAAAAAAAAAAAAAAAAAAAAAAAAAAAAAAAAAAAAAAAAAAAAAAAAAAAAAAAAAAAAAAAAAAAAAAAAAAAAAAAAAAAAAAAAAAAAAAAAAAAAAAAAAAAAAAAAAAAAAAAAAAAAAAAAAAAAAAAAAAAAAAAAAAAAAAAAAAAAAAAAAAAAAAAAAAAAAAAAAAAAAAAAAAAAAAAAAAAAAAAAAAAAAAAAAAAAAAAAAAAAAAAAAAAAAAAAAAAAAAAAAAAAAAAAAAAAAAAAAAAAAAAAAAAAAAAAAAAAAAAAAAAAAAAAAAAAAAAAAAAAAAAAAAAAAAAAAAAAAAAAAAAAAAAAAAAAAAAAAAAAAAAAAAAAAAAAAAAAAAAAAAAAAAAAAAAAAAAAAAAAAAAAAAAAAAAAAAAAAAAAAAAAAAAAAAAAAAAAAAAAAAAAAAAAAAAAAAAAAAAAAAAAAAAAAAAAAAAAAAAAAAAAAAAAAAAAAAAAAAAAAAAAAAAAAAAAAAAAAAAAAAAAAAAAAAAAAAAAAAAAAAAAAAAAAAAAAAAAAAAAAAAAAAAAAAAAAAAAAAAAAAAAAAAAAAAAAAAAAAAAAAAAAAAAAAAAAAAAAAAAAAAAAAAAAAAAAAAAAAAAAAAAAAAAAAAAAAAAAAAAAAAAAAAAAAAAAAAAAAAAAAAAAAAAAAAAAAAAAAAAAAAAAAAAAAAAAAAAAAAAAAAAAAAAAAAAAAAAAAAAAAAAAAAAAAAAAAAAAAAAAAAAAAAAAAAAAAAAAAAAAAAAAAAAAAAAAAAAAAAAAAAAAAAAAAAAAAAAAAAAAAAAAAAAAAAAAAAAAAAAAAAAAAAAAAAAAAAAAAAAAAAAAAAAAAAAAAAAAAAAAAAAAAAAAAAAAAAAAAAAAAAAAAAAAAAAAAAAAAAAAAAAAAAAAAAAAAAAAAAAAAAAAAAAAAAAAAAAAAAAAAAAAAAAAAAAAAAAAAAAAAAAAAACTCACACCTCTTTGTTCATACCAATTAGGGTTAATATCACAAATAGCCCCTTTTGTTGTCTAAATTTAGCATTTTGCACCCTGTGTTCGGTTATTGTCACTAGATGCCCCCCTCGTTGCATATTTAATCACCAGACACTCCTCTCTCAAACGTCCGTCCATCTCAATCCGTTAATGCCTTCACGTGATACCCACGTGAGGGTATATCCGTCCGTTTGCTTTGTAAATTCCTTTATTAACACTTTTATCCCTTTTT
Organism: Erigeron breviscapus; assembly: GCA_034093135.1. NCBI lineage: Eukaryota > Viridiplantae > Streptophyta > Magnoliopsida > Asterales > Asteraceae > Erigeron > Erigeron breviscapus. The sequence continues at coordinate 121,356,010 of CM067171.1, read as the reverse complement.
TTATTAAACCTAGCCCGATCAAAACTTACACATTTTATTTCCTTTTTTTTCGGATGAAATTGGAAACTTATATTCTATCTGGATTCATCATGGTGGATACTTTGTAGGATTTCCAGGTATGGAGTATTACCAGGGCCAAGAAGTAATAATTGATTATATCGATAGTGATAACTTTTCAATCCATTAATTTAATTATTAGAGAAGATAATGTTGAGGTTCCAAATGTAGAGGTACATGATGGAGTTCCAACTCCCACTGAAAATGTTGAGGTACATGATGAAGTTCCAACTCCCACTGATGTAACACTTGTAGTTTTGACGTTGTTGACTTTTGGCTATTATTGTATTTTGACTACTAGTAATCTTTATTTGTCAATAATATGTCGGGTTATGTCTATGTGTGCCTTAGCGTAAAGTGTTTTGGTAAACAATTACGCCTTAGTTTTGGTATCTGTAAGGTGGTAACTAGCTAATGGATGATTGGTAGTGTAAGTGTATGTGTGTATAGTGTGCCCAACCCCCACCTTTCATTTCTTTATCACATCCTCTCTCACACATACACATTCTTTGTTTCTTTCCTCTCAAAAATTGTTAGAACATCATCCTCTTCCTCTTATCTTCTTGATTTTCCTCTAAAATTTGGATTTTGGGCGAGATTTTTCTAAGTGAAATTAGTGGTAACTTGTATTGTAGTAATTATAATCTTCAAGGATTCAAGGTTTTGTTTATTTCAAGTGTTTATCCTCACCTACTAGCTTCAAATTCAGATTTTGGTGCTTCAAGGGATTTTGGTAAGTGATTTCACCCTCAGATTACTTGTTTATGTTGTTACATATCTTGTATCACTAGTGTTTTGCAAAACCATGGTCAAATTTGGTGTTCTTGAACAAGATGGTCAAAGTTAGGTTTTTGAAAGAGGGGTTTTGATTTTCGGAATTGGGTTTGTAAAAAGAGTTGATTTTCTCACCTGTTTATACTTGTAGTAAGTTGTGGTAAAGCTTGAATCTCCGTGTTTTGTGTTTTGGTTAGTCGATTTAATACAAAATGAAATTTTGGTGAATGCTGGAATCGCCGGATGATGACGTCCCCGGTGGATGATGTGGGTGGATGATGTGACACACATCATCGGCCAAAATCTTTCTTTTTCTTACACATTTGGTTCGGTCATCAGTCGACTTTTTCATGGCTGACTTCTAGAGCGAATTCAAAATCGGCGAGAAGCATTATTGGTTGATTGATTGTTGCTGCAACAGCGTACTATATTTGGCAAGAGCGGAATTCTAGACTTTTTTCCAACAAATGCAGACCTGCTACAGTTATCCGATAGGTTATCAAGTCCACTGTTAGATGGAGATTGGCTACACTCAAATTCAAAAGCACTACGAGTGTAGAAAGATTGCTCGAAGCATGAAACTTGCCTAGGGGCATTATGTTACAAGAATGTAGTTCTTTTTTTTCTCGTTAGTTAGCTTATTAGCATGTTTACACGTATATGGCCTATCATATACGTGAACTGATATGGTCCTCTGCCATCTCACTTGTACTAAACCTTTTTGTTGGGATTTTAGTAACTAAAAAGACGTTTATTCTAGTAAGTCCCAACTCAAGAGATTTACTACTGAAGACACCTCTATGTCAATGGTGAGTTACTTTGCAATATGTTCACTGAACTCGACTGGAGCCAGTACCAGTGAACGATATACCAAGTTACTGGTTATATTACTTATTAAGGTGGCAATATAATAAGTAAATGACAATGCAAGTATTAAATACAATAAAGTAAATCTGGTGAGACCAAGTTGTAATTTTTCAATGTATTTTATTTATTATCTTAAATAAAATACAAGGCTGTTGCGGAACCAAGATATTACAAGATATGTAAATATCTTAACAAACCTAGAAATACAAATGATCTATATTTGGAAATTCTCTTAACAATCGAAACACTTAAAGTTGTGAAATGTTCCTTTTTGCGATTGAGAGAATATTGCACAAGTTCACCAAGAATATGCAAAAGTCTGAATATGCAAAGTGAATTCTTGGATGTGCAAAGACCTCTATTTATAGGCAAAGGTTAACATTGGGATGTCAACTTTGCCGTACAAATATGGTTGAGAGCATTTAAGGAATTGCATTTAATTCCTTAAGCATGCTTGTTAAAGTACTATGTAAAAGGTACTTTAACCAACCACCTTTATGCACTTTTGTACTTTTATCATAGACAATTGGTATTATCCGGATAATAGAGTATAAAGGTAAAAAAGTCTTCCTCATAATCAGTGTAAAGCTTTGTAAGTACTTTACACTGATGCTCTCCAGTCTTGATCTAGGTAAAACATTCACTAGGCTTCGCTGCCATGAATGTATTCTTCCTTCCACTTGTTGTCTTTGACTTCAACTGGAATGTCTTCAGTTCTGATCAGATCTCAACTGGAGTGAAGCTCCAGTGGCATTAACTGTACACTGGCCACTAGACTTCGATTATTTCTGGACAAATCTTATGGTCTCCAGATGCAACTGGAGACGCTCCAGTTTTGCTCTAAACTGGACCTAACATATTCCATGAATAAACATTGTTCATTAGTCAAGGGTTACATTTTAACATTAATAAAACATGAGGGTTTAATTTGTAAATAGTTAAAACCGTTTAATTATTTAAAACATATTAATTTTATCTAAGTAACAACTAATGAACAAGTAATTAACCTAGTTAATTACTAATGAGGAAACATGTAATAAAACAATTAAAACACTTTAATTCCCTAGTCAAGATATATCACGCATGCATATTAACTAAACAAATAATAGAAAGAAAGAGCTACTAATCTTTTAGAAGACCTCTGACGATGTTATACTTAGCCAAGAATAACGAAGCTAACTTGCCACGAGAAAGAACCCAAAGTAGCGCCCCTTAATAGTTCCGTACACGCAAACGGATCTTCGGCACTTAATTAAGTGCTAGCTATAACTTTACATTATAACAATAAACCCACTGAAAAATAACTAATGGTTTGCTCTCCACCTTTGATGAAGGTGTCGAACTCCCAAGAAGAAAAGAGAGAGAGAATTAGGTGCAAGGCTTAAATAAAGAATAAGGGTTCTTTATATATACATAGAAAAACCCTAAGAATTCTTCCTCCAAGCAATGTGGGACAAAGAGAAGTTTCCTAAAATCTCTTTTCCCCCCTCTCTTCCTTGTTCGGCCTGTTAGGTCTAGTTTACTGAGAAACTGGAGCGTCTCCAATTGCATCTGGAGACCAGAAGATGTCTAGAAATAATATGAAGACCAGTGGCCAGTGAACAGTTAATGCCACTGGAGCTTCACTCCAGTTGAGATCTGATCAGAACTGAAGACATTCCAGTTGAAGTCGAAGACAACAAGTGGAAGGAAGAAAACATTCATGGCAGCGAAGCCCAGTGAATGTCTTACCCAGATCAAGACTGGAGAGCATCAGTGTAAAGTACTTACAAAGCTTTACACTGATTACGAGGAAGACCTTTTACCTTTATGCTCTATTATCCGGACAATACCAATTGTCTATGATAAAAGTACAAAAGTGCATAAAGGTGATTGGTTAAAGTACCTTTTACATAGTACTTTAACAAGCATGCTTAAGGAATTAAATGCAATTCCTTAAATGCCACAACCATATTTGTACGGCAAGGTTGACATCCCAATGTCAACCTTTGCCTATAAATAGAGGTCTTTGCACATCCAATAATTCACTTTGCATATTCATACCTTTGCATTATTCTTGGTGAACTTGTGCAATATTCTCTCAATCGCAAAAAGGAACATTTCACAACTTTAAGTGTTTCGATTGTTAGGAGAATTTCCAAGTATAGATCATTTGTATTTCATAGGTTGTTAGGATATTTACATCTTTGTATTATCTTGGTTCCGCAACAACCTTGTAATTTAATTAACATCAATAAATAAACTACACTTGAAAAACTACAACTTGGTCTCACTAGTTTACTTTATTGTACTCATTACTTGCATTGTCATTTACTTATTACATTGTCACCTTAATAAGTAATCCTCCAGTAACCTGGTATATCTTTCACTGCAACTAGCCTAAGTCGAGTTCAGTGAACATATTGCAAAGTAGCTCACCATTGACATAGAGGTGTCTTCATTAGTACCATCTCTTGAGTTGGGTCTTAAAAGTGGTATCAGAGCAGAAGGCTAATATAATTGCCTAGATCTGCTTCGATGTCTACTGCTGAAGGTGAGCATGGTTCTGGTCATGATGAAACTCCTGTCACCACCTGTTCAAAATGTTAATAACAACCCTCCTCCTCCTCCTATTGTTTCTCCCCATGTTCATGTCCATTACTCTAACACTTTTATACCAAAATTTGATGGTAGTAGTGAGACCTTTGGGACATGGAAGGCCAAAATGCTTTTGCATTTTGGTGGGATAGAAAGGTATATGTTGAAGATTTTAAAAGATGGACCATATATACCTATCTCTCCTGGGGTTAGTCCTTTTCTTGATCCAACTGGATCTAGAAGAGGTACTAGGGAAAAGCCAGAAGACCATTGGTCTGATGAGGATCGTAGACTTGTTGACTTGGACACTGTTAGGTCCAATTCTACGGGACCCACTACAGACTTGAAGACTGGAGTTGTACTGAAGATTTGTCCAGAAATAATTGAAGACCAGTGAGCGCCTTACTTGTATAGGAAATCTGGAGTCACCAGATTTCAGCTCACTGGACTTCACTCCAGTCCAGATCAACTCCACTGAAGACATTCTCACTGAAGTCTGAAGAAAGAAGACTGACAAATGGCGGGGCCCACTGGCAGTCTTAACTGATCGACGACTGGAGCTTTGTCAGTGTTCTAGACCTTACAAATCTGAACACTGATTACGAGGAATTGACTTTTGCCTTTACACGCTTTTACCTGGACAATCCATTTGTCTATTGATAAAAGTACAACACGCGTGTAAAGGTGGTTGGTTAAAAGGATAACAAGTCACATCAACATGACTTTATCCTTGTACCTTAACCAATGCATTTAAGGAATTAAAGTTGTTTCCTTAAATGCATGCAACCATATTTGTACGGCATAATAAATTCACTGTTGAATTTATTTGCCTATAAATACCGAGTCATTTACCTCGTTCCAATTTACTTTTGCAATTTTGGTGAACTTGTCTAAATACTCTCGATCGCAACAAGGAATACTTCACAACTTTAAGTGTTTCGATCAAAGGAGATTATTTAGCAAGTATAGATCATTTGTAATTCATAGGTTGTTAGGATACTTATAATTCTTGTAATATCTTGGTTCCGCAACAACCTTGTATTTTATTTAACATCATAAATAAAATACACTTGAAAATTACATTGTGTTCCACCTTTACATTATTTATTGCTTTAAGTCTTGTATTACTTTATTTATATACTTGCATTTATATTTAAGTAATACTAGTCCATTCTAGTGCTTACTTGACTTGTTGTATTTTACACTAGTGGGTTAAACCATCAAGTGAGGGACTTACAAGTGGTATCAGAGCAGAAGGCTAACATAATTGCCTAGATCTGCTTTCTTGATGGCCAACCCAGAAAATACTCAAGGTAATCCTGAACCTAATGTTAATGAACCACCACCCGCTGTCAATAATAATCCTCCACTTCCTCCTACTCCTGCTTCTCCACATGTGCATGTGCACTACTCAAACAATCCTGTTCCTAAATTCAATGGGAACAGTGATGAATTTGGTACGTGGAAAGCTAGGATGATATTACATGTTACTGGTATTGAGAGGAATATGATGAAAATTTTAAATGAAGAACCCTATGTGCCTAGACTACCTTCCAACCCACTTCTTGATCCAACTGGATCTAGATCTGGAAGGGAAAAGAGGGAGGAACATTGGTCTGAAGAGGAGAGGAGATTGGTAAATTTAGACACCATTCTCAAAAACATGATCCTCGGGGCTGTTCCAGAAACCCTAATTCCCACACTAGTTCTTTATCCCAGTGCTAAATCCATGTGGGATGAACTGGTGAACCAGTTTGAAGGAGGTGATGACACCATTGTCACCAGAAAGGTCTCCTTAAACAAGAAGTATGAGTCATTTTTTGCTCTCCCCAATGAGTATCTCACTGGTACTTACACCAGATTTATGAGCATTATTAATCAGTTGAGAGGACTGGGGGTTGAGAAAGACAAGGATATACTTCTAGAGAAATTTTGTGATATTTTACCCACCAAATGGTCTCACATGATCCTGGTCTTAAGACAAGGTAAAACTTTGCACTCTCACACTCTATCAACCCTATATGGAGCCTTCAGATTTACTAAAGAAAATCAAGCTCAAAGAGTTGAGGCAGAAAAAGATGCTTTAAATCATGCTTCCAGTAGTTCCACAGTGGTCAGTCATACTGAACCACCTTGTGCTGCATTAATGTCTTCCGAGAATGTATTTTCTATGAAGAAGATGATGTCTGAACTAATGGAATCTGGAGTAACAAATAATATCTCTCCAGACTGTGATGAATCTGACAATGATGACCTGGTTGCAATGATTGCTAAAACGTTTAATCGTTTCAAAGCAAGAGCAAATAGGCCCAGTGGACAACATGCATCCAGTACTTCTACTGATAAGACCAATCTGACATGCTTTAAGTGTGGCAGAAAAGGTCATTTCATGAAGGAATGCAAGTCCAGTCAGTTTGTATCCCAGCCTGGTCCATCTGTTTCTTATCAAAAGCCTGATGATAGCTACAAGTCCAAGTACAAAAATCTTAAGGCTCAAATTGCTCTCATGTCACAAGAACAAGATAATAATAAATGCATGATTGCAACTACTGAAGAAAAATGGGTTCCCTCTGATGATTCATCAGTTGATGAAGAAGAGAAAAGAGATTGTTGTTACATGGCTCTGGCAGATCAAGAGCATCTGGTGAAGGAAGATGTCACATCTGGAAGATGTATGGATATAGTGATCAAAAAGGTCAGTGATTATGATATTGAAACTGACCCAGAACTAAAATTGGACATTGCTGAAGCTCTTAATTCTGATTTAATTTTTGTTGAAATTGTTAGATCTGACAGTATCTATGGTCTAGAAACAGATTCCTCTGAAATCTCATCCTTAAAAAATCAAAATTAAAAGAATTTCAAGATATTGAACTGGCATTTCAAGCACAAGTTTTGGTAACTGAACAACTGGTTCAAGAAAAACAAGACCTGGAAATTATTTTAGAAAAAGAAAAACAGGTCATAAAATCATGGCTAGAAACCAGAAAGCCATATGATGCAGCATTAAATCAATTTCCAACTCAAAAACGAGCTTATCTGGAGGGAAATACCCATGTTGCATCACTTGTCCCAGTTATTGACCGTTTACCAGTGGAAAGTCAGTTTCAACTACTGGCTCGTCAGGTTCAAAGTTGTAATGCAAGATTGAACAATTTTGAGTACTTCATCTGGCCCTAAACAAAATTCTAAACCTTTTTCTAAGAAAGATAAAAATGTGTCTCCTGTTGAGAAAAAGAAAAAGGTTTCAAAACTGTCTACTCCAGTAGTATTTTCAGAAAAGTCTACTGTCCAAGAAAGTGAACTCAACCAGATACCCCAGGGACCTACAAGGGAGGGTCCAGTGAACCCATCAGTCGATGGGTTCCCAAATCTAACTAATCAATCTGGTGGACGTGCAGGGCTATCGAAAGAAATATATTTGGTATCTTGACAGTGCTGCTGGCAGGACAATGACCGGATGTAAGATCCTGCTGGAGGAGTTCACAATTTCTGATGGACCCTCCATTACTTTTGGAAATGATGGTTGTGGAAAAACTGAGGGGTATGGTGTTCTGAACAATGGACAGTCAACTGCGGAGGAGTTGCATATGTGAATGGTTTGAAATATAACCTGATCAGTATCAGTCAACTGTGTGATGATGGCTATCAAGTTTTGTTCAATATTGCTCAGGGCATCGTATTCAACAAGGACTGGAAGGTAGTATTGATTGCTCCCAGAAGAGGGAATGTGTATGTAATGGATATGGAAAGCCCTTCTTCAGAGCAGTGTTTCTATACTCAAGCTGATGAAGACACAAACTGGTTATGGCATAAAAGGTTATCTCATTTGAATTTCAAAAATATTAATAAGTTGTCTAGAAAACAACTGGCAGATGGGATACCTTCAGTTTCCTTCAAAAAGGAAAGGCCATGTCCAGGATGTGAGATGGGAAAGCAGAAACGTGCCAGTTTCAAGACCAAGCAGAATTTTAGCATATCTGAACCACTTCATATGCTCCATATGGATCTATTTGGTCCAGTGAATGTTCAGACTCGTGCTGGCAAAAGATATACCCTGGTGATTGTTGACGAATATTCCAGATTTTGTTGGGTTATCTTTCTCAGGTCAAAGAATGAAGCTGCTGCTGAAATCATCGCTCTTATCAAGCAGATTGAACTCAAATATAAGCGAAAAGTGTGTCAGTTAAGAAGTGACAATGGAACAGAATTCCAGAATGCTACACTGGAGTCATTCTGTACTGACACTGGCATCTCCCAGAATTTCTCTTCAGCACAAACTCCAGAGCAAAATGGAGTTGTAGAAAGGAAAAATCGAACGCTGATAGAAGCTGCCAGGAGTATGCTTGCTGAATCTGGTCTTCCTACCAGTTTCTGGGCTGAAGCAATTGCTACTGCTTGCCACACTCAGAACCGGTCAGTTTATATTAAGAGGCATAAGAAGACAGCCTATGAAGTATTAAGAAATAGAAAACCAAATATTGGTTATTTTCACGTTTTTGGATGTCCAGTTTACATCCTGAACGACTCCAGTCAGCTAGGCAAATTTGATGCCAAAGCTGATGAAGGGTATTTCTTAGGTTATTCAGCCATTCGCAAGGCCTTCAGAGTCTACAACAAGAGACTGGAGAAGGTCCATGAGTCAATACATGTCACATTTGATGAGTCAAATGCTGCAATTAATAAAAAGCCAACCCTTGATACTCCCCCAGTAACTCCAATTGTCTTCTGTGAATCTGATCCTATCAACTACTCTAAAGATTCAGAAGATACAGTTTCCAGTCATCCTGATCTGGAACCTGTTCAGATTAAGAAGAAACCTTCCAGTAGTACCCCTTTCTATCCTTCAATAAGTTTCAAACTACCCTCTGAACTTGTTATTGGATCAGATGTTCGTACTACTCCCCAAGTATCAGTATCAGTTTCAGTTGAAACTGAACCAGTACTTCAAGAAATGCCTTCAAATGAAGAATTTCATGATGCAAATCGTGATCTAAATGATTCAGATGAAGATGTTGAAATAGTCTGGCAAGATCCTCCTCCTGAAGTAACACTAGAGGAGACTCAACTGAATTCTTGCACTGATATTGTTGTTCATAACAATCCTGGTCAATACTCTAGGAGGACAAAAGCACATCCTATTGATCAGATCATAGGTGACTCCAGTAGAGGGGTTCAGACCAGAAGAGCCTCAATTGAACAATGTTTGCATGTCAGCTTCTTATCACTGATTGAACCGAAGAAGATTGACGAGGCTATGGAAGATCCAATCTGGGTGATAGCTATGCAAGAAGAGCTTAACCAGTTTGAAAGGAACAAGGTTTGGAATCTGGTTCCTTTCCCAGTTGGCAAAAAGGAACCAATTGGCACCAGATGGGTCTTCAGGAATAAGGTAGATGAAGATGGCCATGTTGTCAGAAACAAGGCCAGATTGGTTGCACAGGGATATTGTCAATCAGATGTTGATTTTGATGAATCATTTGCTCCAGTGGCTAGACTTGAAGCGATCAGAATTTTCTTAGCATTTGCTGCTCATCATCAATTCAAGGTCTACTAGATGGACGTAAAGAGTGCATTTTTAAATGGTAAATTAGAAGAAGAAGTTTATGTCAAGCAACCACCAGGCTTCGTTGATGAAAAGCATCCCCACTGGGTATATCGTCTGGACAAAGCACTTTATGGTCTCAGACAAGCCCCACGAGCCTGGTATGATACTCTGACTAAACATTTGTTGAAAAATGGTTTCAAAAGGGGTGCAATCGACAGTACCTTGTTCATTCAGCGTGAAAAAGGTAATCTTTTACTGGTACAAATTTATGTTGATGATATTATTTTTGGTTCTACTGATGAAAATATGTGCAAGAAATTTTCAAAAATAATGGCATCTGAATATGAGATGAGTTTAATGGGTGAATTAACATATTTTCTAGGACTTCAGATTAAACAAACCAGAGATGGTATTTTTATTAATCAAGAAAAATATGTTAGAGATCTTTTAAAGAAATATGATATGAACTCTTCACCATCTAAACCCACTCCAATTTCTGCACCACTTACTCTGGACTCTGATCCAGATGGGAAACCAGTGAACACCACTGTATATAGAGGCATGGTAGGTTCACTAATGTATTTAACTGCCAGTAGACCAGACATTATGTTTTCAACATGTTTATGTGCCACGTATAAGTCTAATCCAAAAGAGTCTCATATGCTTGCTGTAAAGCGCATACTGAAATACCTTAAGGGTGTCCCCAGTTTGGGCCTTTCGTATCCCAAAGGCTCAGGCATGGATCTGATGGGTTATTCAGATTCAGATCATGCAGGTTGTAAGATAGACAGGAAATCCACTACTGGTTGATGTCATTTCCTTGGTGGCAAATTGGTCAGCTGGACCAGTAAGAAGCAAACTTCAGTTTCATTGTCAACTGCTGAAGCTGAGTATGTGTCTGCAGCTAGTTGTTGTGCTCAGATACTCTGGATGAAGAACCAGTTGCTTGATTATGGTATTTAAGTATTCAAAAACTCCAATCTTTTGTGATAATACCAGTGCCATTGCTATCTCAAACAATCCAGTCATGCACTCGAAGACAACACATCGATCTCAGGTATCATTTTATTCGTGATCATATTAGGAAAATAACATAGAACTCCATTTTATTCCCATTGACAAACAACTCGCTGACATTTTTACCAAACCACTGGATGTGAAAACCTTTGAATATCTGGTTGGTGAGTTGGGAATGTTGAACCCTTAAATCTGGAACCTTGTTATGAACGCCTTTGTGACACTGGCAGGGTTCTTTGATTTTCCAGATCTATAAATCTATGCCAGCTTAGCTATCGAACGCCTTTGTGACACTGGCAGGGTTCTTTGATTTTCCAGATCTATAAATCTATGCCAGCTTAGCTATCGAACGCCTTTGTGATACTATCTTTGCATTTTTAGATTTATGGATCACCATTCCAGGGGGGAGACTCAAACCATATTTTTGTCCTTAAAATGTTTTTAATTTCAGGGGGAATTTATTTTCCCACTGGAAGAACTTTCTGGAAAATATTACTGGTACTTTACTGGAAGACCTCCAGTGTACCATCAGTGATACTGGAGTGTCCATTCAACCTCCAGTTGCACTGAAGTGAGTCATGGTATGTTAGTCATAATATTTTAATACTTGGTCCTTGTGCGTGCCACGTAAGCAAACCTTTTGAATGGATAGTTACTGTTTATCCTACGTGGCATGTCATTTTTCAAACTAAATGATGGTATTTTTACCTTGGGAAGACAAAAAGTGCAAGTTGGTTATTTTTTGTGGGTTGTCAAACTGTCATACATTTATGTGTGATGGGATGCATTAAATGCGGATTTCAAAACCGATCAAAATTACTTTGAATAAATTCAAATTAACCGTTTTGAATTCCATTTTCTCTCTCCTCTATAAATACCCATATTTACTCTTTTTCACTTCATTTCGAAAGTATTTACTCCCAAAATTCCTTCATTTACTCTCTTCTTCATTCAATTTCCAATCATCATCAATAAATTCATCAAATCTAACCCTAAAAAGCTTAAATCATCTTTCTTTCTTTCTTCTCTTGGTTATTTGTTTGCATAAAATGGCCCCTCGACAATCAAACTCGAATAAAAATCTTCTTTCTGCCCAATATGCTCCTCCAGCCGCCGTAGAGAAACCACCACATATTACACTTGATGCGGCGGCCATTCGTATAAACATGAACAATTGGATGGCCAAACTCTCTGGCACTCATGATCCCCAATCCATTATTGGGCGACTCACTGCTTTCTTCTTAGATTGTCCATTATATGGTGCCTTAACCCTAAATCCAGGGAAAATGTACCATGAATACCTGTGTGAATTCTGGTACACAGCTCGTTATGTAGAGGAAGATCAATCAATCCGCTACACTTTAAAATAAGGCACCAGGGCCTTCACTCTCACCGTTGATTCTCTCAGAGATGCTCTTCGGTTGAATTACCTTGCAGAAAATGAGATGGCCATTACACTTCCCTCTGGCATCAATATGAGGGATGTTTGTAGGCAGATGGGGCACACTGATATTTTGGATGAACATGGTGTGCTACAAAGAAAGGGAACAATCTACATGAGTAAATTAACAGACTCATGGAGATTTTTCTTCACTCATTTGGTTGAGTGTTTGGAGGCAGCTCTGGAGGGTTAGATCAGATAAACCAAACACAACTCAAGATTGCATATTGCCTATGGTTTGGATACAGGGTAGAAAAGCTCATGTACCTTTTATTCGTTTCCTTTCACTTGTTTTTAAAAGAGCTCTTGGTAATCAGTATGATTACAATTCAAACCATTTTTCTGTTTGTGAATATATGAGGGATTTAAATCAATTAATTTCTACAACTGGTGATATCCCTCCCAATATGATTCACCAATTTCGAAGGGAAATAACCGAAGCATCATCACCAGATGACTTGGAAGAGGCTCCAGGTGGGCTTTAAAATAATGAAGGACCCACTGGAGTCCTCAATGCTGAAATGGTGCCACCAGTAACCCAGGTGGTTCCTGACCCCCAGCAGAATGTGAATGTCTTACCAGTAAACCCCCAGACGACCACGAAATGATAAACCTCGTCGTCTTAGGAAAGTGGGAGATTTGGTCGCTCCCAGTAGTGCCGGCAAAGCTATCTAAATTCCTCCCAACAGGAATCTGGAGATGTCATAAGGGAAAACCTACAAGCAACCACTCCCAATCTTTTTTTAGTGGCGAGTGGTGAAGATACTGGAAGGACAACCCATCCTTCAGTAGAGTCCGTCTCAGCACAAACTATTTTACAAAGCCAAATTTCTGACACAACTCTTGCACAAACTGAAAGGGTTACTGGAGCCTCACCTCTGGTAATCCCAGTTTCAAATTCTGCGGCTGGTGATATTATGAATGCAGATGGTACTTTAATTGTTGAACAAGAAACTTCAGATGTGCCTCCTGGAGAAGAAAATGTTGAGCCAGATGCTCAAATTGATTTGAACAGAGAAGTAGGTGATCAGGTTGTTGGTGAACCTCCAGTTTGGGATGAAGCAGAGTCACCCATATCAGACAATAATAACTTTGACTCAAACATGGATTTTCTGGGTGATGATGTGGCAATGGAAGTAGAAGCTTCCAGTAATATTGTTACTTCAGTCACTCCACCTCTTCTCCAGACAGATATGCCACCACCACCAGAATCAACAAATATGCCTCCACCACCAGAATCAATGATTGCACCACCTCCACCACCACCATCTTCACTTCCTCCAAGTACTCCTTATTTCAACCCCAGTTCACTTCGTATTTCATCAGTTCAACCACCACCAGTAGAGACACCTTTAGATTTTCCTGATAATCGTGTGCTGGACTCCACTGTTACACCATCTGAGACATCCACTGAAGGAGTCCAGGCACAAGTCTCTTTGGTGACCAGAATTGCTTCTGATTTTACTCCTCCTAGTGGTCTCTCCACTTCTTCTTCCACCGAGGTCCAAGGCCTTTTGAATAAGGTGGCGGACCTGGAGAGATCACTACAGTCTTCTTCCCAGGTTGTTTCTGAATTTAAATCTTTACTTTCAAATAATCTTTCCTCAGAAATGAACTTGTTTGCTGGGAATGAAAAGCTTGTGTTTGAAAAGCTAAATGAACTGGTACTGGCCACTAATCACAATTCAGAAAATATTAAAGTGGCAGTCCAGGGATTGGAGGAGAGGCTTGTATCTTCTGTTCAGAAAGCAGTAAAAGCAGAAATTGTACAACCTCTTGCTGTTCTGAAAGAAGAGGTCCAGAAGTTGACCAAGTCAGTAAGCAGTCTGGAAAGTAGGCCAGCCCTTGACCAGAGTTCCATAATCAGCAACATCAGTGATGAATGTACTAAGAAGTTCAGACACAATATGTTGAAAGAAATCACTGAAGAGATCTCTGGGTCAGTTCTAAGAAGTATTCAAGATGGGCTATTGCCTCAGGTGGTGAAGATGATTGAAAATGAAATGCCCAGGCACTTGTCTTCAGAAATTGAAATTATCAGTAAAGAATTGACCGAGCTCAGGAAAACTGTTAATATCACTACTCCAGTAGCAGGCAGAACATTTGGGTCTTCTGATAGACACATGCTTGAACAGTTGTGGATTGACCGCAAGTCACAAACTGGTGGTCATTTCAAGGGGGAAGAATCTGCTACTACTGCTGAGAAAATTACTGAAGAAGTGTTGGTTAAAAAGAAGGATCTTGCTAGTGCTATTGAAAAAGCCTTTGGCACTAAAGCCATTGTGCACGTAGAAGAGGCTGCTGGTACTGATGCCAGTGAGCCCCAGTTTGAAGAATTCCCAGACATCACTACCACATTGAAGAATTTAAAAAGAAAGAAACATGTGGTGTCTGGAGGTGAAATTGAAGAAGGAGTGGAAGAGGAAACCACTGAAGGTTTCCCTGAAAGAGTGCCGGTGGATGTTGAAACTTCTAAGAGACTGGAACAACAAGGTATTTTGATTGACATCTTTAAAAGATCTCAAAGAGATGAACTGCTGGAGCATAAAAGCCAGATGGCAAAAATGGGGACTCTTGATTCCTACAATGCTGGCAGACTGGGAATACATGTTGATATTTATAAAAAGATGAAAGATGATCCCAGAGTCAATCAATGCCTTGATGCTATGGATGACGTATATGTTCGTTCCAGATACTCTGAAGATGAGCAAAAGTTTGATGCTAAAACGTATGGACGATCTGTCCAGGAATTAATTGAGTTAAGAAAGATGGAGTTGGTTGAACTTCAGAAAAAGGTCAGGTCAAATGCTGCAACTCTGGAAAAGGAGTACAGAAAGAAGCTGAAGGGTGGACCCAAGCTTCCAGCCAGACAAACCAAGGCAGCCAGAGATGCAGATCTAAGTATCTTCATTCCACTGGACACCACCAGAAAAATTGATCAGGTTCAAGCTCAGAAAGTGTTAGAAAATCTGAGAGTGTCCAGGGAAACTGAAGATATGATCCAGGTTGCCAAACAGAAAGCCAAATATGATGAACTGATGAAGTTCAGAGCAAATGCAAGAAGGATGATAGGTGCTGAGATAAAATTGGCCGAAAATCATGAAAATTTGACCAAGTTTGAGGTTAAGCTGACCAGAGAGGGTAATTTTGTTGATGAAAGGAAGAGTACTTCAGTCCAGGCTTTTGGGTGGTCTGAACTGAAGGAGATTGGCTTAACATTCAGAGGGAGGACTGATGTGACTCCAGATGTTAAAGCATTTTTGAAAAGAATCGAGAAGGTCTGGAAGAGAAAGCAACAAATGGAGATAGCCTTGGGCATGCGCTCTCCAGATGCTTCACCTTCACCAAAGAGAAAGGCTACTGAAGAAACTTCTGGGCACGTTCAAAAGAAAAGAGCCTGACTCTCTATCATTTACTTGTACTTGTACTTTATTTTTAATCAAAATTGTAACTTGTTATTTGTTGATGTCTTGTAAATATAGTTGCAATTTTTTGATTCACAAGTAAGTGATCAGATTTAGTCTAAGTTAGAACTAAAAGATAAAACTGGAACACTGATGATCGATAAAGTGTTTCCAGTAACTTAAATTTTTAGACTAAGTTAAAAACAAGTGTTTTTCAAGCATACAAGTTGTATAGATAGAAGCTTGAAAGACCTTGCATTATTTCTGAACAAATAGGGGGAATTTGTTAGGTCCAGTTCTACTGGACCCACTCCAGACTTGAAGACTAGAGCTGTACTGAAGATTTGTCCAGAAATAATTGAAGACCAGTGAGCGCCTTACTTGTATAGGAAATCTGGAGTCACCAGATTTCAGCTCACTGGACTTCACTCCAGTCCAGATCAACTCCACTGAAGACATTCTCACTGAAGTCAAAGACTGAAGTCTGAAGAAAGAAGACTGACAAATGGCGGGGCCCACTGGCAGTCTTAACTGATCGACGACTGGAGCTTTGTCAGTGTTTTAGACCTTACAAATCTGAACACTGATTACGAGGAATTGACTTTTGCCTTTACACGCTTTTACCCGGACAATCCATTTGTCTATTGATAAAAGTACAACACGCGTGTAAAGGTGGTTGGTTAAAAGGATAACAAGTCACATCAACATGACTTAATCCTTGTACCTTAACCAATGCATTTAAGGAATTAAAGTTGTTTCCTTAAATGCATGTAACCATATTTGTATGACATAATAAATTCACTGTTGAATTTATTTGCCTATAAATACCGAGTCATTTACCTCGTTCCAATTTACTTTTGCAATTTTGGTGAACTTGTCTAAATACTCTCGATCGCAACAAGGAATACTTCACAACTTTAAGTGTTTTGATCAAAGGAGATTATTTAGCAAGTATAGATCATTTGTAATTCATAGGTTGTTAGGATACTTACAATTCTTGTAATATCTTGGTTCCGCAACAACCTTGTATTTTATTTAACATCATAAATAAAATACACTTGAAAATCACATTGTGTTCCACCTTTACATTATTTATTGCTTTAAGTCTTGTATTACTTTATATATATACTTGCATTTATATTTAAGTAATACTAGTCCATTCTAGTGCATACTTGACTTGTTGTATTTTACACTAGTGGGTTAAACCATCAAGTGAGGGACTTACAGACACCAAGCTTAAGAACATGATCCTTGGGGCTGTTCCTGAAGACTTAATTCCAACACTTGTGTTGTTTCCCAGTGCCAAGGCTATGTGGGATGAATTAGTTCTTCAGTTTGAAGGAGGTGATGAT
Source organism: Erigeron breviscapus (assembly GCA_034093135.1). NCBI lineage: Eukaryota > Viridiplantae > Streptophyta > Magnoliopsida > Asterales > Asteraceae > Erigeron > Erigeron breviscapus. The sequence goes on along the minus strand of CM067171.1, from coordinate 121,338,973 downwards.
ACCATTGTCACCAGAAAAGTTGCTTTAAACAAGAAGTATGAGTCCTTCTTTGCACTTCCTAATGAGAGCCTAACTGGTACTTATACCAGATTCACCAGCTTAATTAATCAATTAAGAGGCTTGGGAGTTGAGAAAGACAAGGATATTCTTCTTGAGAAGTTTTGTGATATTCTTCCTTCAAAATGGGCTAACATGGTTCTTGTCCTAAGACAAAGTAAGACCCTGCACAGTCATACTCTTGCATCTCTTTATGGAGCCTTCAGATTCACTGAAGATAACAATGCACAAAGAAATGTGGCTGAGCATGATGCTTTGAACCATGCCCAGAGTTCCAAGGTAAGTTTAATTGAAAAACCGTGTGCTGCTTTAATATCTGCTGAGAGTTTCCAGTCACACTCTATGAAGGAGATGTTAAACAACTTCTTGTACTCTGCCCTGACCACTGAAATCAGTGATGATTGTGATGAAACTGACAATGATGATCTGGTCACCATGATTGCTAAAACCTTCAATAGGTTTAAGCACAAATCCAATAGATTTGGTGGACCCTACAATGCTTCCAGCTCCAGACTCTCTGGACAAGGCCAATCTTACATGCTATAAGTGTGGTAAGAAAGGTCATTTCATGAAGGAATGCAGATCTAGTCAGTCAAACAATCAAACTGGTCCCCCTGTCCCTAATTATAATAGGCCTGATGATAGCTACAAAGCAAAATACAAAAAGCTTAAGGCCCATATTGCCCTCATGTCACTGGAGAAATAAAAGAATAAGTGCATGATGGTCAAAACTACTGACAAATGGGAATACTCTGATGATTCATCTGTTGATGAAGAAGAGGAAAGAGATATGTGTTTTATGGCTTTGTAAGAACAGCAACATGTGGTGAAAGATGATGTCATTACTGGAAGATGGGTGGACATCATTTTAAAAAAGGTGTGTGATTATGATAATCAAATTGACCCTGAACTGAAACTGGACCTTGCTGAATCACTCAATAGTGATTTAATTTTTGTTGAAACTGTTAGAACTGACAGTGAAAGATACTTGGAAACAGTTTTAACTGAGCTTAATAATGTCAAACCACAATTGTCAAATTTGCAAAGTGTCCAGTTGGCTTTAAAAGATTCAGTTTTAAAATGTGAGGCTCTTGAACTGGAGAACCAAGAGCTAAAAACTGCTTTGGAAAAGGAACAAAAAGTAATTAAATCCTGGATAAAATCTTCTGGGTTAAAGTATGATGCTGCCACAAAAACTCATGCTGCACAACAAAAGGCTTATAACAATGGTGATGTGCATATGGCAGCTATCATTCCTGAAATCCACAGTTTACCACCAGATCTTAGGCAAGAAACCCCATATGATATGCCTAAATCTGTTAAGACTGAACCTGAAGAGGCCACCCCATCTGAGGTTAAAACTGGAGCCAAATAGGCTAAAGCTCCAGTTAAGAAGGTCACGGGTGACAAACCTTTGCCTCAAAAGTCCAAAGAGCCCAAGACTCAAAAGACTAAGATCTCTGCTGAACCTAAGTCCAAGGTTCAGCTGCCTATTGAAAATGAATTTTTGTTCAAACTGGAGAGTCAACTTCAACTGTTGACTAGGCAAGTTCAAAGTTGTACTGCTAGAATCAAAAATCTGGAGGGAACTTCGTCTTCTCCAGTTAAACAACAAATAGAAAAATCCCTTTCAAATCAAAAACAAAAAGCTCAATCTGGAGCTAAAAATGAAAAGAAAAAGGGAAGAAACCTGTCAAACCAACCGTTTTTACTCCTGGCACTGAAGCTACAAAAAGGCTCTAGTACCAGTCTCCAGTTCTACCCCACAACAACCAACTGTGACTTCCAGGGAGAGTCCAGTGAACCCATCAAAAGATGGGTTCACAAAAATAACTAATGATTTTTGTGGGTGTGCAGGGCGATCGAAAGAAGCATACTTGGTATCTGGACAGCGCAGCTGGCAGGCCTATGACCGGATGTAAGCTCCTGCTGGAAGAGTTCACTGTCCAAGATGGACCGGCAGTGATTTTTGGTAATGATGGAAGTGGAAAGACTGAAGGATATGGTGTACTCAATAATGGACAAGTCAAATTCACCAGAGTTGCATTTGTGAATGGTTTGAAATATAACCTAATCAGTGTAAGCCAACTTTGTGATGATGGCTTCAAAGTTTTGTTCGATATTGCACAAGGCACCATATTTAACAAGGATTGGCAAGTGGTGATGATTGCTCCTAGAAAGGTAAATGTGTACATCATGGATATGGAAACAGCTCCAAAAGAGCAATGTTTTTATACCAAAGCTGATGAGGACACCAACTGGTTATGGCACAAGAGGTTATCCCACCTTAATTTCAAAAATATCAACAAGTTGTCTCGCAAAAAACTGGCTGATGGGATACCTCCAGTTTCTTTTAAGAAAGAAAAGCCATGTCCAGGGTGTGAGATGGGCAAGCAGAAAAGAGCCAGTTTCAAGACAAGGCAAAACTTCAGTATCACTGAACCTCTTCACATGCTTCATATGGATCTTTTTGGTCTAGTGAATGTTCAAACTAGAGCTGGCAAGAAATATACTCTAGTTGTGGTTGATGAATTCACCAGGTATTGTTGGGTGGTATTCCTAAGATCAAAAAGTGATGCTGCTACTGAAATCATCCCTCTCATCAAAAGAATTGAACTCAAGTATACTCGAAAAGTTTGTCAGTTAAGAAGTGATAATGGCACAGAATTTCAAAACAAGACTCTTGAATCCTTCTGTACTGACACTGGCATCTCTCAAAACTTCTCATCAGCACACTCTCCAGAGCAAAATGGAGTTATTGAAAGAAAGAATCGTACACTGATAGAAGCTGCAAGAAGTATGCTATCTGAATCTGGTCTTCCCACCAGTTTTTGGGCTGAAGCTGTGGCAACTGCATGCCACACCCAAAACCGGTCAGTTTATGTCAAAAGACATAAGAAGACTACCTATGAAGTGCTCAGGAATCGTAAACCAAATATTGGATATTTTCATGTATTTGGTTGTCCAGTTTATATCTTAAACGATTCCAGTCAGCTTGGAAAATTTGATGCAAAGGCTGATGAAGGTGTGTTTCCAGGCTATTCAGATATTTGAAAAGCTTTTAGAGTCTATAATTATAGACTCCAAAAGGTTCATGAGTCAATTCATTTCACATTTGATGAATCAAATGAAGCAATCAATAAAAGGCCAAACCTTGATATTTCTCCAGTCACTCCAATCAGTTTTGGTGAAACTGACCAAGTTCATCAGTCTATAGTTTCACCAGATAATGTTTCCAGTCACACTGACGTGGAACCAGTTCAACTGAAGAAATCCTCCAGTGACACTCCATTTTATCCTTCAGTAAGTTTTAAATTACCACAAGAACTTACTATTGGATCTGATGTACGTGTCACTCCAGTATCAGCACCAGTTCAAACTACTCCAGTACTTCAAGAAATGCCTTCTAATGAAGTATTTCATGATGCAAATCGTGACCTCAATGATTCTGATGAGGAAGTTGAAGTAGTTTGGGAAGATCCTCTACCTGAAGCAACAACCGAGGAAACGCCACAGGTACCTTGTACTGATATTGTTGTCAGAAATCCTGGTCAATATTTTAAATGGACCAAAGCACATCCAATCGATCAGATCATTGGAGAGTCTAGTAGAGGGGTTCAAGCCAGAAGAGCCACTAGCGAGCAATGCTTGAATGTCACCTTCTTATCACTGATTAAACCGAAGAAGATTGACGAGGCTATGGCAGATCCAAGCTGGGTAGAAGCAATGCAAGAAGAGCTTATCCAGTTCGAAAGGAACAATGTATGGAAACTTGTTCCTTGTCCACCAGGGTTAAAGAAAGAACCCATTGGTACAAGATGGGTCTACCAAAACAAGATGGATGAAGATGGCAATGTTGTTAGAAACAAAGCCAGATTGGTTGTCCAGGGTTATTGTCAAGCTGAGGGTGTTGATTTTGATGAGACTTTTGCTCCAGTTGCTAGACTTGAAGCCATAAGAATATTTTTGGCTTATGCTGCTCATCAGCAGTTCAAAGTCTACCAGATGTATGTCAAAAGTGCGTTCCTGAATGGAACACTGGAAGAAGAAGTGTATGTTAAGCAAACACCAGGTTTCATTGATGAAAAGCATCCACATTGGGTATATAGACTGAACAAAGCTTTGTATGGTCTAAGACAAGCCCTAGGAGCCTGGTATGACAGTTTAACTAAACATCTTCTAAAAAATGGCTTTCAAAGAGGTGCAATAGATAATACCTTGTTTATTCTAAAGGAAAAAGGTAATATTTTACTGGTACAGATTTATGTTGATGATATTATATTTGGGTCTACTGATGATGCATTGTGTAAAAAGTTTTCCAAAGTCATGTCATCTGAGTATGAAATGAGTTTAATGAGTGAGTTGACATTTTTCTTGGGTCTTCAAATAAAACTGAAAATGGAATTTTCATTAATCAAGAAAAATATGTCAGGGATTTGTTAAGAAAATATAAATATGATTCAATCCCATCCAAAACTACACAAATTACAGCACTATTAAATTTGGATTCTGATCCAAATGGAAAACCAGTGAACACCACTGAACATCGTGGTATGGTTGGTTCACTGATGTACTTAACTGCAAGTAGACCAGATATAATGTTTGCAACATGTTTATGTGCCGATTTCAGGCTAACCCAAAAGAATCACATTTGCATGCTGTTAAGTGCATCTTCAGATACCTGAAAGGGTGTCCTAGCCTTGGTCTTTGGTATCCCAAGGGCTCAGGGTTAGATCTAATGGGTTATTCAGGTTGTAAGATAGATAGAAAGTCAACAACTGGAGGTTGTCATTTCCTTGGAGGAAAACTGGTAAGTTGGACCAGTAAGAAGCATACGTCAGTCTCACTGTCCACTGCAGAGGCAGAGTACATTCTACGGCCAGTTGTTGTGCCTAGATTCTCTGGATCAAGAACCAGTTGTTGGATTATGGTCTGAAATACAAAAGGACCCCAATCTTTTGTGACAACACACCAGTGCAATTGCTATATCTCACAACCCAGTGATGCACTCAAAGACAAAGCATATTGACATCAGGTATCATTTTATTCATGATCATGTTATGAAAGGTGATATTGAAATACATTTCATCCCCACTGACAAACAGCTTGCTGATGTTTTCACAAAACCTCTGGATGAGAAAACTTTTAAAGATCTCATCAGTGAGCTGGGAATGTTAAATCCTTAAAACTGGAGACTTTGTTATGAACGCGTCAGTGACACTGATGAAGTTCTCCAGTTGAGGAGATCTATATAATCTTTGCTTGCCTTGCTATCGAACGCCTTTGTGATACTATCTTGGCATTATCGATTTATGGATCATCATTTTAGGGGGAAGACTCAAAATATTTTTCTGACTTAAAATTATTTTTATTTGAAAAATTGTCACTGGAGAAGTCTCTAGTGAAAACTGGCACTGGTCTAAACCACCAGTGTACATGTTTAGTCTTATCTTCAACTGGTAGTCAACCAGTTTTTCATAACGTTATAAATACTTGGTCAATATTTGTGACACGTTACTGTACTCGAGTACTCTCGACAACTTGTAACCGTCGTATGACGTGTCAAGGTCATTTTTGTAAATGGATAACACTTTTTATGGGGATTGTGAAAAGTGAGTGGGCGCGTGGGAATACCAGCCGTCGTATCATTTAATGCTTAACACTGGTCATTAAATATTTTTGAATTTCAATATTTCTTTTGACGAAAACATCAAATCAATTTCGAAAATTTGGGGATTAAAATATTTTCATATTTACTTTGGGATTTGTATTCCCTTATAAATACCCCCACATTAACTCATTTTCCTTTACTTCTTTCACATTCCTTCATTTATTTCCCAATCATCAAATTTCCTCTTTGCTCTCTGCTCATAAATCAAAACCCTAATTTCTTCATATTCTTTATCAATTTCAATTTCGTTTTTCCCTTGAAGTAAAATGGCACCAAAATCTTCTCGCAATCGAGATATAAATCTTCTCACTGTCCCATATGATCCATCTGGAGAAGTTAAACCAGCCACTGGAGCACCAACAAATCCGGGGGCATTGAAACTAAACCCCAATAATCCAATGGCTAGTTCAAAAGGGAACCCAAGAGGCAAATTCCCTTATTGGAAGGATCCAAAGATTTCTGAGGGATTCTCCCATTGGCGTCACTTGCTCCGCCAATCCACGCAAGATGTATCATGAGTACTTGTGTGAGTTTTCGTACACAGCCTCTACAAATCGAGACTGCACTTCTATTTCCTAGAAAGTGTACCATAACAGCAGAAACATTTAGGGATGCCTTGAACCTCAATTACTGGAGACCAAGAGAGGATCCAGTTGTGCTTCCACCAAACATCATATATTATTGAAATCCAACCTTATTTTGTGTAAATTTAGTGTCTAAAACAGTATTTTTACCTTCTAAGCATCATCACAAACATCTATTTGGGTCATATTTGAAGTAAGAATCAAAACCCTTTTATGCTCTTCTTTTTGTCATTTTCGGTTTTTCTACTAATACACACACTACACACACCAAGTATTAATCTTTTTACGTCCAAAAGTTGTAAAAACATTAGATGAAACTAACCTCAAAGTTTAGTATGATTTCGTTAACAAAATCTGAAGATTTCATAATTTTTTGTAGTTTTTGACCAACTTTGTCAAATGTGTTTTCGAGATTTATGTCCATTTTCAAGTTTCCAACTTTAGTATTGTTTTTCCATCATCTTAGTGCGTTTAAAAGTACAATCTGATGTTAAAAACACCTTTCAGATCGGAATAAACGATTAGGGTTTTCTGGAACAATTTTTGGGGAAGAACATTTGCGACCCCGTCGCTCAATTTATGACCCCGTGCTATTTCAATTTGCAACCCCGTTTACTATTTGTAACACCCCAAATTTTTAAAATGATAAACAAAGTAATTTTTATTTCAGTTTTATCTTTAAAATAATTTCCTAGTATTTTATTTTTAGATATGGGGTTAAATTAGTTGGAACCTTAGTGGATAGCGGGTATAATACCCATTTAATTTGAAAACAAACGTGGCATAGGCCACCCATTTTTTTGTTGATTCACCCTTCCACTCCTAACTACCATCTCATTTCAATATTCATCTTCTTCTTCTCAAATCTTTCATAGAGGATATGTGTGTGAGAGATTCTTCTTCCAAATCAATTCTATCATCCAAATATTCTAGCACTATCAATTGGGATTTTTAGTGCATGTGTAGTGTGTGGGTGTGTCGAATCTCACACGAAAGGAAGAAGAGAAAGTGCACTTTTCAACCAATTTAACTAATTGTTTCTTGAAGGTATGGTTAGTTTTTGCTTAATTTATTATTTAAGAATTAGGGTTCTTAGAAACCCAATTTGGGACTTTAATTTGGATGGGTATTTTGTTAGTTGAGCCCTAATATTTTGGTCAATTAAGGATCATCCAATGCTATTTTTGGTTTAACCATTTCACTTTTAGTAACTTTGTTATTGGGTTTGATTGTGATGAAAATTTTGTTGATGACTATTTAGTCAAAGAAGAAAATGATGATTTGTTATTGTTTCCCTAATTTCTACTTAAAATTTGGTATATGGTTATAGTGTTGCATGAATGTTTTTGACTAGAATTGATGGTGACCATTATGGTCAAAATGAGGATTTGATAATTTTGAGTAATGAGATGGCATGGCTACATTGTGGTGGATAAAGTGAGAATTTTAGTAAAATGAAAAGGTGGAAATTTGTAAAATGTGATTTGGAAATGAACCAACTCAAAGATAATATGAATTTGAATTGGGTAAAAGAATGTTAGTGAATTATTTGTGTTTGGCTATGGTTAGATAGCCTTGACTATGATGGATGACTTTATATGTGTTTGTAATTTGATTTGCTAGTCTTAAAGCTGTAATTTGTGTTCTTGCGGTCATCATGGATTTGGTTGTCGCGAAGAAGGTGAGTAACTTTGTATACTCTTATATGTGCGTTGGGTCGATTACCATATGATGGTGGATTCCGTGTGTGGTAATCGATTCGGCGTTAGGGCCTAATTTGAGTCCGGGGCCTAAGAACCCCATAGTTGTATTGAGTTGAGGCCTAAGAACCTCTTGAGTATGAGGCCTAAGAACCTCTTGAGTATATTGTTCAGCGTATATGGGTCCATGTATGTTTTGTTAGCGCAACAGTGAGTATGCAAGTGATGGTATGACGATACCAATGGCTACATGTGATAGTCCTTTGTGTTTTTGCCCTCCTTCGTGTGTATAATCATATGCAATGGTATTCACTAAGCTTTGGCTTATTCTTTTAGTTGTTACCCTTTTTATAGGTTGTCCCAGAAGTGGAAGCAAGATTTGTACTTTGAAGATTAAAGTTGAATTTGGAAATGTTATCTTTTTGCTGTAAAATGGTTTGTGGCTAGAACCCGTAGTGGCCTCCTTTGAACTAATGACTCTTGGTACATACAATGGTTGTATATTTGTCAATGATGAACATGTATTTTCAACAAATAGTTGGGTTATATGGTCATTTGAAATCTTGGTGTAAAAGTTAACTTTGAAACGATTTACAAAACGAGTATAAGATTATTCCAAGTGTCATTTCTTGATTTGGATAACTTTGATTTTTCGAGAAAAATAGTCGTATTTTTCTAAGTATAAGTTACAAAATTTCGGTTTCAATATTTATGGTCTTTTAACTTTGGGTCCTTTCACTATTTCAATTTGCAACCCCGTGATTTGCGACCTCGCAATTGAAACTCCAATTACTACCTCGCAAATGAGACTCCAATTTTTTGAGATTTTATTAACCGAATAACATCACCCGACCCGCTTTGAGTGACAAATTTAAATTTTCAAAAACCTTTTCATTAAATCAGAGTACGTAGCGGAAGCGTGTTAATAAACTTTTAAAACTATTTTAATATCCCTTTCCAAGATCCACATGCATTGCAATATAAGTAACTTAAATAAACACAAACTAACCTCGTTGCGGTAGAGAAGGTTCCTCATTGAAGATGGAAGATTCCGGAAACAAGACTCCAAGTGTAGAAACCCTAACAGAATTAAATTACCCGTTTGAAAAAACCCTAATGCTCTCTCTCTAACCTATGACGAAAAACGGTGACCTCTCTTGTTTTGAAATTCTCGATCGATCTAATCATTCAGCTTTACATGTGTTAATGATTCTAGGGTTTCCACGTTTTGTTTAATATTATGTGAGTTGTCTTGTTTAGAATCGATTAGGGTTTCTTCTTTTTCTTTCCGTTTTTCTGCTCAAAAACCTTTTCCCTTTATGTTTGATCTGATTGTTAGAATTAGGGTTTAATTTTAATTTTCGTTTTCCTTTCATATAAAGTTCCTGTTTTGTTTTGTCTCGATTGCATGGACTGATGCGCTGAATGAAGAGAGTTGTTTCAGACTTTGATATACAAAGTTTACGTAATAGTTTGCATCGTTTAAAAAAGATGAGTGGTACTGTTGTGAAAGAGCCAATTAGGGTTTTAAAACCGGATTCAAAAAACCCTAATTTAACACATCCAGAGGTGAACACGGTTAATATGAATGATGGTTCGATACAACTTCAGCTCAAGCTGAGGGAAAGGTTCCGGATCCTCTAAAGGCACACAATCTGATTGAGAACGACCCAAAACTAAAGAGTGATGCTAATGGAGAAGATGGAAGTTCGAGTATGAAGAAACATTCTGGTTCTTATGCGTCTGCGGTGAAGGTTGATATCCATGTGAGAAAGGCAAATTTTCGACTTTTATCTGCAGATTCTGAAGTTGAAGGTGTCGACTTATTGATCCCTCTCTCTTTAGTTCTTGAGGTAAACAGTCGTTTTTCCAATTCAATGTATGGTTACTTTCTTGGTGATAGATTAGCATTCCCTGTGGTTGAAATGTATGTAAAGAATACATGGGCGAAATATGGACTAAAAAAGGTGATGATGAATACTACTGGGTCTTTTTCTTTCAATTTGATTCAAGAGATGGCATGAAACAAGTTCTGGAAAAGGGTCCATGGATGATCAGGTCAACACCCATATTTTTAAATGAATGGACTCCAAATGTTTCATTGTTAAAAAGGGATATGACTAATGTTCCTGTTTGGGTCAAATTGTATGATGTTCCCCTAGCAACCTACACTGAGGATGGTTTAAGCATGCTGGCTTCAAAATTAGGTCGACCTGTTTTGTTATATTCTTATACGAGTCATATGTGTCTCCATTCTTGGGGGAGGCACTCCTTTGCTCGTGCCCTGATTGAAGTGGATGCTACAATGGATTTTAAAGATAATTTGATAGTTGGAATACCCAATGTAAATGGGGAGGGCTTTACCACGCAAGAAGTTTCTATTGAGTATGAATAGAGTCCTCCGCATTGCAAACATTGTAAGATTTTCGGACATGAAGATAAAACATGTCCCGTGCAGGAGAAGATAGTTCCTGAAAAGACATCTCAGCCTAATCGGGATGGATTTACTACGGTTACGCGCAAGAAAAATAAAAATAAAAATAAAGGGAAACAGATTGATGGAATTAAACTTACAAAACCGAAGCCTAATTTTGTCTATCGGCCTAAGCAACAGGTGGGGTCGAACAATCAGGGTACGACCAGTTCAACTTCAGTTAATGGAAATAAGGCTGAGCCGAGTTCTTCTAAAATACCCAAGAAAACAGGTCTTCATACTAGCAATCCGTACTCGGTCTTGGATAGTGGTGTTGATGAATATGGGTATGAAGTTAAGGCTGATTCACAAGGTAATAAAGAAAACACTAAGATGAGTAAGGATCCTTTTTATACTTCTGATTGCCCAGATTCTGATGATGATGAGGTGATTTTTGATGAATTTGAGGAAGCACTGAAAACAGGGGCAAGCACTCATGCTCAATCGGTTCCCAATGTTTAACATCGCTTCCTGGAATATTAGGGGGATGAACCAAACCCCCAAACAAAAAGAGGTTCGACAGATTGTGTTAGAAAATCAATTATGTGTTTGTGCGATTTTGGAATCACATGTGAGTTCAACTCGACTTCAAGATTTGTGTTCAAAAGTTTTTTCAAAATGGAATTAGACTTCTAATGCTACTTTATCTAATAAAGGTTCGCGGATTATTGTGGGGTGGGATCCTGATATTGTGATTGTTATGATTATTTCTCAAACAGATCAAGTTATTCACGCTCAGGTAATTCTTAAAGATGAAAGAAAGGTTGTTATGTGCTCATTTGTTTATGCTCATAATCGATACATTCAAAGACGTGAACTTTGGCATAATTTGGAGGTACATAAGGCTTTTGTTCATAATCAGCCTTGGTGTATTTTGGGTGACTTCAATGTGGCTCTAAACCTACAAGACAGATCAATGGGAAGCTCGAAGATAAATATTGCTATGAGAGAGTTTCAAGAGTGTGTGGAGACCATTAAAGTTTCAGATGTGAATCAATTTGGGCTACACTTTACATGGAACCAGAAACCTAGTGGTGAACAAGGATTACTTAAGAAGATTGATCGCATTATGTCTAATACTGAGTTTGTGGATGCTTTTAGGGGAGCTGTTGCGTTTTTCAACCTTACCGGATTTCAGATCATTCGCCAGCAGTTCTGCGCTTGCCCATGAAACCTAAGTTTAAACCAAAACCTTTCAAATTTTCTAATGTTTTAATACATAATGCAGGATTTAAACATGTTGTTGTTGAGGTTTGGGAGCGTGAGGTAAATGGTTTTAATATGTATCGTGTTGTTCAGAAATTAAAAGATTTAAAAAAACCGTTGCGTAAGCTTATGTTTGAGAAAGGTAATTTACATAACAAAGTCAGTAATCTCAGACATGAACTGGATGAAGTACAACGTGCCCTTGACTTGGATCCCTTCAATACTCTATTAAGAAAAGAGCAAGCTGCCTACCTTAAAGCTTATAATGATGCAATACTTGATGAGGAACATTTTCTCAAACAGAAAGCAAAGGTGGAATGGCTTCGTGTAGGAGATTCTAATTCTGCTTACTTCCATAATGCGGTTAAAAGTAAGGTTGCTAGAAATCGTATAGATGTGATTGCTGATATGCATGGTAATCTGATTAATGGTGATAATGTGAATCACATTATTATAGCGCACTGTACTCAATTTCTGGGTCAGGCGGCTCCTGTTGATAGATTAAACTCCATTGATCTCTTTTGTAATAGATTATCACAGGAGAAAGCAGTGGCTATGATTAGAGGTGTTTCTGATGAAGAGGTAAAAGATGCTATTTTCTCAATGGGGGGTGACAAATCTCCTGGACCTGATGGCTTCTCGGCTTGCTTTTTCAAAGCTTCTTGGGATACGGTTGGATTGGAGGTCACGATGGCTGTAAAAGAGTTCTTTGATACGGTAATTTATTGAAGGAACTCAACCATACTATTATTGCTTTAATTCCGAAGGTAAAGTCTCCTACTACAGTCTCTGACTATCATCCTATTGCTTTATGTAATGTATTATTTAAATGCATTACAAAAATCTTGTCGAATAGAATGAAAGATTGTTTGACTGATTTGGTTAGTGACAATCAGTCAGCTTTTGTGCCGGGTAGAAGGATAACAGATCATATCTTATCGACTCAAGAACTTATGCATAATTATCACCTTGATAGAGGAACGCCTAGATGTGCTTTAAAAGTAGACATTCAGAAGGCATATGACACTGTAGATTGGGGTTTTCTACGAAAGATATTATTGGGATTTGGCTTCCATCCGCGTATGGTTTCTTGGATTATGGAGTGTCTTACCACTACCACTTTCTCGATATGTATAAATGGGAACTTGAATGGTTACTTTCAGGGTAAACGAGGGCTTAGACAGGGCGACCCTTTATCTCCGTATTTGTTCACTTAGGTAATGGAGGCTCTAACGCTAATTCTTAAAAGACAAGTCCGGAGATCAGGATATTTTGGGTATCATAAATATTGTGATGAACAGAAGATTATCAACCTATGCTTTGCTGATGATATATTCCTTTTTATGCATGGAGATGTGGAATCTGCTCGAGTGATTTCCAAAGGCCTAGAAGAGTTTAAACTTGTCTCGGGTTTAACTCCTAGCTTACCAAAAAGTACAGCTTATTTTTGTAATGTTTTGAATTGTACTAAACAGGATATACTTAATGTGCTGCCATTTGAGGAAGGATTGTTACCTGTCAAATATTTGGGGGTGCCTTTGATTAGCTCTAGATTGCGCTATCGGGACTGCATTGATCTGTTAGAAAGAGTGTGAAAACGACTAAATAGTTGGAGGAACAGATTACTTTCATTTGCTGGTCGCTTGCAATTAATCAATTCGGTTATTTCTTCTATGCATGTTTATTGGTCTTCGGCTTTTATTCTTCCTGGGAAACTTATACAAGAAATTGAACGCTTGATGAGGAATTTTTTAATGCAGCGCTTATTACAACCCACATCTGGAATATTGTGGCGCAGAAAGAGTCTCTTTGGGTGCGATGGGTTCATTCATATAAGCTTAAAGGCAAAACTTTATGGGAGATACCGATTCGAGGATCCTTGTCCTGGAGTTGGCGTAAAATCCTTCAGATTAGACCTTTGATTCGAAAGCATTTGTGGTTCGCTGTTGGAAATGGTTTAACTGCTTCTGTATGGTATGATTCATGGTGTTCTCAAAGCCCACTTGCAGATCATGTATCAGCAAGAACAATTACAAGGTCTGGTTTCCAATTCAATGCTAAAGTAGCAGATCTTATTAGTGATGGCCTGCATATTGGAGTGCCCGTTATCATAACATACAGGTTCCTGTTTTGAATGATTCCATCAATGATAAGCTGTTATGGAAGGATAGAAATGATAATCTTCAGGATTTTCGGTGTCTACTGTTTGGGAAGATTTAAGGCCAAGAGATGTTCTTGTTCCTTGGCACTAGATTGTGTGGTTCACCCATAATATACCCAAACATGCTTTCATATTATGGTTAATTTTCAAGCGCAGATTGAAGACACAAGATCTTTTATCACAATGGGACTTGGATGCCTCAAGTGGTGGGCTAAGCTGTTCTTTATGTGAGCTAGAGCCTGATTCGCACACTCACCATTTCTTTAGTTGTCTTTTTTCATTACAGGTTTGGAACACGATGAAGCAGAAAGCTGAATTATTTAATGTTACTAATGATTGGGAGTCGGTTGTTGATGGGCCGTTGATTATGGCGCGCAAAAGGTCAATTCAGAGCGTAGTGGCCAAGCTTGTTTTAGCGGCTACAACTTACTTTATTTGGCAAGAAAGAAATGCTAGACTGTTTCGCCAACAAAAAAGGGCGAGAGATCAGCTCATTAGTGTGATTATCCACACGGTTCGCCTTAAACTACTCACCTGCAGATTCGAGAAAACTAGACGAGTTGAAAGATTTCTTACTTCATGGGATCTGCCGTTTTCACTCATTCGGCAACAGTCCTATCTTTTCTTAATTTTCCTAGTTTGTTATGTGCTTGTAATAACTAGGTAGTTCTCTTTGGGGAGTGATGTGTCACCCCCTTAATGTGTTTGTCTACTTGGACGTTTTGTAAGTCAACTGGCATTTCAGCCATGTTGTGTGTTTTTAGGGTTTTCAATAATTGTATGAATTATGAGGGTTTTCAAGGGGTTTATATAGACATAGTTTCCTAATTAGATTATGAAATGAAAACCCTATAATTCCCTTGCATGGAATTTTCGAACCTCCATCCCCTCTCCTTAGAAAACATGAGGCCTTAGGGGGAATGGACCGGACTTTCCATATATTAATTAATCCACTATTAATTAATTTTGGGGTTTTGGTGTTTTTGCTTTGTGAATGTCGAACCACACAAAGGAGAGAATCCCTTTGTGTGTGTTTTTAGGGTTTTCAATAATTGTATGAATTATGAGGGTTTTCAATTTGTGTGTTTTTAGGGTTTTCAATAATTGTATGAATTATGAGGGTTTTCAAGGGGTTTATATAGACATAGTTTCCTAATTAGATTATGAAATGAAAACCCTATAATTCCCTTGCATGGAATTTTCGAACCTCCATCCCCTCTCCTTAGAAAACATGAGGCCTTAGGGGGAATGGACCGGACTTTCCATATATTAATTAATCCACTATTAATTAATTTGGACCATTAACTAATTAGTTATCCAACCTGTTAACTCATCTAATTAATTAAACTACTTTTAATTAATAAGTTATTTATCAATCAATTAAAACTAAATTTAATCGACTTCAAGACAAAAGGAAGAAACCTTTTGCTAAAACTAATTTAGGGTTTAACTAAAGCCCTAAATAATTAATTTTGGGGTTTTGGTGTTTTTGCTTTGTGAATGTCGAACCACACAAAGGAGAGAATCCCTTTGTGTGTGTTTTTAGGGTTTTCAATCATTGTATGAATTATGAGGGTTTTCAAGGGGTTTATATAGACATAGTTTCCTAATTAGATTATGAAATGAAAACCCTATAATTCCCTTGCATGGAATTTTCGAACCTCCATCCCCTCTCCTTAGAAAACATGAGGCCTTAGGGGGAATGGACCGGACTTTCCATATATTAATTAATCCACTATTAATTAATTTGGACCATTAACTAATTAATTATCCAACCCGTTAACTCATCTAATTAATTAAACTACTTTTAATTAATAAGTTATTTATCAATCAATTAAAACTAAATTTAATCGACTTCTATAAATAACGGTTGTCGGTTTATTCATTTATCCTCAATTAACTCGCGTTAAATTATAAACGAATAATTTAATTAAAACTATTTAATTAAATGCGTAAATGATCAATTATCATTCCGTAGCTTTAAGGTTAAACATTATAGATGTTCTATTGTGTATGACCTTACGGGCTCAAATATCCGAAGACATACGGTTAGTCGGGTTTACGAAAGTTCACACAATTTCAACACTCCCACTTGTGGACTCTTCGTAAATCCTAATAATCATAATGACATACCTTGTATGCTAGCAACCCAAGATATGCCCCCAAGAAATCTCTGAGGTTTGTTTTTCCAAAAAACTTCCATCTTCAACCCTATGACGGTTTCTTTAACCACTTTAAAGATTTTGATTCTTTTATGCGTTCACAGTCGCAAGTACATCCGTGTCCCATTTACTCTTAATGATGCATTCCATTTTGGCACGAGGATTAAGTCAATTGCCAAATAGAATTTAAACCGTTTTATGACTTTCTTGATCATAGTATTCCGAACTATTCGCAGTATGGCCATACATTTCATTACTATATCAAGCTGTCATTGGCCGAGTTTACTATCAAACCAACAATTGGGAGCAAATTCCTTTTATAAACACATACGCCCTTTTCATATCTCACATTTACCCAAAGTAGCCCATACTGCGGTCGGTTAAGTGTCTCGGTTCGAGACTAAATCAAAGCAAATGATCGATATGGTCCAGGCCTACGCCTATGTATTTAACCAGTCGAAGGATACTCACGGATGGAATCACTTCGAGATTCACTTAATTGACATATAATCCAAGAAGTGATCTCGGAGGCGGGTCAGCCAATATTCGACTCATTAAATACATGTGAGTAAGGCTCGTATCTCTCTTACGATTAGACCTCTATATCACCCAAAAGCGAGTAATGTCAGCTCTCAAGCCAATAGCAACCTTTCTCTCACAATTACCTTTCTTTCGCACTATCATTCCCATGTGTGTAACCGGTAATGACATATTTAGAATGATCTCAGAAACCATTCATGGATAAAATATACTTAATTGGAACGTGGTATGTATTGGACAATTTTACTCATTGAATACTCCCACAATATGTGTTCCGAATGTCCAGATGTTAAGTTGACATTTCTAAACTTCTTTCACATTTAGAATTCTAACGTTTTCGCTTAATCACAAACCAATTTGTTTCCCTTTATAGAACTATCATCTAGATTCCACAATGTGGGAAATCTTCGTCCTAATACGAAAAGGAATCTTTTATCATAACAGGATATTAAATTTGATTTTGTAGTAATAATGATATTTCAAGAAAGCTACTCTTTCTTTACTTATGAGCACAATAATTCTTAAATTCTTTTTAAGAATTTCTATTAGTCACAAGATCTTGCGTAAGTACAATCAAAAATACATCTTGCAAGACTTCATCAAATCTTAGATTCGATTTTAATGACTTAGTCTTTATTAAGATAATCATTAAAACTTGCCTCAAATAGGTAGCTTAAGTGTATCTTAAATTTTCTTAATTAAGGATCTCTATTAGTCATATGACCTTTTGCATGAGTGCAATAATTGTACGATTGCATAGTCTTATCAAATCCTAGATTCGATTATAATGACTAAATATTCATCAAGACATTCATTAAAACTTTTCCATAAATGGATAATTTAAGTGTGTCTCAAAATTTCCTTAATTTGCGTTTATTCACAACCTAAATCCATGCTATGAATATCTCAGCTAGATATCATACAACTAGTTTTGGCATTAAACTCTTTGGTTAATCTCAGTCGAGGGATGACATCGACCCTTAGGAGGGCAAGATTTAGATATTTTGGTGTCGGCAGTAACTTTGGCTATTATCCTGTCCAAAGAAAAGATATCATCAATAGACTTCTGATCATTGACATCTTGGTTAATCTCTTGTCTACCCGTATCCTTTGGTTCAGAGGAAACTTCAACATCAATATGCTTCTGATCATTAAAATTTTGGTTAATCTCCTGTTTATCCATATCCTTTGGTTCAGAGGAAACTTCAACATCAATATGCTTCTGATCATTAAAATTTTGGTTAATCTCCTGTTTATCCATATCCTTTGGTTCAGAGGAAACTTCAACATGAATATGCTTCTGATCATTGACATCTTGGTTAATCTCTTGTCTACCCGTATCTCTCGGTTCAGAGGAAGCTTCTACATCAGTAGGCTTCTGGTCATTGCCATCTTGGTTGATCTCTTGATTATCCGTATCCCTCAGTTCAGAGGAAACTTCAACATCAATATGCTTCTGATCATTAAAATTTTGGTTAATCTCCTGTTTATCCATATCCTTTGGTTCAGAGGAAACTTCAACATGAATATGCTTCTGATCATTGACATCTTGGTTAATCTCTTGTTTATCCATATCTTCGGTTCAGAGGAAATTTTAGCATCAATAGGCTTCTCGCAAGATGTAAACCCTCCATGCATATCATCAACATTGTCGTGTTCCAGGTCCAAATTTTCACGGCATATTTCCGAGTCAAATTGTTCACTTCTATCATCATCCATGTACCCACTTTCATCATCGGAATGGCCATAATGGGATCAGGTGTTAGAGTCTAAAGAATCGTCAAAGGATGTCACAATTTTTGGTTCCCACGATGCGAATTCTTTTATCCAAATGTCAAAGGGTTTGTCATCCATGACGACATTCAACTCTTCAAACACATATTTAGACGATTGGGTAAGAACACAAACTTGACATAACGGAAAAGCTTTTTCCCAATCATCCGCATAAAGTAGGTAAAGAAGATAATTGATAAAGGTATGGATGACTAAATAAATCAAGTATAGGTTGGGTAAAAGATCCATATATAGACGTAATAATTGTATCGTATGTTTAATGTTTTAGATTTGCAAGAGGCTTATTAGTGATGGAACAAGGTTTATTAGCTTGAATTGTCGCCCGCAAGGTGAGTACAATTTACATATGTGTATATTTTCATTATAAGCATAATGATTGATAGGAAAATATAGTTCTTGTGATAGATGACAAAAATATTTTTTATGCTTTTTACGATTTATGAATGACCAAATGAATGAATGAATAAATGAACAAATGAATGAATGATTCATGGGTTAATATCGTATGGTTTCCATAAGCTATTCCGCGTCATTCCTTTCATTTATGGCTTGTGTGAAGGAACAAGTTGAAGACCCAAGATAATCTCAAACCGTGGGATGTTGGTGGCCCTGTGAACTTAAACCTTCAATGCTGCTCTCTATGTAAAAGGGGACCCGACTCACGTAACCATATTTTCTTTGAATGTTCTTACTCTTTACAGGAAGTTTCCTGTTAGACATTTAGCCATGATGGATCATATTTCTCCTAGATGGTGCGATATCATGGATTGGTCAACACCTTTGTCGGCTGGTAACTCGGGCCGGGGTGTTATTGGAAAGCTCTTAGTCCCAGCTGCGTCCTATTTCATTTGACAGGAACATAATAATGGCATGTTCTCCGAGAAGGAACGGACCCCTAATCAGCTAAAAGAGGTCGTGATCTACACTGTCAGACTTTAACTAGTGTCGTTGAAGTTTAAACAATCCGTCAAGACTAAGCACTTGATGGATTTGTGGAAGTTGCCTTCTCAATTAGTTAATGGCGCGCTATAAATGGTGAATCAGATATTGCTTGGAAGCTTGGATGCTTGTTTGTTTTTATGTTTCTTATCTTTGTTACATGTATCTAGCTTTCTTGTAGGCCATTAGTGCGAGTTGTTTTTTCAGTTGTAATTGTTCCACACACTTACGACATGTCGTATGTGTG
>CM067171.1:121311939-121314439 GCA_034093135.1 Erigeron breviscapus | reverse complement strand
AACCCAATGCCTACATTGCCTTTGCGGGTAAAAGAGTAATTGAACAAACATTGAATAAAACAGTACCCGAAGGTTCACAAGCGTCTGAGTATTTATTCCAGAAGGGTTTATTCGATCTAATCGTACCACGTAATCCTTTAAAAG
This sequence comes from Erigeron breviscapus, assembly GCA_034093135.1. Taxonomy (NCBI): domain Eukaryota; kingdom Viridiplantae; phylum Streptophyta; class Magnoliopsida; order Asterales; family Asteraceae; genus Erigeron; species Erigeron breviscapus. Next base: position 121,314,295 of record CM067171.1, on the reverse strand, counting down.
GCGTTCTGAGTGAGTTATTTCAACTCCACACTTTCTTTCCTTTGAATCAAAATTAGAACATTAAGTCCATTATTTTGAGCAAACAAGTAATTCGTTTATCGGAATACAAGTGAAATTGAGACGAATGGGTTTGCTTTGTTGACATAAGATCTAATTGTATAACGAATCAAAAGTCACATAAAATCGGAAATCTGACCCTTTTTCTATATTCCTGATTATTGATCAAGAAGTCTCTATTAACAAGATAAAAGATGAAATTCTTTTTTTCGTGAAATTAGGCAAATAAAAAATCTTCTTCTCGTCATATATAATTAAATTAAAATCTAGAAAATATAGTTTTTATCTTTCTATAGCGTACGATAATCCTATTTTGACTAAGAATCCCTGCTGGATGGGATTCTAACAAACCCTTGAATCAATATAAATTTAATTCATTAAAAAAAACTTTTTGCTTAGTGAATGAAATTCGAAGACAAGAGCAAAAAATGAAGAAAATAATATCTCATCCATATCCTCTCAAATTTTTCATGTAGAAAGACGAAAAACTACATTATATACTCACTTAGACTTAGATAGTAGATACTTATATTATATTATTTTTAATTTTAATTAATTCTTAATCTTAATAGATTAATAGATATAGATATTAATAAAAATTTTAAGTAGTAATAATTCCAATTTAGAATTATAAATTATAATCAAATACAAATATTTATTTATAATTTATAATATAAACAAATACTATATTATATATTTTTATTATATTATTATAATATATTAATAATGAATATGTATATATATAAGTAAGAAGTAAGATATAAGTATAATATATTAAATTAAATAAAAAATATATATTAAATTAAATAAAATATATTAAATTAAATAAAAAAATAAGAAAAAAAATATATTAAATTATATATATATTAAATTAAATAAAAAATATATATTAAATTAAATAAAATATATTAAATTAAATAAAAAAATGAAAAATAGATATATTAAATTAAATAAAATATATTAAATTAAATAAAAAAATAAGAAAAAAAGAAAATCTCATATATTAATATTATATATATATTAAATTAAATAAAAAATATATATTAAATTAAATAAAATATATTAAATTAAATAAAAAATATATATTAAATTAAATAAAATATATTAAATTAAATAAAAAAATAAGAAAAAAAATTATATTAATATTATATATATATTAAATTAAATAAAAAATATATATTAAATTAAATAAAATATATTAAATTAAATAAAAAAATGATATTAAATTAAATAAAAAATATATATTAAATTAAATAAAATATATTAAATTAAATAAAAAAATGATATTAAATTAAATAAAAAATATATATTAAATTAAATAAAATATATTAAATTAAATAAAAAATATATATTAAATTAAATAAAATATATTAAATTAAATAAAAAAATAAGAAAAAAAAATATATATTAAATTAAATAAAAAATATATATTAAATTAAATAAAATATATTAAATTAAATAAAAAATATATATTAAATTAAATAAAATATATTAAATTAAATAAAAAATATATATTAAATTAAATAAAATATATTAAATTAAATAAAAAAATGAAAAAAAAAAATCTCATATATCAAATTAAATAAGAAAATTATATTAATATTATATATATATTAAATTAAATAAAAAATATATATTAAATTAAATAAAATATATTAAATTAAATAAAAAAATAAGAAAAAAGAATATATTCAAATTAAATAAAAAATATATATTAAATTAAATAAAATATATTAAATTAAATAAAAAAATAAGAAAAAAAGAAAATCTCATAATCAACCATTTCGAAATAAGGAAATTCCCCCTTTTTTGTTGTTGGAATTGAAACTTTAGATTCAGATAGATCATATCTTGTAATTTTTTTGAAGCTTCTTTTTAGACTTAATGACATGACATGACGAAAAATTTGGATCTCTTATAATGTAGCCAATTTATTTATGTCGTTTTTTGTCACTCATTTTTCACAATATTTTTCAGAAAATTACCTCAATTATTTTATCGATGACTACTCATAGTCAGTTAAATTTTTTCGAAATATTAGAGGTTTTTTTTATATAATGATAGAAAAGGAGTTCTTTTGTCTCAAAATCTGAATACTATTCATATTCATTCTTTAAAGTAGTTTTTCCGGGCGTTCATCGAAAAGAGATATATGCTTCAAATTTGACTGATTGAGATATAGGGAAACAATTTTTATTATTTATCATATTATTCATATATATATATTCATTCGAATTTTTCATCTTTTTCCGTATTTTTTTCTAGATTCAAGGCCTAACCACGAAATCACAAATAAAAA